>CM054136.1:71443797-71456297 GCA_028751875.1 Rapana venosa | reverse complement strand
TACATACATACATATATAATATATATATATAAAACATACATATATACATACATACATATATACATACATACATATATTTTTCCAATACAAACAAATCAACACAGTACAGTTCGGGGATATATATATACACATATACATATATATATACATATACATATATATATATACATATACATACATATATATACATATATGTATACATACAAACATATATATATATACATACATACATACATATATACATAATACATAATACATATATACATACATAAATACATTCATAAATACATACATACACATACATATATACATAAATACATACATACATAAATACATACGTACATACATAAATACTATATACATACATACATCTCTCTCTCTCTCTCTCTCCCCTCTCTCTCTCTCTCTTCAATACAAAACAATTCAACATAGTACAGTTCGGGGATATTTGTTTTTGTTTTGTTTTGTTTAATGTCTATTCACTACATGGTGATTTAGACACACCCGTATTCATACCAAAGTACCTATTATTACACACCGCATCTCTCTCTCTCTCTTTCCCCTACACGCACACACACACACACACACACACACACACATAAGTATATAACTATATATACATACATACACACACACACACACACATATATATATATAATATATATATATATATATATAATATATAATATATATAATTACAGTAAAGTCTTACAGGTGAAGAATATATGACTCAGCAACTGACACTATGAATTGCTGAGAGTCAATAAAACTCTTGACTAGTGGCATATTTCTTAGAATATTTAAACCTCTCCTTTTATACATGTCAAAAGATTGGGCAATCAACAACAAATGTGACTGAAAGTGAATAACAAAAATGTTACATTTTGAATATTAGTATCATGCATTTATCTCAGTTTATGTTTGATTCTAATTTCCTTGGGCAAGGAAACTGCTGATAATGTTTTTCTATAATCTTTGAATGTATGCATTTCATTAACTTAGAATGAATTTCATAAGACGACAACGCAAGATTAGAATCAATTAGTTCGGGGATACATACATACATACATACATACATACATACATACATACATACATACATACATACATACATACATACATACATACATACATATACAAACCAATACAATTCGACACAATACAGTGTTTCTTTCCCTCTGCCTCAGTCTTCTCTCCCACCCCTCTCCCCCTCCCCCACTCCCGCCCACCATTAGCAGGCTGGGTATGGGGGGGGGGGGGAGGGGGGGCACAGGGTGAAAGTGGGGATAGGGAACGCTTTTACTGCTTTTGTTTGTTTTGTTGATTTGGTTGGTAGGTTGTATGGTGGTGTTGTGCTGTGTTCTGTTGTATGATATTGTATCAGACGGACGCTATAGCCGAGTGGTTAAGACCGTTCGTCTTCAATCTTATGGGTCCATAAGTCGGGGGTTCGAATCTCTGCATCGTCTGGTGAGGATTGTCACGATCTCCCAGGTCAACTTCAAGTGCAGGCCTGCCCGTGCCTTCATTTTTCCTTCGCGTTTATACACACACGCAGAAGATCAAATTTGCACGTTAAAGATCCCGTAATTCATATCAGCGTTTGGTGGGATTACAGAAACACGAATATACCCAGCATACATCCCCGAAGTCGGAATGCGGCTACCTTCATGGTGGGGCAAAAAACCAACGGTCGCATACGCAAAATCTCACCATTGATGAACATAGGGGAACAAAAAAATGGTGTCATACTGTATTGTAGTATACTACTTTCAGTCTAGGCAGATTTCTCTGCGGGAAAAGTTGGAATGCTCTTTCTGGGGACAGGAGAGCGCCTTCGGCACAAGAACAGCGACACCCTACTTTTTTATTATTTAAAAAACAAACAGAAGTTCCTGTCAGCATTACGTGTACGTGTGTCCCTCTGAGACTTGAGGTTTTCTGTACAGAATTATACCAAGGACAACTCTTCTGTTGCCGTGGATTCTTTTACATGCAGTCGGTGGTCTAGAGATAACGCGCCTGCCTAGAAAGCGAAAAGTCCGGGTCGGAAGTGTGCGGTGGTTCGAATCCCGTTTGGGCCCGAAACTGTTTCCCCATCCATTAGACCATGAGTGGTGGTCTGGGTGCTAGTCTTTCGGATGGGACGATAAACCGACGTCCCGTGTGTTACACATAATTATTCAGCGCACGTAAAAGAACCCACGGCAACAAGAGAGCTGTCCCTAGCAAAATTCTGTAGAAAAAAGCCACTCTGATAGGGAAACAAATACAGTTGCAGACAGGAAAAAGAAAAGAAATGGGTGGCGCTGCTCTTGTGGCGACGTACTCTCCCCGGGGAGAGCAGCCCGAATTCCGCGCAGAGAAATCTGCCGTGACTTAAAGTGGTATGAAAAATGAAAAAAAAAATTACCGTTTTGTACACGGGATTTTGGCTTATTATCTCAACTGAAAGACCAGTACCCAGACCACCACTCTAGGTCTAGTGGATGGGGGAAGAGGGTCGAGCTCAAATGGGGATCAAACTTGCAATAGTTTTTCCTTTTTTTAAATATTTTTTTTATTTTTAAGACGGGTGCGTCATCTCTAGACTACCGATCCATGCATGATATGGCATTGTAGGGTATACCACTTAGCACATATATCTCTGCATGTACCCCTCCCCTCCCCCCCTGTTTACAGTCTCCTCCCCCCCTCACACACACGCACACATCCTTTCCTCAGCTAGACCTCCGAGGTTCACCAATGGTGAGATGTTGCGTATGCGAATGACAAGTCAGACCCAGCATATCTGACTTCGGTACGGGTGAGAACTGTTATCTTCTAAGTCTTTCTGGAGAAAAAAAAACCAAGGCAGGAGGATGGACCAAGAAGGCAGAAAGTTGGACAAGAAGGAGATAGGTGACAGGAAGAAAAGTAACAAGGTACGGATTAGCTCTAGGCTTTTTGTTGCTCAAGGTTGGGGGGGGGGGGGGGGTGACGGGATAGCCTAGTGGTTAGAACATTGCGTTCGCAATCTGACGACCCGGGTTCGATTCCCTATTTTCCCCTGGAGTTAACACCAGTGCAGACTCCACACTCCCCCAAAGTCCTTCGATGAGACTTTAAACCGAGGCCTCGTATGTGAACGCATGTAGAACATCTTGCGCACACGTTAAATCCTGTTCCGCTTTTCGTAAGAGTAGGCCATTGTGTGCCGGTGGAAACAGATGACAGAATTTACAAAACCGCATACTCAAGGGGACTGGATGTAAAAAAACACAGAACAAGTGCTTAATCCGTTATCATTGATATAAAAGAATTTTTAAAAATTGTGATAATCTGTGTGGTTTTATTATGTGTTCCTCAACATAGGGGACGGGATAGCCCAATGGTCAGAGCTCTCGCTTTCCCCCAGCCAAGGTTAAGCAGCATCGAACGTGGTTACCACTTGGATGGGTGACCGTTTGCGCGCCTTGGCTTTAGCACAGTCCCCCGGTTCACCCAGCTGTAAATGGGTACCTTCCTCTTTATTAGGGTCAGGGAAGGTAAAGCAGCGAGGGAGAGGAGATGGGCGCCGCTCTCAATATGCTGGCCCCTTGAGAAGTGAGGTCTCTGCGACCTTATAGGTTTTGGGACACCTTTACCTTTAGACCCCAACATAAACATGTTCAAAACAAGATATTCAAACTCAATCACCCTCTTGTTCCAATTATATAATTATGTGTGCTTTAGCCTCTCTGGGGACAATTTCAACACGGAAGGCCAGACATGTTCAAGTACTTCAAGTCATTAGCAACAGAGTGTTGATCGTAAGCCGTTGCTGTTTATCTCAAAATGTTAACACTATGTCAAAATTTTCACTTGTGGAACACGCACACACGCACGCACGCACATACACACACACTTACTTGTTACATTGTACAATGCTTTCCAGATTTAACTTCTCTGGCGTGGCGAACGCATACCGAAAAGAAAACCACACACACACACAAGACAACATTTCAGACTGAGTGCCGAGAAGTGCTTTTGTTCAGTGTGAAACCAGAGAGAGAGAGAGAAAGAGAGAGAGAGAGAGAGAGAGAGAGAGAGAGAGAGAACTTTGAAAACATTTTTTTTTTATTCAAAGAGGGTAATAGAATAAGCAGAAGAGGCTTTTTTTTTTACATCCAGCCCTCTCGCAAAAAACAACACCCAATCAAAAACAAAACAACCCCCTCAAAAAAAAATCACCACTACCACCACCCAAAAAAATCATGACCCCCCAAAAACCCACTTCAAAACAAACAAAAACAAAAATCAACAATAAAACAGAAAAAAGAAAAAACCTACCTCCCCCATCCCTCCCCCTCCACCAAACAACAACCCCCATTCCCCTCCCCCCACCCCACCCCAAACCCAAACCGAACCAAACCAAACCAAACAAACCAAAATAAACAAAAAAGCCACCCCCCAAAAAAAAACAACCCCAACCCCAACAACAACCAAAACAAAACAAAAACACCCCCCCTCCAAAAGAGGAGAGAGAGAGAGAGAGAGAGAGAGAGAGAGAGAGAGAGAGAGAGAGAAGAGAGAGATTGACACCCCCTTTTTAAAAATACTTTTATTGAGGGAAAAGAATAAACATACATAATGGATTTTTGTTTACATTTAGCTCTAAGTGAAAGACAATCATAATTACCCCCCCCCCCCCCCCAAAAAAAAAAATCTGAAAGAAATGTCACTGTCACATCAATACAGATACATGTCAAAATAGAACTCTGTACAGAAAAGAATAAAAGAAAAGAAAAAATAATAAATATCTTCATAATAACATCACTCAAACATAAGATGAAGGAAATAAGTACCTAGAAAACATACAATGATTTAGAGAGAAAAAAAATTGATAAAATGGAAAAAGAAAACTACGTACACAAACAAAATTGAATCCGGCATGGAGAGAGAGAGAGAGAGAGAGAGAGAGAGAAGAGAGAGAGAGAGAGAGAGAGAGAGAGAGAGAGAGAGAGAGAGAGAGAGATCTTTATTTTCAAAGAGTTACAGAGTAAGTATCCATATACTTTTTTTCATCCCGCCCTTGACCTGATGAGAGAGAGAGAGAGAGAGAGAGAGAGAGAGAGAGAGAGAGAGAGAGAGAGAGAGAGATACAAACAAACAGAGAGAGAGAGAAAGATACAGAGAGAGAGAGAGAGAGAGAGAAGAGAGAGAGAGAGAGAGAGAGAGAGAGAGATACAGAGAATGAATGAATGAATCTTTATTTTTCAAGGGTAACAGAATAAGCATGCGCATACTTTTTTTCATCCGGCCCTTGCCTGATTAGGGACTAATCTTACTACAACAACATGATAAAAAAAAAACATATGGAGAGAGAAAGATACAGAGAGAGAGAGAGAGAAGAGAGAGAGAGAGAGATACAGAGAGAGAGAGAGATAGAGAGAGAGAGAGAGAGAGAGAGAGAGAGAGAGAAAGAAGAGAAGATACACAAGGAAGAAAGATAAGAGGAGATGAGAGGGAAGAGATATAAGAACAGAGAGAAAGAATACAGAGAGAGAGAACAAGGAGAGAGAAGATACAGACAGAGAGAGAGACAGATACAGAGAGAGAGAGATACAGAAGACAGAGGACAGACAGACAGACAGACAGACAGACAGAGAGAGAGAGACAGAGAGAGACAGAGAGAGAAGAAAGTTGTGACTGTGGGTACACTTAATCCCTGTCACTCAAATATACACAACTCTCTCTCTCTCTCTCTCTCTCTCTCTCTCTCCTCCCCTCCTAGTCCCCCCCCCCTCCTCCCCTGTCTACTGTGTGAAAGGACAAAAGTGTCCAAGAGGCTAATAAGCCCTGCCCTTAGTCCACAGTCGTCCTGTGGGCAAACACTGGACACCAGACACCTCCTGCTCTGGATTAGGGCTGCCGGTGCCAGGGGGTAGAATCCTACCCCCCACCACAAATTTTTTACCCCAGCTATTTTTAAAAAAAAATTAAAAACCGCTCCCCCATTTATTAATTGTATTCCTTTTATCTCGAGGATAATGGAATGAAGCACTCACGTGCTTTTTTAATTGTAAAAACATCCAATCCCCGAGTGTATGCGGTTTTGTCAATTTTGTCATCTGTTCCCACCTGCACACAATGGCCTACTCTTTCGAGAAGCCGAACAGGATTTAACGTGTGCGCAAGAAGTTCTGCGTGCGTTCCGCACACGGGGCCTCGGTTTATAGTCTCACCCCAAGGACTTTTGGGAAGAGTGGAATCTGCACTGATGTTATTAACTCCAGGGGAAAATATCCCCCTTGAACGGGATTCGAACCCGGGTCGTCAAAGTACGAGCTCAATGGTCTAACCACTAGGATATCCCGTCCCCTCTGACTAGTTTAATGGTTTTGGTTTGTTTTGGTTGGTTCCGTGGTTGCAGATTCAAACACTTTTACATGTATTGAGGTGGGTGTTTTTTTGGGTGGGCTTTTTTTTTTCGTTTCTCGGCTAGACCTCCAAGGGTTCACAAATGATGAGATTTTGCGTATGCGGCCATCTCTGCTCACTATGAAGGTAGCCGCATTCCGACTTCGGAGAAATATGCTGGGTACTTTCGTGTTTTCGTAACCCACCGAAAGCTGACTGGAATTACGGGATCTTTAACGTGCATATTTGATCTTCTGCGTGTTGCAAAAATCTTCATTGGTGCCCCCTTCCTCCTCCCACGGTCCACGGGACTGCGGGATAGGTGAAGATGATATGTATATACACGAAGGGAAGTAAGGCAATGGCAGGTCTGCACTTGAAGTTAACCTAGGAGATCGTAAAACCCCCCCACCCTTAATTCACCAGACGCCGACACCGAGATTCGAACCCGTGACTTCGGACCCAGAGATTAAAGTCGAACGGTCAAACCTCGGTTTTAGCGTCTGTCAGTATGGTTATTATTTAGCAAGCATACCAGTTATTTGACACAAAAAACCTAACGAAGATGCCCGTCATTTAATTCAACATAACACAGTGAATAAAAATACAGTTAAAAACAAGGTAGGACTTACCAGCTGCCAGTGGCACAGCGGTTAAGAGTGTTGGGTTGTTTTGACTGGACCGCCATGGGTTCGAATCTCCTAAGAGTCACGGAATATGTTTGGACTCTGGCTGGCTCTCTACCCTGAGCGAGTTTGCTCTGGGCTTAGTGGGAAGACTGGGGGATCATACAGTTGAGCTTCATCCACTTTACGGATGCAATTTCGACAAGTTTGAACCTTGGGAGTTGTTGCCGATGAGCAACAGTAACAAAGCACAACACAACCCAAATCAAATAACGAAACAAACAAGCAAACAAATAAGCAAGCATGTACTTCTGTTCAATTATTCTGACACCCTCCCCCCGCCTAGTTTTAACCAGTTAAGTCATAATGAAATAATTCAAACTGTATTTGCAGGCTGTAAAACGATCATACTCACAGAACTTGTAAACACTACGTGTAATACATAATACCATCCGCTTCCTGTGCACAACAAATAGAGCTACGTTTTCGTTGTGTTTTTTTATTTTATATTTTTAGAAAACATAAAGCTGAAGAAAAACGCATAACGTACATTTTACTCCAATAATTCAAACTACAGAAATAGTTCTGGCTGATACTCCTGCCCAGGATTTTACCATGGGAGAAACGTTAAAAAGAAAGGGCTATACTCTACCTTCAGCTTCCGGGTCATGTAGATAAAGTGCTTGTCAGAAATGTTTGTGCCGATTTTCACAGATTTGTTTTAAAGTATAAACACGATGCACCGTGTACTTGTTTTTGGCATTGAGGACATAGAACAACATCAGAAAGTCACAAGAAAGTTGGAAATGATCAATGTAATGAGGATTGCTTGTGCTCCTACAATGTTGACCCTGCGTATGTATATTGCGGTTAGCAAGCTAGCAGACGACAAAGGAGAGGAGTGGGGGTGTATAGTGTTAGATGAAATTTAAAAAAAAAATCCAAACCTATCAACTTCGTGCAAAATTATATGAGTTTTGAGTTTATGTATGCAAAGACTAAAAATATAGGAAAAACAGAAGGAAAAGTGACACCCCCCCCCCCCCAAATTAAAGGCGGTTTGTTGCCAAACAGTTTGTGTAGGTCACACCTAGACTTTTATGCAGTGGGCTTGACCAGCCAGGGCAGTGTGTGCCATGGCGGTCGGCTACACTTGGCAGTTGTCACATGCTTTGTGCCCTGGCTGGCTGTTTGATCAGTTACCCTCTACCATGGCTAGCTGTTAGGTACCGTCACCCTTTGATCTGTTTGTTTTCACACACACACACGCACGCACGCACACACACACACTCGCTCGCACACACACACACTCGCTCGCACACACGCACACACACACACACACACTCGCTCGCACGCACACACGCACGCACGCACACACACGCAACACACACATACCCTGATGGATGGCTTGATGAAAAAGAACCATTGCACTAGTTATTCAATGTACCATGTGGAAATACAAGTTGGACTTCGATTTTCGCTCGCGTGCGCACGCACGCACGCACGCACACACACACACACACATACATGCGTACTCAGAGAACAGGCATACTGACTGCTCTGTGTCACGATGCAGGCAAAACGATTCATTGTTTCTGAAAATGTACCAATACGTAGTGGCGCCTACTCCCTGCCTATCTGTTCTTGTTTTTGAGTTCTAAATCCTTTTTCTGTGACAAATAAGTACTGGGATGCTTTGTTTCAGGGGGAAAATCCCTAACAAAGTCAGTACAACCGGGTGATTGGTAATGGTGTCATTTCTGACCCAACTGCTCGCAGAATTGAAACAGCATCGGCCTGTGGAGATGCGGGGGTGGGGGTGGGGGTGGGGGTGGGCTGTCAGTATGAATAACGTTCCCACCTTCTAAAAAAATCTGTCTTTTCTATCCCTCTCTCTGTGTTTCTGTCTTGTCCCTTTTCTCTCTGTCACCTCCTTCTTGTCCATCCCCTACCGTCTTGGTTCATTCTGCTGCCCTTTCCCCCCCCAGAAAGACTTATAAGAAGATAATTCTCTCCCCAGGCCGAAGTCGGATGCGCTGGGCCTGACTTGTCAGGCGCTTAACGGCAGCGCAACGCATTTCCGCTCATATGACAGACAACAATAGTTGCTGTCTGAGTGTTGGATGAAGAAGGAGAACCAACATACCTTAGCTTAGAACAGGATGGAACCATTTGGGTCGGTGTTTTTGTTTGTTCATATGTTACATACCTCTTTTAAAGTTTCTACCTGGCTGTTTATTATTTTTTACCTGCATTTAAAAACCGTCAAAATATACGTAGCTTACTAATCTGTCCCGCCTTTCCCTGATAAAGGTAACGGTGTTCCCAATAACCTACGCAGCCGTTGGGGAGATAGGTGTAAGAGACCTCAGCTTCTCTAGGGGACCCAGCATATTGAGGGCGGCGCCCATCTCCTCTCCCTCGCTGCTTTATCTTCCCTGACCTTATTACCTTCACTTTTACCTATCCCGTAGTTCCGTATACCGTGGGGGGCACCATTGAAGATTTTGCAACCAGCTTCCTTCACTCCCTGCGGTCCTCTGCTTTCCATAGGTTTCCCTATAAGGTAAGGTAAAGGAGTCCCATAACCTATAAGGTCGTAGGGGAGCGAGGCGTCAGAGACCTCACTTCTCTATAGGTTTCCCTATACTTAGCAATAAAACACGGAGGTTTATGTGGAGCAATATCCAGTAAGAAGAATCTCTTCTGGTGTAGCCAAAAAAAAGAAAAAAGCTGTGTTTAAAAGCTATGGCCCTCTTGTACTGAGGACACAGTGCTAGCTAGCCCAGTCAACAGGAGGGAGGTACCTGCAGTACAGACCTGCAGTGCAGTCAGTCCGAAGTCGGAGAGTGCTGACCTCCACCGCTGACTTTTACCTTTCTCCCCTCAGTGACAGTGCCCCTAAAACTGCCACTCTGCCACGCTTTGATATACAGGGACCGCCTGCAGTCACTCAGTAAAATCCTCAATGGTAGTTTATTCCTCAGTTGGTTTGCACTTTACTGTGCCCTCCTCCTCCTCGTCCTCCTCCGCCTCCTCCTCCTCTTCCTCCTCCTCCTCGTCCTCCTCCTCCTCCTCCTCCTCGTCCTCCTCGTCCTCGTCCTCCTCGTCCTCCTCCTCCTTCTTCTTCTTTGTCGTCGAAGGCTCCAAGTGAACAGCAACTATTGTTGTCTGTCATAATATGAGCGAAAATGCGTTGTGCTGCTAAAGTTAAGCGCTTGACAAGTCAGGCTCAGCACATCCGACATCTGCCCTGGGAGAGAATTGTTATCTTTGAAGTCTTTTCTGGAAAAAAAGGGGCAGGAGAAAGGACCAAGAAAGGGCAGAAAATAGACAATAAGAAGGAGGTGACTGGGGGCAAAAAAAAAGGAACAACGCAGAAAGATAGAGAGAAGAAGGAATTCCTAGCATGGACTTTTCAGACGGATGGGGAAGTTATTTATACTGACAGGCCCCTGGCAAGAAGAATATACTATATACATACAGTGGAAACTGTCATGTCCTAGACGCCCTGTATAAAAAAAAGTAAACTCTTAACAGTTTCTCTGTCCATTCGTGGGTGTTCAGATGCTGTAACTCCCTGTAAGGTGTTGCGAAGAAAGAGGAAGGGCCCTTCTGCAAGTCTTGTAAGGTTTTTTGAATAAAGAAGTTGATTTGACTTGAACCCCCCTCCCCCCCCCCTCCTTCCCTCCCTAAACCTTTTCCTCCTCGTTCCTCCCGAGACCTACTACCCCCACCATTCTCCTTCCCGTCCTCCTCCCTCCCAGCACTTACTCCATTATCATCATTCCCTCTCCCACCCCCCTCCAACCCACCTCTGGCTTGTTCGATTTCGTTTTACGTCTATTCACTAAATATGATATTAGACACAAAAAGGCTTAGGGGTGAGGGGATGGGAAGGGGGGGATCTGGGAGTTGGTTAGCGGGGTATTTGACTAAATCTACAATAAACAAGTAAGAAAATGCAAATCTAAAGAAACTCTTTAAGTACAGAACAGTAAAATCACAATTTCCAACAGAATCTAAACCAATAAACAATAAAACGATATATTTTAAAACTATAACCAAGAGAAAATATAGTCCACATGAAGATAAGTGTCTTTAGAGTCCACAATAATCATACTGGCTTGCTCTGAGGTGGGCATTAACAATGTTTTAACAGACTGTAGCTTGAAAGATAGGGCTTGTAACTTGGTGAGTTACTGGGATGTTTACGAATGTGTAAATTTCTCTGATTGTACAGAGGTAACGCACCTGCCTAGAAAGCGAAAAGTCCCGGTTCGAAGTCTGCAGTGGTATTCCGATCCCCGTTTGTGCCCCAAAACTTTTCCTCCATCCACTAGACCGTGAATGGTGGTCTGGGTGCTAGTCTTTCGGATGAGACGATGAACCGATGTCCCGTGTGTAACACGAATTTAGCGCACGTAAAAAACTCACGTTAACAAGAGAGTTGTCCCTGGCAAAGTTATGTAAGGAAAAAAGCCACTATGATAGGGACACAAATACACAATGCAGGCAGGAAATGAAAAAAAATTTAATAGGTGGCGCTGTTCTTGTGTCGACGCTCTCTCACCGGGTCAGGGAGAGCAGCCCGAATTTCACGCAGGGAAATCTGCCGTGATTTTAGAGTGGTATACAATACAATACGATACGATACAATACAATACAATGCAACACAACACAATGCGATACAGTACAATACAATACAGTACAATACAACACAGTACAGTACAATAGGAAAGAAAGGGAAGAAGAAGCCATGCATGACTTATCTATCACAGCTTTTGATCAGGGTCCACAGTGTGTGTGTATGGAGGGGGGGGGGGGGGGGGGGGGTGTTGGTTGTGGGCGTGGAGTAGACCTGTGAATATGTCTTCTGTGTCCTGTCATCCCCCAGGCTTAAAATGAGTACGCCCCCCCCCCCCCCCCCCCCCCCCCTTCAACCCCCAAATCCTCACACCCTTTCTCCTGGCAAACACCTAACAAAAGAAATATTAAAAAAAAGTGTCAAATAGCCTTGACTTGAAATGCTAAAGATTCTCTCTCTCTCTCTCTCTCTCGTTCTCTTGCCAGACACAAGTGACTTGCAAGAGCCCCCAGGGAAGAGAGAAAGTTGGGAATTTTGAGGTAAGTAAATGGAGTAAGTTATTAAGAGCGAGTGAATGGTAGAGAGAGAGGGGGAGGGGGGAAAGAGGAGGAGGAGGATGAGGAAAGAGAACTCTGATTTTTTTTGGTTAATGGTTTGACAATGGTACTTTGGCCTAAAGCCACGAAATACAACCAAATGGGTGAATCAGGGTATAGTAATGCAGGAATAGGTTAATACATTTCCAACATACAATAAACGACACTCAAGAATACAAATTTTGACATGAAACATTGAAGCCAAAATGAACTTAAAGATCAGAGAGAGAGAGAGAGAGGAGAGAGAGAGAGAGAGAGAGAGAGAGAGAGAACTCTGAACTGATTTACTGTACTTTGGCCTTTGGCCAC
>CM054136.1:71436297-71438797 GCA_028751875.1 Rapana venosa | reverse complement strand
GCCACCACCACCACCACAACACACACAACACACACACACACACACTATCATCAACCATCAATCAAAACTAAAACCCTTTTTTAGTTTGGTCAGCCGACCTTATCTCAAGGCCACCTCTTGACAAGGTCATTTATCAAAAAAACCCACATACCACTCTGTCATACTATTCATGAGCAAAAAGACACCCCCCATCCCACCTCCTACCCCCTCCTCCCACCTCCTACCCCCTCCTCCCACATGTTTTTGCTGATATTTGTGTTGGTTCGCACAACCGAACACCAAAACAAAGATCCATTCTTTGCAAAAGGTTTTAATTATGACGAGCAAATGGGATTCTTTTCATAACATTTGTTCCTGGCAGTGGCTTATTTGCCCTGGAGAATGCCATCCATCTCTTTCTTGCCTAGATCAGAATCACACATACACACACACACAGACACACACACACACACACACACACACACACACACACACACACACACACACACACACACACACACACACACACACAGAGCGAGCGTGTTCGCGCACAAACGCACGCATGGACAAACACATACACACACACACACACACACACACACACACACACACAACACACACACACACACACACGTAACACGCTCTCTCTCATGTGTGTGTGTGTGCCGGTGGGAACGGATGACACAATTTACAAAAAACAACTGCATACCCCCCCCCCCCCCACACCACACACACACTCACGCGCGCGCACGCACACACACACACACACACACACCACACACACACACACACACACACACACACACACACCACACACACACACACACGCACCACCACCACCATCAACCATCAACCAAAACTACAACCATATATATATATTTTTTTTTACAAAAGTTTGATTGACCGACCTTATCTCAAAGCCATATCTTGACAAGGTCATTTATCAATAAAACACACATACCACTCTGTCATATACTATTGGCGAGTATATCCCCCACCCCACCCACCCCTTTTAAAAAAAAAATCCAACCACAGATTTTTACATGTTACCAAAAAACCCCCCAACTCAACCCCAAACACCCCCCCCCAAAAACCCCCCCCACAAAAACCCCCCACCCAAACCCAAACCAAACCCCCCACCTTGCATAGCACCACACCCTCCACATTCGTCACGTTTTGACACTGAAAGCGTGAACCGTCTTACTTAACTCTAGCCCCAAACAGATGGACCCTGATTTAGGGGCTGGCTGTCCATTGCGCTTGTCAAAAGGCCAATCTGTGGTGTGGTGTGATGTGATGAAAAGGGCCCGAGTTTTCATTTTGGAGTACCCTATGTATGGAGGGTTGCTGGACGTTTGCCACTGATAAGGTTCAACAAAAACGTGACTTGGTCAATACAGCCATGTGGCTCTGTGCTGTCACTAAGCTAATCGTTGTTATTCCCTGCCCATGCTCTCTATGGTCTCTCCCTCCTTTTTTCTTTTCTTTTCTCATTCTGCAAGTTGTATTTTGTGTGTGTGTGTGTGTTTTTTGTTTGTACAGTAGCCTATGGCGTGCGGGTGTGTGTGCACACGCACCAACCTGCACGTACTGTTTTTTTGGTGAGGTAATGAGAGGTCTTTTATCAGGAGTTATTACATTAAAACTTTTTTTGTTTTATTTAAATCGACGAAGAGAAAAAAATTAACGGTTACTACTCTCTAACCCTGTGAGCTCGGGTAAAAAACAAACCAAAAATATCCAAAAACAAAAAAAACCCCAAAACAAACAACACAAACACCCCCAAAAAACCTTCACCCCCCAACCTCCCCCCCCCCCCCCCCCCCTCCGAAAAGAAGAAAAAACCTCTTGGGTAAAAAGAAACCAGCCAAAAAACCCCACAAAAAACCAAAACCCAGCCAAAACACTGATGCCAAAAACTCAGAACAGTATCCCTCACCCTATTCCAAGAGGTCAAGGGCAAAAGTAAAAATGTACCGTTTTCAAGACAAAGGTACATACATACATACACATAGCTTCTCTTTTTTTCTTTCTTCTTCTTCTGTCTGCACAAGTTTGGACAGTTTGACAAACACTAGCCATTGTCCACTTCACTTCACTGTAATGTTGTCCAGGGCGGGGAAACTTGGCCGGCTGTCTGGCTGAAAGATGACAGATCTATATCGGTGGTCTTAGTGGATCGATGGTCTAATACTAATACTAATACTAATAATGTATAGAATTTATATAGCGCTGAATCTTGTAAAGCAACAAATCAAAGCGCTCAGATTTTTAAAATTTTATAATATCGAGGATAATGGAATAAGCACTCATGTGCTTTTTTTACATCCACTCCCCGTGTGTATGCGGTTTTGTAAATTGTGTCATCTGTTCCCACCGGCACGCAATGGCCTACTCTTCCAAAATGCGGAACAAGATTTAACGTGTGCGCGCAAGATGTTCTGCATGCGTTTGCACACGGGGACTCGGTTTATAGTCTCATCCGAAGGACACCTGTCTAGAAAGCGAAAAAAAATCAGGG
>CM054136.1:71413797-71426297 GCA_028751875.1 Rapana venosa | reverse complement strand
AGACAGGGGGGCACACAGTTAATCCTGACCTGTCATTCCCCCCCATAGCAACACGAAACGGCACTTGGTCCCAGCAAGTGTTGAGCAGACTGCAGAAGGCCTGTGGTAGAAAGAGGATTACAGTCATGCATCATGGTCCGCAGGGAACCGCTTGGCCCAAAACAAACAAGCCAAGGAAGTAGCAGCAGAAGAAGAAGAGCAACAACATGGTGACAACATGGTTTTATTGGTCTTTGTTCATAAATAACCAAACCAAACGCAAAAAAGAAAAACAGGAGCAGGTATAAAAAAGTAGTTGCACAATGTTGACAATGATTAAATGGAAAACCCCTCAGTGCCAAGCTCGCATGCACACATGCACGCACGCACGCACGCACGCATACATGTATCTATCTACTACTACTACTACTACTACTACTGCTACTGCTACTACTACTACTACTACTACTACTACTACTCATGAAGATGTTACCACTATCATTACAATTAGTTGATTATAAGGGGATGGATCCTTTGCTCTTGCCAAATTTAATTGTTCTGATCACGTATTTCACTTTTTAGTTTTACTGTTTCATTAAAAAAAATTGCCTTTCCTCCCTTGTCAAAAGGCCTGGTAGGGCAGTGACAATAAATTGTTAAAGCATTAAAGGCCCCCCCCCCCCCCCCTCTCTCTTTCTCAGAGCAGATCTCTCTCTTTCTCTCTCTCTCTGTCTGTCTACTGAGAGAGAGAGAGAGAGAGAGAGAGAGAGAGAGAGAGAGAGAGATAAAGAATAAAGAGAGAACTTGAACTCCAACTCGAACTGGAAATGTTTATTGAGGGTAAATGGATAAGCACAGGGCCTCTTTACACCATGCTCTCACAAAAAAAGAAACGAAAGAAAAGAAAAAAGTCAAGAAAAACCACACACACACACACACACACACACACACACACACACACACACACACACACACACACACACACAAATCAAAACAGAACAAACTAAACCTACCAGCAACAAATAGAAAACACACACCAATGCAAAAATTTCTTCAAATAAACAAACAAATGCAAACAGTAAGAATCATCAGTTTGAGATACTTTCCAATGAAGAATCAAATGAGCATCACAATGACATACTACTACTAAATTAGATGACAATCAAAGAGACAATGAGAGAGAGAGAGAGGGAGGGGGGAGGAGGAGAGGGAGGGAGAGGGAGAGAGAGAGAGAGAGAGAGAGAGAGAGAGAGAGAGAGAGAGAGAGAGAGACAGAGATAGACAGAGACAGACAGATAAACAGAGAATATACAAATGAGAGAGAGAGACAGACAGACAGACAGAGA
The DNA here is from genome assembly GCA_028751875.1 of Rapana venosa. Classification (NCBI taxonomy): domain Eukaryota; kingdom Metazoa; phylum Mollusca; class Gastropoda; order Neogastropoda; family Muricidae; genus Rapana; species Rapana venosa. Next base: position 71,424,972 of record CM054136.1, on the reverse strand, counting down.
GAGGCAGAGACGGAGAGAGAGAGAGAGAGAGAGAGAGAGAGAGAGAGGAGAGAGAGAGAGAGAGAGAGAGAGAGAGAGAAAGGCAGACAGACAGACAGACAGACAGACGGACAGGGGGGAACACAGTTAATCCTGACCTGTCATTCCCCCCCCATAGCAACACGAAACGGCACTTGGTCCCAGCAAGTGTTGAGCAGACTGCAGAAGGCCTGTGGCAGAAAGAGGATTACAGTCATGCATCATGGTTCGCAGGGAACCGCTTGGCCCAAAACAAACAAGCCAGGGAAGTAGCAGCAGAAGAAGAACAACAACATGGTGACAACATGGTTTTATTGGCCTTTGTTCATAAATAACCAAACCAAAAAGAAAAAGAAAAACAGGAGCAGGTATAAAAAAGTAGTTGCACAATGTTGACAATGATTAAATGGAAAACCCCTCAGTGCCAAGCACGCAGGCACTACGAACACACGTACGGGCGCGGCACACACACACACACACACACACACACACACACACACACACACACACACACACACACACACACACACACACACACACACACACCACACACACACACACACACACACACACACACACTAACGACAAAGTGTAGTGAAGGAAAACAAGTGCAGTGTATATCTATCTATCTATCTATCTATCTATCTATCTATCTATCTATCTATCTATCTATCTATCTATCTATCTATCTATCTATCTATCTATCTATCTATATACACACACACACATATATATGTGTGTATGTATGTATGTATGAATGTATGTATGTATTGTATGTATGTATGCATGTATGTATTGTATGTATGTATGCATGAATGTTTGTATGTATGTATCTGAGTGTGTATGTGTGTGTGTGTGTGTGTGTTTTATTTCTTTCTTTATTTTATCTTATTTTATTATTTTATTTCGAGGATAACGGAATGGGCACTCACGTGCTGTTTTACGTCCAGTCCTCGTGTGTATGCAGTTCTGTAAATTTTGTCATCCGTTCCCACCGGCACACAATGGCCTACTCTTCCGAAAAGCGGAACGGGTTTTAACGTGTGCGCAAGATGTGTGTGTGTGTGTTGTGTGTGTGTGAATTTGTGTGCGTATGTGTGTGTTTATAATTGTCCCGACTATACTTGTGGAAAGAAAATGTCCAGTCTTTTGCAAAAAACAAACCCAGTCTCTGCAAAGCGAAAGTTTGATATAACTATTACCTTTTGTTTTAACCAGGGTCAAAGATTTGTTTGGTGTGCATTCAGCGCACGTAAAAGAACCCACGGCAACAAGGACGTTGTCCCTGGTAAACAAATTTGTAGAAAAACCCCATCCACACTAATAAAGGAAACACATACACTTACTTGCGATCACGAAAACCTCCCCCCGAAAAAAACACCAAACGATTATATGGGTGGCACTGTTATTTGTGGCAACGTGCTCTCTTCCCAGGGAGAGCAGCCCGAAAGAAAAATCTGAGTGTGCAGCACATGAACACATAAAGGTAAAGGTAAAGGAGTCCCATAACCTATAAGGTCGTAGGGGAGCGAGGCGTCAGAGACCTCACTTCTCTAGGGCCAGCATTTTGAGGGCGGCGCCCATCTCCTCTCCCTCGCTGCTTTACCTTCCCTGACCCTAAAGAGGGCAGGTACCCATTTACAGCTGGGTGAACTGGGGCAACTGTACTGAAGCCAAGGCGCGTGCAAACGGTCACCCATCCAATTGGTAACCACGCTCGACGCTGCTTAACTTGGCTGGGGGAAAGCGAGTGCTCCGACCACTGAGCTATCCCGTCGCACACAGAGAATACACAGAGAAATCTGCCGTGACTGAAAAGTGGTATTCGATTCAATTTAAATTACCATTTCTCATACATGTATATCTGTTGACTATCTGTGGACTGAATACCCTCCCCACCCCCACCCCTCTCCGTCCGCCGTACTGTTCCGCTTTTTGTAAGAGTAGGCCATTGTGTGCCGGTGGGAACAGATGACCGAATTTACAAAACCGCATACACACGGGGACTGGATGTAAAAAAAAGCACATAAGTGCTTAGTCCATTATCCTCGATATAAAAGAGTAAAATTAAAATAACAGTATTGTTGTAAAATGAAAAGGACACGGAGTAAAGAGTAAAAGCCTCCAGTACCACATATAACAACAAACAGCCACACAACTCCAGACAATATTGCGCAGTCTGTCCTTAAGGCAACATACAGGACAATACAATTCACGTGGGAGGGGATAGTAGCACTTTCGCACCAATAAAATATATCGCTGGAAGATGAATTTTTTTTCCAACACGTCACTTTTGCAAGATCATAAAAATAATAGAAAAGATGTCTACCCATTGTGCTCGTAATCTGCTGACCCGGGTTCGAATCCCCTTCAAGGGGATATTTCCCCCTGGAGTTAACATCAATGCCGACTCCACTCCCCACAAAAGTCCTTCGGATGAGACTATAAACCGAGGTCCTGTGAGTAAATGCATGCAGAACATCTTGCGCACACGTTAAAACCTGTTCCCTTTTTCGGAAGAGTAGGCCATTGTGTGCTGGTGGGAACGGATGACAAAAACAAAAGTGCATACACACGGGGACTGGAAGTAAAAAAACCACACGATGTTTATTCTATTATCTTCGAAATTAAAGAACAAATAAATAAATATCAAAATATGAAAAAGAACGAAATAAGGACCAAAGAAACAGACAGGTGGACAGATTAAAATTAAAAAAACCCCAACAACCACCACGAAACCAAACGGACTCGGCAGAGAAAGAAACAGGTACTAGGTGAATAGAATTTTTTTTTAAAAAAAGATCGACTCGGCAGAAGGGCGTAAAAATGTCTACACAGGGGAGACAATTTTGATGTTGTTTTGCAGCTTTGCTTTTTAACAACCCCCACCCCCCACCCCCACCCCCAGGGCTCCGGCTGCAGCTTGAATATAATTATGTGAAATTGTGCAAGACGGTTTTATTGCCAAGCCCTATAGACATATCTAGTTTTTCCCATAGCAGTTCCAACACACTCGGATGCACATGACAGAAATGACAAGACAACCACGACCACACCACCGGCGTGTGTGTGTTATTTTTTCCCCATACTGTTGCTTCAAGCTGCAAGAATCTACCTTTTATTTTGCAGTTTTAAAGATCTTCATAGTCTTGTAAGAGCACGATAACAGATATTTATTATTATTATTTATCTTGAAACACAGATATACACCTATACGTACGCGTGTGCGCGCGTGCGCACAAACACACACACACACACACACACTCAAATACTGATTTTGTTACGAAATTGTTAAAACTGCATTTTTTCCTTTTTGTTTGTTGTAGTTCAGTAGGTTAGTAATGTAAAGGTGGTTTTTGTTTACATTTCGCATGCATCGATGCCTTGAAATTTCTTCTCCCATACATTACCAACTACACCCTCCCTCCCGACACTCACACACCTTCCTTCTCACCTCCCCCCCACCCCCACACCTCCCCGTCTAATATCACAACTTGTGAATGAAAAGACGGTTAATGAGTTTAAATGCGAATAGGCATACACGCTTTTAGTTATGCACCAATAATAATAAATAATGTCTGGAATTTATATAGCGCTGAATCTTGTAAAGCAACAAATCAAAGTGCTCAGATTTTTTTTTTTTTATAGTTATCGAGGATAATGGAATAAGCACTCATGTGCTTTTTTCCAGCTAGTCCCCGTGTGTATGCGGTTTTGTAAATTTTGTCATCTGTTCCCACAGGCACAAAATGGCCTACTTTTTCGAAAAGCGGAACAGGATTTAACGTGTGCGCAAGATGTTCTGCATGCGTTCGCACACGGGGCCTCTCGGTTTATAGTCTCCTTCGAAGCACCAATCCATCCCAGTCCTGTTGTTTATAGCCCCGCCGACCACAGAGGCCATATCAGGGCTGTCACTTTGTAGTAATGCACGCTTGCAAACGATTTGAATATGAATGCAAGGTACATATGTTGTTACTTAGTTGGTTATGACCAAAAAAATATAAGGTTGTAGAAAACCTAATAGGTAAACACACACACACACACACACACACGCACGCACGCACGCACATACACGCGTGCGCGCACGCACACACACAATTTTGTTATTGTTATATCATATGCTATATTAGCATTTACCATGTATTTTATTGTTGTTATCATCGTTTAGTCCTTTTCTGTGTTCTGTTTAAGTTATTTAGGAATAGATATCCATTTCACTGCACACATCCATCAACTTCAGTTCTCCCCCCTCCCCTCCCCTTGTAGTCGTCTAATATCACTTTGAGTGAACAGACGTAAAATCGAAGCAGCAGCAACAACAACAACACACACACACACACACACACAAACAGGATTCCAGATTCAAGATGTAATTCCTTTCACCCCTTTTAGGGTATGGAAGATTACAAACAAATTGAACAGGAGACTAAACCTAACAGCAATACACCCAAAAATAAATATGAATACCAACAGGCACTGAAAAGCAAGAGTTCATGGCAAAATGATAAGCAAACAGCATCAAAGACCCGATACTATTTTTTAAGTATACATATTTCTTGAAAATGACATAATCTACACTTGTGACAGACAATTGAAATTTCAAGAATTACCTGCAAATCTTACGAATTTTAATTGCGACAGGAGAACTTTACGAGATTTGCATTTCATTAGCCTACACACACACACACACACACACACGCGCGCGCGCGCACACGCACACACACACACAAACCCAACCTACCCCCTCCCCCAAACAATCAAAACCAAACCAAACCGTTTTTTAAAAAAAATGTACGAACACACGCGATATTTAGTTATTGTCCATAGATAACTGAAATACATCAGTATTTCAAGTCTCCGTCACTCTAGAGTAGTTAGAGAGATTTATTGGTTTATTCTTCAAGGACAATGGCTTAAGCGCCAATGTGCTTTTTTAACACCCAGTCTCCGTGTGCATAGAGTGTTGTAAATTTGTCATCTGTTCCCGCAGGCACATAATAGCCTACTCTTCCAATTCTGAAAGGCGGAACAAGTTTTAAAGCGTGCGCAAGATGTTCTTGCGTGCATTTACACATGGTACCTTAGAGGGAGGGAGAGAGAGAGAGAGAGAGAGAGAGAGAGAGAGAGAGAAGAGCAGAAGAGGCGACGAGGCAGATAGAAGACAGATAGAGACGAGACAGACAGATAGTAGAGATAGACGACAGACAGAGAGAGAGAGAGAGAGAGAGAGGAGAGAGAGAGAGAGAGAGAGAGAGAGAGAGAGAGAGAGAGAGAAGACAGACAGACAGACAGACAGACAGACGGACAGAGACCGAGACAGACAGAGACCGATTGAGACAGAGAGAATTTCCTTTTTTTCCTGGAGAAACAAACCCCAGTCTCTACAATAGCAACAACAGAGCTCCCTTAGCACCTAATTTACCAAACTACAATTTCAACAAAGCGATTTTCTCCTCCTTGCTCCTCCTTGCTCCTCCTTGCTCCTCCTTGCTCCTCCTTCTCCTTCCTCCTCCTCCTCCTTCTTCTGCTGCTGCTGCTCCTCTCCTCCTTCTACTTCCTCTTCTTCTTTCTGCTGCTGCTGCTGCTCCTCTTCCTCCTCCTCCTCCTTCTCCTCCTCCTCCTTCCTCCTCTCCTTCTTCTTCTTCTTCTCTCTTCTTCTTTCTTTATTCTTCTTCTTCTTCTTCTCAATTCTTCTTCTTCTTCGCTCTCACGACGCGTGCGTGTGCGTGTTTGTTTGTGCAGGCAATCTTGATTTACAGCAAGTTTTAAGCTGGGGCGTTGTTGTTTGTTATGTGGAGGTTGCGGTGACTGTATAGGCTAACTGCAGTAAATCAGTCCATACCATACCATGCCTTTCCTTGCCCGTACCCGTACCCCTTACACCGTACCCGTTCCGACAGGATATGTAAATCATCAAGCATTGCTCGCGACAGACAGATTAGCTAGCAGTGTGTGTGTGTGTGTGTGTGTGTGGGGGGGGGGGGTGATTGGAAACAGTCGTAGTAAACAGAGGACCGATCTCACACACACACACACTCATACAACCTGGGCTATACACGCTCTGTCTGTCTCTGTGTGTGTCTGTGTGTCTCTGTCTGTCTGTCTGTCTCTCTCAATGAAAGAAGAAATAAATAAATAAATTCTCTCTCTGTCTCTCCGTCTGTCTCTGTCTCTCTCCACAGCCGTAGAAGCATTGTATTGTGCTGTATCGTATTGTGCTGTATTGTAGTTGTTGCATTGCATTGTGTTGTGTTGCGTTGTGTTGTGTTGTATTGCATTGTGTTGTGTTGTATTGTGTTGTATTGCATTGTGTTGTGTTGTATTGCATTGTGTTGTGTTGTATTGCATTTGTGTTGTGTTGTATTGCATTTGTGTTGTGTTGTATTACATCGTATTGTATTGTATTGCATTGCGTTGCATTGTATTGTATTATATCGTATTGTGTTGTATCGCATTGTATTGTATTGCATTGTGTTGTGTTTTAAGTCACAGCACATTTTTCTTGTGTGAAAATCAAGCTGTGATCCCGTGGAGAGCGTGTCGCCACAAGAGCTTAGAGTTTGGCCTCCTCCCAATAAAAAACAAAACAGTGACAAACCAGGACAGTACATTCGATATTCACAAGTATGAATACACACACATTGACAATGAACATTCGTAGAAAGTGTATACACGTATGCTGTTGAACGCTGACCTTTCGCAACAACTGCTTTTGTTGAGACCTTGTTTCACTGAACTGCAAGTAAAACTGCAGCCTTAGTTTTCTTCCGTGAGGATGCCGGGCTCTGTTAGTATAAACAGCATCCTCATTTTCTAGATATTCTGTGCTAGGATTTCCATTTTTTGGGGGTATCCTTCTCTTTGTTTCTGCCTTATTTCTTTTCTTCACCTCCTTCTTGTCTATTTTCTGACTTCTTGGTCCATTCCGCCTCCCCACCCCCCAGAAAGACTTAAATAGATAACTCTCACACGGAAATGGGCATCCCATACCTGTCAGGCACTTAACGGCAGTGCAACGCGTTTTCACTCATAGTATGACAGACAACAATAGTTGCTATCTGAGCATTTGATGACCACGACGACGATGAAGAGGAAGTTTAGACTTATTTTGATTGAAATGCAGGTTAAACTGTACTTTTTTTGTTGAGACCGTTTCACTAAAATGCAGGTAAGACTATATCATTTGTTTAGATATATTGATTTTATTTATTTATTTTTTTTCATTTCGAGGATAATGGAATAAGCACTCAAAGTGTTTTTTCCCCATCTAGTCCCCGTGTGTATGCAGTTCAATTTTGTCATCCGTTTACTGTTTGAGTGAACTGCAGGTAAGACTATGGCCATTGTGTAGATTATCTCGATGAACTGCAGATAGATAAGAATATAGCCTTTGTTTAGATTATCTGAGTGAACTGCAGGTAGATCAGACTATAGCCTTTGTTTAGATTATCTCAGTGAACTGTTGTAAATAAGACTGTAGCCTTTGTTTAGATTATCTCAGTGAACTGCAGATAGATAAGACTATAGCCTTTGCTTAGATTATCTCAGTGAACTGCAGGTAAGACCACAGCCTTTGTTTAGATTATCTCAGTGAACTGTTGTAAATAAGACTGTAGCCTTTGTTTAGATTATCTCAGTGAACTGCAGATAGATAAGACTGTAGCCTTTGTTTAGATTATCTCAGTGAACTGCAGGTAAATAAGACTATAGCCTTTGTTTAGATTATCTGAGTGAAGTGCAGGTAAGACTAAAACCTTTGTTTAGATTATCTCAGTGAACTGCAGACTATAAGACTATAGCCTTTGTTTAGACTATCTCAGTGAACTGCAGGTAAATAAGACTGTAGCCTTTGTTTAGATTATCTCAGTGAACTGCAGGTAAGACTATGGCTTATCTGAGTGAACTGCAGGTAAATAAGACTGTAGCCTTTATTTGTTTTCTTAGACAAGTAAGACTATTGATGAAGGAAGCTTGGCACAGGACCCTATCTTCTTATCAAGGGCATAGTCAGGGCTTGTGTGCCATGTCTAAAACAAGGACCCAAATCTTGTAAGCGTAGCAATGATGCTCACAGAAAAAAAAAGAAATAGCTCAATGCCTAGCACTAGCAAAACTTGACGAGGATATGTGGAAAGGTAAAGGTGTCCCATAACCAGTGCGATCCTAGAGGAGCGAGGCATCAGAGACCTCAGCTTCTCTAGGGGCCAGCATACTGAGGGCGGCGCCCATCTCTCTCTTTCTCTCTCTCATAAGAGATATCTTGGTTTCTTAAGTCATATTTTTTGTAACTGATTTTTTATTGTGGTGGTTGTGGTTATACAATAACATTTTGGGTTGTTTTGTGCTTCCTTATTTTTCTCACTAAAATACTAAACAGCTCTGCAACCCCCCTTCATGTATGGGCCAATGGCCTTTTTGTGAATAAATCTTTCGAGTTCGAGTTCGAGTTTGAGTTTTCTCTCTCTCTCTCTCTCTCTCTCTCTCTCTCTCTCTCTCTCTCTCTCTTCTCTCTCTCTCTCTCCGTCTCTCTCTCTCTCTTCTCTCTCTCTCTCTCTCTCTCTCTCTTCTCTCTCTCTCTCTCTCTCTCTCCCGCCTCTCTCTCGCTCTCTCCCGCTTACTGTTCTACCTTCCCTGACCCTAAAAAAGGCAGGTACCCATTTACAACTGGGTGAACTAGGGGGAACTGTACTGAAGACAAGGGCGCGCAAACGGGTCACCCATCTACTTGGTAACCACGCTCTATACTGCTTAACATTGGCTTGGGGGTAAAGCGAGTGCTCTAACCACTGAGCTACCCCGTCCCTGGCGATGGTATTAGACATAGAGAAACGTCTGTGTGGAAGGCGAGGTCCTAGGTTCTAGCCTAGGTAAAAGGTAAAGGTAAAGGAGTCCCATAATCTATATAAGGTCGTAGGGGAGCGAGGCGTCAGAGACCTCACTTCTCTAGGGCCAGCATATTGAGGGCGGCGCCCATCTCCTCTCCCTCGCTGCTTTACCTTCCCTGACCCTAAAGAGGGCAGGTACCCATTTACAGCTGGGTGAACTGGGGGAACTGTACTGAAGCCAAGGCGCGCAAACGGTCACACATCCAACTGGTAACCACGCTCGACGCTGCTTAACTTGGCTGGGGAAAAGCGAGTGCTCCGACCACTGAGCTATCCCGTCCCCTTAGGTTCTAGCCTAGGTCTTTTTAAAAAAAAAGTGTTAGAGGTCCTCCTCCACTCCTCTTCACACTCTGATTGACGATCAGCCCAAGTTGATGGCAGTCCTTAAGACTTGATGGCGTAGGCAGTTTGAGTTTATGGCTGATCGTTACGTTGTAAAGAGAGACCTAGGTAGGTATATATACACGGGGCCACTCGGGGGTGGTGGGTGGTGGGGTGGGGGGTGGGGGAGAATTTATGGCTGCTAAGTAAAGACGGATAGGAACAGTCTTTGTTCACACACACTGTGATAGATAACAGTCTTTGTTCGTTGGCACATTCTCCGCGATGAGCGCTTGTCAACAGGGGTTGTTGTCTCCTTGTTGACAAGTCAAGGCAGTTAGATAGAGTCTTTATTTTTGATGTTTTTTTGTGATTTTTTGTTGTTGCTCTTGTTGTTGTGGTTGTGTTGTTGTTGTTGTTGTTGTTGTTCTTCTTCTTCTTCTTCTTCTTCTTCTTCTTCTTCTTCTTCTTCTTTCTTCTTCTTTTCTTCTTCTTCTTCTTCGCAATTCTTCTTCTTCGCAATTCTTCTTCTTCCTCTTCCTCTTCCTCTTCCTCCTCCTCCTCCTCCTCCAGTTGTTGTTGTTGTTGTTGTTGTTGTTGTTCTTCTTCTTCTTCTTCTTCTTCTTCTTCTTCTTCTTCTTCTTCTTCTCTCTCTCCTCCTCCTCCTCCTCCTCCTCCTCCTCCTCCTTCTTCGTTCCCTGGGTACACTATAATAATAATAATCATGTATGGAATTTATATAGCGCTGAATCTTGTAAAGCAACATATCAAAGCGCTCAGATGACTTTTTTTTTTATTAATATCAAGGATAATGGAATAAGCACTCATGTGCTTTTTTTTTAACATCCAGTCCCCGTGTGTATGCGGTTTTGTAAAGTTTGTCATCTGTTCCCACTACATGTTTAATCAATCCACTCTGGATGCCAAAGTCTCCAGTCTGTCGTTGTGACCCTGCCAGTCTCGACATTTTTCTTCCCTGGAGCTCTACTGGGCTGGGCCACTACGTCTGGTGTCTCAGAGTGGTGAAGGTAGGACAGGACTGCAGGATATGAGAGAGAGGGGGAGTTGTGGGCTTGTGCCACAGGGGCAGTGGTCAGTGTGGGATATTCTTAGGGCGAGGGAGATGGGATAGGAGCTGGCAGTGTCCTGTTCGCAGTCTCAAGATGGCAACTTGAGAAACTCTATCTAGTTCCAGAATGTCATCTTTTTCATCTTCTGGCTTCATTTCCAGCCGCTGGCGCCATGCTTTCCTGAAGCTGTTTCTCAGGAGATCAGACGATGTGATAGATAAGTCTTTGTTCAGACAATCTGATAGATAGACTTTATTTAGAGAACCTGATCGATAGAGTCTTTGTTTAGATAATCTGATAGATACAGTCTTTGTTCACACAATCTGATAGATAGACTTTATTTAGAGAGCCTGATCGATAGAGTCTTTGTTTAGATAATCTGATAGATACAGTCTTTGTTCAGGCAATCTAATAGATACATTCTTTGTTCAGACAATCTGATAGATACAGTATTTGTTCAGACAATCTGATAGATACATTCTTTGTTCAGGCAATGTGATAAATACATTCTTTGTACAGACAATCTGATAGATACAGTCTTTGTACAGACAATGTGATAAATACATTCTTTGTTCAGACAATCTGATAGATACAGTATTTGTTGAGACAATCTGATAGATACATTCTTTGTTCAGACAATCTAATAGATACAGTCTTTGTTCAAACAATCTGATAGACTTTATTTAGACAATCTGATCGATAGAGTCTTTGTTTAGACAATGAGAAGGATACAGTCTTTGTTCAGGCAATCTATAGATACAGTCTTTGTTCAAACAATGTGATAAATACATTCTTTGTACAGACAATCTGATAGATACAGTCTTTGTACAGACAATCTGATAGATACAGTCTTTGTACAGACAATGTGATAAATACAT
>CM054136.1:71398797-71403797 GCA_028751875.1 Rapana venosa | reverse complement strand
GCGTGCCCGCGCGCGCGCGCGTGTGTGTATGAGAGAGAGTAACCTGTCCTATTTGTTTGCCTACAGACATACCTCCTAGTAGCTTTTTTGTACACGTTTTCGCACTTCAACAAATCTACCCTGGACATACATGCCATCTAGTTGCTTCAGGGGTCCGGGGCGTGTAGATAAACGTATCAGACGTATAAATAATGATGCGCAGCATTGACCATGTCGTTATGATTATCTTGTCGGCCTTAAGAAGAGAGACAGACAGACAGACAGACAGACAGACAGATCTAAAGGAAACATTATTTTTTTAAGGGTGAGAGAATAAGTACACAGATTTTTCTTTTCATCCAGCCCTCAAGAGAGAGAGAAAGAGAGGAGAGAGAGAGAGAGAGAGAGAGAGAGAGAGAGAGAGGGGAGAGAGAGAGAGAGACAGACAGACAGACAGACAGACAGACAGACAGAGACAGAGAGAGACAGAGACAGAGAGAGACAGAGAGAGACAGAGAGAGAAAGAAGCAAAGAAGGAATAGGTGTCCCCTAACCTATGTGGTCGTAGGGGAGCGAGGCGTCAGAGACCTCACTTCTCTAGGGGCCAGCATATTGAGGGCGGTGAAGCCCATCTCCTCTCCCTCGCTGCTTTACCTTCCCTGACCCTAAAGAAGGCAAGTACCCATTGACAGCTGGGTGAACTGGGTGGGGGACTGAACTGAAGCCAAGGCGCACAAACGGTCACCAGCTGGGAGGAAAGCGAGTGCTCTGACCACTGAGCTATCCCGTCCCCAAAGAAGGAATATACGCAGAGAAATACACAAAAGCAAAACAAAACTTTCAGAATTTATAAGAATCATGCTCTCCAACAATATGTTTAGTTGTTGTTTTTTTACTATTAATTTGAAGACAAAGTCATCTGTATGGGGAACACGTGCGCGCGCGCGCACACACACCACTCAAGCACACACACACTCACTACACACACAAACACACACAGGCGCGCGCGCACACACTATCCTCGATATAAAAGAATTTTTAAAAAAATAACACACACACACACACGCGCGCGCGAAGCCCCCAACACACACAACACAACACACATACATACACACTCACACACACAACCACACACACACACACACACACACACACACACACACACACAACACACACACACACACACACACACACACACACACACACACACACACACACACACGAGCCTCCCCCCCCCCCCCCCATCCCACACATACACCAACCACACGAACCCCCCCCCCCACACACACACACACACAATCAACACCCACCCACCCACACACACACACTCACTCCCCCCACCCCCCCTGCCCGCACCCCCTGCCCACACCCTCCTCCCCCGCAGTCTCCCCCCCCCCCCCCCCGCAGTCTCCCATCCCCCCCGATCCCCCACCCCCTATCCACCCCCCCCCCCCACACACACACAAAGAAAAGTAACGGCATTAAAAAAAACACACCCAGAGGTAGCTAGCGGCATAGACATAACTAACAAAGCAAAATGTCTTTGTACCCCCACACCTCATAGCTTGACAGGTAAAGGTGTCAGTATTCCTGTTCAATCAATAACAAAAAAAGAATAAATACTACCAGAAATTCGCCCCGACGACCGTAAGTACAAAAGCAAGCGGCGTCCTTATGACTATTGGACGTTTTTGGAAGCAATGTGTGTGTGTGTGTGTGTGTGTGTGTGTGTGTGTGTGTGTGTGTGTGTGTGTGTGCGTGTGTGTGTGTGTGAGAGAGAGAGAGAGAGAGAGAGAGAGAGAGAGAGAGTGTGTGTGTTTGTGTGTGTATGTGTGTGTGTTGTGTGTGTGTGTTTGTGTGTGTGTTTGTGTGTGTGTTTGTTTGTGTGTGTTTGTGTGTGTGTTTGTTTGTAGTGTAGTGTGTGTGTAATGTGTATGTGTGTGTTTTGTGTGTGTGTTGTAGTGTATGTTGTGTGTATGTGTGTGTTGTGTGTGTGTGTGTGTGGGGGGGGGGGGGGGTTGTGTGTGTGTGTTGTGTTGTGTGTGTATGTTGTGTATATGTGTGTGTGTAATGTGTGTGTGGTGTGTATATGTAGTGTGTATTGTGTGTGTGTATTTTGTGTGTTTTTTGTTCAAATTCATTTAACGTCTTTTCACAGTTGTGATAGTAGACGGATTTGTGTGTATAATAATAGGTGTATTTTGTGTGTGTGTGTGTGTGTGTGTGTGTGTGTGTGTGTGTGTGTGTGTGTGTGTGTGTGTGTGTGTGTGTGTAAGAGAGAAAGAAAGAAAGAAAGAAAGAGAGAGAGAGAGTGTATGTGTGTGTATTGTGTGTGTGTATTTTGAGTGTGTGTGTTGTGTAGTGTGTGTGTAAGTGTGTGTGCATAGTGTGTGCATGCGCGCGCGCGCGCGTGTGTGTGAGTGTGCATGTGTGTATGAAGTGTGTGTGTGCAAGCGCGCGTGTGTGCGCGAGTGCGTGCGTGCGTGCGACTGCACTCGTACACGCAAGTTCCCAAGCTACACAGCTTTAAGCTCTGCTTAGACACACCTCAGCCCATTCACAGTCGTAAGAAAAGCCCAACTTATTGTCAGACTGTGTCACTACCTAGTATATTGTGGTCATTCAGCAAGTCTCTTTATTGGTTCCGGGCCCCCCCCCCCCCCAACCCCCCCCCCCCCCCCCCCCCCCCCCCCCCCCTCGCACCCCCCCCCTCCCCACCCCCCCTTCCCACCGCCACCACCCTCCACCCCCACTCCTGCTCTTCCGTCTGTGGAAATCAGTTCTTATTCCTTCCCTTTAGTATTATTTATCTCCCTACCCATTCGGTTCACCCTCCCCCCCCCCCCCCTCCCGCCCCCCTCCCCCTTTTTTGTCACCCGTCCAGTTCCAATAATTTTTTTTTTTTTTGGGGTGGGGGGGGGGGGGGGGGACTGATTAAAGAAAGATGTGTTTCGGATTATATTCGGATGAAAGAGTTTGGAAAGACTGTCTGATTGACAGACAGTCAGGCGGGAGAAACAGGGAAATATCTTTAAAATAAATCGTTATCCCTACGTTAAGGGAGATAATCTCTCTTTCCCAGTGCTCATGCACTTTTTATTTATTTTATTTTGTTTTATTCTTTTATATCGAGGATAATAGAATAAGCACTTGTGTGGGATTTTTTTTTACATCCAGTCCCCGTGTGCATGCGGTTTTGTACATTTTGTCATCTGTTCATCTGCACTATGCACATCTGTCGTCTACCGTAACCCAGTAGTGGTTGATACGGAGGGAAGGGCTAGTAGATAGTTTTATAATGAATAAATGATCTTTAATATACTATGCAAAGATGACTTTTTTAGGCCAAGGCAAGTTTTGCAATCTGTACTCATGTGTACATTACAACAATCATTAAAACATGAAAATCAACAAACCATGAAAATCAACAAACCATGAAAAAAAACCCACACAAAAATGATAACACCTCCCCAAAACAATAACAACAGCAACTGCAGTAAACAAATAAAAACAACAACCCAACAAAAACAAAAAGAAAATGTAAAAAAATTACCTTATACATTTTTACATGAAAAAAAAGCAATACATATACACAAACGCGCGCGCGCGTGAGCACGCACGTGCGCACACACATTCACAAAGTATACACTTAGATTTTTTATTTAAAAACTCATAACAAAATAGCTATCTAACTTAAAGAAACAAAACAAAACAAATGTTTGTACATATTATACTTAAATGATCGCATGTACTTAAACCAACACACATACACATTCTCTCTCATGCACGCACGTGCACGTGCACGAGCGGGGGGGGGGGGGGGGGGGGGGGTGATGGACGGGATAGCCTAGTGGTTAGAACATTGCGCTTGCAATCTGACGACCCCGGTTCGATTCCCGTTCAAGGGGATATTTTCCCCTGGAGTTAACATCAGTGCAGACTCCACTCTCCCCCAAAGTCCTTCGGATGGGACTATAAACCGAGGCCCCGTGTGCGAACGCACGCACATCTTGTGCACACGTTAAATCCTGTTCCGCTTTTCGTAAGAATGGGCCATTGTGTGCCGGTGGGAACAGATGACAAATTTACAAAATCGCATACACACGGGGACTGGATGTAAAAAAGCACATAAGTGCTAATTCCGATATAAAAGAATTAAATAAAATAAATAAGGAGCGTGTGCAAGAGGATGGGGTGGGGGTGTTGATCTCGATAGAAGGAATCAAGGAACTGCATTTTATTTCCCGAACGTTAGAAGTTCTGCGTAAAAAGTTCACACATGCATTATGGCATCAGTAAATATATATATATATATATACGTGGAATGAAGGAAAGACTGCGTGAATGTCTGAACAGAGAGATGAGTGCGTGTGTCTGCCATGTGTGTGTGTGTGTGTGTGTGTGTGTGTTTGTGTGTGCGCGCGCGCACACATACACTTACTAAGCGAAGACACGTACACGTACACAGACACAAATGTCATTGTCACAGTAATGCTACTACTACCACCATCACCACCACCACCACCAACAACAACAACGGTGATACTACTACTACTACTACTACTGTAACTACAATAACAACAATAAGAACAACATAAATTATATCCCTAGTATTATTATCACTACCATTTTCAAGGCGGTACAAATGACCATTTACATACTTTTCTCCTTTAAAATCCAGAAAACCCTGCAATAATGGTTATATATGACCAATCTATACAGGAAAGGAGCTTAACCATTTTTCACTCCAGTACTACGGGGTATTGAGCACGAGTGAATGAGATTGTGTTTTCTCCCTACTGACAAACAGAGCTTGTGTACGCCCCGCGCTAACATTCATGTCATTCTCATGGTAAACCGCCATTCCCTTCGATCGCCCATCGCACAATGATTGATCGATTTGTTGTGTGTGCGATCTTAGTGATAAACCGAAACCCCCGACATTCAACGGTCTTTTGGCGTTGTGTGTGTGGTGGTGGTGATGGTGGTGGTGGTGGTGGGGAGGGGGTGGGGGGGGGGAA
>CM054136.1:71381297-71388797 GCA_028751875.1 Rapana venosa | reverse complement strand
ACCTGGGTTCGATTCCCGTTCAAGGGGGATATTTTCCCCTGGAGTTAACCTCAGTGCCGACTCCACTCTCCCCAAAAGTCCTTCGGATGAGACTATAAACCGAGGTCCTGTGTGCGAACGCACGCAGAACATCTTGCGCGCACGTTAAAACCCGTTCCGCTTTTCGGAAGAGTAGGCCATTGTGTGCCGGTTGGGAACGGATGACAAAATTTACAAAACTGCATACACACGGGGACTGGATGTAAAAAAAAGCACATAAGTGCTTTTTCCATTATCCTCGAAATAAAAGAGTAAAATAAATATTTAAAAAAAATCCTCATCATGCAATAAAAGATTGTCTCTTGATTATATGACCCTAGTTTCTCTGGTCTCATGGTGACCACACTTGAGCTGTTCCATACGCTCCTTTGCCTATGGCTGGTCAGTTAGTATCAAAAGCCTTGGGTGTGGGGGAGGGGGGAGGTTCATGGGAGAAAGTTGTTGGAGAGACGTGGTAGTGTTCACCAACCTCATGTGGTCTACCTTTTATTTCGAGGAATTGGAATAAGCATTCGTGTGCTATTTTCTACCCAGTCCCGGTGTGTATGCAGTTTTGTCATTTTTGTCATCCGTTCCCACCGGCACACAATGTCCTACTCTTCCGAAAAGTTGAACGGGTTTTAACGTGTGCGCAAGCTGTTCTGCGTGCGTTTGCACACGAGACCTCGGTTTATAGTCTCTTCCGAAGGACTTTTGGGGAGAGTGGAGTTTGCACTGTTATCTCCAGAGGAAAAATCCTCTTGAACGAGATTCGAACCCGGGTCAGCAGATCACGAATACATCACTCTAACCACCAGGCTATCCCGTCTCTTTAGTAGGTTTTGTGATGTACATACTTGACATACATTAGTAGCGGTGTACAATAACGGTAATCGCGTGTTTGTGTACATGTAGAATAAACATTTTAAAAATTGCTGTGGTTTTCCATGTCGAATCGAGTCGCCTTGCTGTAGGACTTTCAAAGCTTTTAAGTAATAACGTTGTTTGTTTGCTCTCTCTCTCTGTCTCTCTGTTTCTCTGTCTCTCTGTTTCTCTGTCTCTGTTTCTGTCTGTCTGTCTCTCTCGTTTGATACATTTTGAATTGTAAACATCAATGTCCACATCTTTATGTTCTGGATGTTGTTGCCGTTTTGGGACTTTTTTTTTAACGATCTCTCAGGTCAAAATAAAGTACAGACCTGCCAATGCCTTTATTCCACTAGTGTACTTTTGCATGCAGAAGGTTTAATACACAAGTTAAAGATACTCCACTTCTTGATAACGGTTGAAGGGTTACAGAAACACGAGCATACCCAGCATGCACCCTGTTCCTGGAAAAGGGATGGGCTCCACAAAATTTAAACTGTCAAATGAAACATTGCCTGACAAATTCAATTCAGCCCAAAGTGAAAGTAGAGGAGAGGACTGTCCATGGCAAGCTTTCATTCATAGCATTTGACGTCACTACATAAAGTACCTCGCCATTACCCTCCACCCCCACCCCCCGCCGGTGTTTGCATAATTGTCCATGGGTACAATAAATATTTACTTTCTTTCTTTCTTTCGACAGACATTTACGGCAAAGAAAATTATATAAAGGCAAGGTAGGGGACGGGATAGCTCAGTGGTCGGAGCACTCGCTTTCCCCAGCTAAGGTTAAACAGCATAGAGCGTGGTTACCACTTAGATGGGTGACCGCTTGTGCGCCTTGGCTTCAGTACAGTTCCCCCAATTCACCCAGCTGTAAATGGGTACCTGCCCTCTTTAGGATCAGGGAAGGGTAAAGCAGCGAGGGAGAGGAGATGGGTGCCACCCTCAATATGCTGGCCCCTAGAGAAGCGAGGTGTCCGTCGCTTCGCTCCCCTACGACCACATAGGTTATTGGACACATTTTGCCTTTAAAAAATTTTTTTTAGCCAGCTGCAACTCTTTCGTTATTGCTAATTTGATTTCTAAAAGTATAAGCATAATAAAAGCCATGAATAGTAGACGTTTGTATCAGATGATGAGGCTGGTTGGATCAGAAACCATCAGATTTGCTTGGCGGAAATCGAGAGTTTCCACACATTGATAAGTCATTTTCGAAGGGATCGGCAGTAATTTCGGCTACTGTCATTTTTTTTAGCTTAAGGAGAAATACCTAATTAAAAACAGAGGTGTTATTGGTTTCGAACAGGAGAATATCAACAATCCTGTGACCTCCCAGCGCTGTCATCAGAATCTGATATCAGAAAAAGAAAGAACATAGTGCTAGAAATGTTGTTAGGAATAAATGGATAAATAAGATAAACTAGCCATGAAATCTTTGTACCTCTTTCTATAAATGTATACTATTAATATTGTTGCAAAACAAAAGAAATAAACAGACCATAATAATTTTGTGTGTGTATAGGTTTCTATAATCATATGTATGTCTATCCCAGAATTCGTAATGTGGCTACCTTAAGGAGAGAGAGAGAGAGAGAGAGAGAGAGAGAGAGAGAGAGGAGAGAGAGAGAGAGAGAGAGAGAGAGAGAACTTCAATTTTGCACCCAAAATAATGAAATCGTCGAGGTTATGAGTGTGCAGTAAATCTACGCCATCAAATTGGCAATGGAGGCCATTGATCACACCTTTCCACCTCTCCACTCCTTGTTTTTTTTAGCCCCCCTCCCCCCACTCCCGCACCTTCTTTCTCTCTTTCTTCCTCTGTTGTCAATCTCCTTTCTGCTTATTCAATGTCGCTGGTCTGTAGCGGAGAATGAAAAAGCGCCGCTTTAAAAAAGAACCGATCGCACAGTCGTGTGTAACTAAGGCTATGAAAAGCAAACATTCCGTTCGAATTCCGATTCGTGTTTTTGATATTCGACGTGGGAAGAGAACTCTTGGACTTTTTATCAATTGTCGTCTGCCAGGGAGGATTTCGCCAAAGTGGTGTTAATGCTTGTGTGTACTAACGCGCCGCATTATTAGCGGAGTTTGCCAAAGTCATGGATATCGTGTGATTTTGAGTGGAGAAGTACCTGCGGTAGACAACCGGTATTTTTCATTCTTGATCTGGTGAAACTTTTTCTTTCTTTTTTTCCCTCTCTCCTGACGACGTGTAAATCTAGAAGTACAGAAACGTAGGCTGGAGAGATTCGTGGAAAAGTGAAGATAAGAAGAGAGTTTCATGTAGGTTCACGTCTAAGTCTAGATAAGGTAGCATACAGTCTGGCGTGTTGTGATCATGAAGAGCATTACCCAACTAGAGCATCTCATTTTCTTACTTTTGCCAGTGGTGTTGCAACATGACCTAATGTGAAAATGCCTTAACTGGCGTTATCGAACTTTTCTTAGAGAAATTCTCTTCATAAAATTAAAAGTATCATAGTGTGTTTAAATGTATAACCATACATTTAAACACACTATTAGGCGATTAACGAATCGATGTCTTGTCAAATATTTAATCACTCACTCAAATTTGCTTATTATCTTAAAAGTCTTGAATAACAACTTAGCTCGACAGTTTGGAATGAAGTTGGATAATTTTTCACATGCTATCGGGTTATTTCTCAGTTTTTTTTTATCTTACCTCCACGGTAGAGTCTATCTGTTTCTATTATTCCTCATCCCTATCGTTGGGCACCTTTTCCCACCCTCTTACACCCTACACCCGAAATTGCCCTTTACCCTGTTTCATGTTCAGCTTTCAATTGATACAGGTGTCGAAAGTGTAATCTTTGACCATTTCTGGTGTGTAGGCTACATCCTTTGATAGATATAACATCAGCTGTTCTATCACTATTCTTTAAGTTCCATGTACAATCAGCTATGAGAACATTTTACTTCTATATTTTCATAGTGTGTGCTATATTGACTTGATTTCTCCCCTGTAACTCGTTCATGTGTCGTTAGGGCACTTCTGATTTTTTAAGGCGGTGTTCTGTGTGAAGGTTGAACTGGTCGAGTCGATTTCTCACCGGGTGTCATCAGGCTGTATGCTAGGTATGTTCCTGCCATCCATCCAGGTTCTTAACGTATGCGTAAAGTGTTCTGTAAGTGTTCGCACTCAGGAACTCGGTTTATAGTCTCACCCGATGGACTTTCCGGGAATTGGAATAATTAGAAATGCTAGTTCTTGGGGAGGGGAGGGGATTCCCTTGAACAGACATCTCAGTGTTGACGCAAACCCACGCCCTCGAATCCTTCAGTTACAGTCAGGTCATGAGTACAACGTTCAAACCACATGACTTTTTGGTTCTCTCCCTCCTCCATTCCACCAACGTGCTCAAGAAAACTAGCTAAATGTGTTTTCCTGTTAGGAAAGCTTTGTAATCTTGAATGACCTGTGTTATTGTCATTTACATGCAAAAGCTGAAAACACATACTCGCACATACGCACATACACACACACGCACGCACGCACGCACACAGCTCCCTTTTCCCTAGTAATAATAACTGTTTTTAAAAGTCAAGTCTAACAATAAGTAACACACCAACTTCTGGTAATTGTATCTAGTTTGTCGGATTGACTTTTGGTCTTGTAATGACTGAAATGTCAGTCAGTATGACAGTGTGAGACAGAAGGCTTGTCAGTGAAAGGGTAAATTATAGATAACCCAAACCATTCTGCTGCAGTGCCTAACCGCTCAAGTTCAGCCCTAAGCTCCTGTTTTAAACATGCTTAAGTAAAAACCATCATAACAAAAGCGTACAGTACATCATTTTGAGCAACTTAGAGCTTTTTATCGTGCTTAGGTTCTTGCTAGTAAAGAGTTCACAGAACGACAGACAGCAATGATTAAAGGGCAGGCAGGTAGGCTGAGACATGTAGCGAGAGAAACAGACAATAGATAAACAGATCAGTCAATAGACAGGCAGGCAGGTAGACAGAGAAGTGACAGAAAAAATAGGTAGACAACAAGGCAGTTGGAATGGGAATAGGTAACCCACGCAAGTTTGCACAGACTTAAGGTAATGTTTGTTTCTTTTCCTTTTGTTAAGTCACCTGAAGCGGAATACTGTACGGGCTGACCAGCATTGAACAGCTTTTCTTATGCAAATCTTTTTTGGGGGGGCGGTGGGTAAAACACCCAATCACATACGTCTTCCACGATGAGTGTCTATTTACCCAAAATCGAGCTGTACCCTCTGTTTGACGTGAATCAACTGGACACCCGTGATTCCGAGCCAAGAGTAAATAACCAAAAGGTAGCTGTCTTCCCTGTTATTCCTCCCATCGACGAAACTCCAGAGAGCGCGGTAGTTCCTCTACCGGATATCCGGATAACCAACAAACATGCGCAGCCGCTGAGATTATCTCCGACAGCAGACGACCATTTCGTGGAATCCCGGAACGAGAGCGCAAGGAAAGAAAGCCACGGCCACCACCACAAGGTAACTTTTCGACATGGACTGCATGATGAGGAAGTTGCTGATGGTTTAGAAAGTGTCAGAGAGGAAAATGAGCGGACACTGTCACCGAGAGATAAACGGTTATTGTTGGGCAAGAAGAGGGTGGTTCCTCACAACAGTTTGGGCAGAGTGTGTCGGCGTGTGGACAGTCACGCACACAACAGTGCCAGAAATGTGCCATCGCCTGATCACGTACCCTGTGAAGGACCATTATCTTCTCGCCAAGTGAGTACCAGGGGATCTTGAGATAGTATGTGTGTGTGCGTGTGTGTGTTGTGTGTGTGAGAGAGAGAGAGAGAGAGAGAGAGAGAGAGAGAGAGAGAGAGAGAGAGAGAGAAGAGAGAGAGAGAGAGAAAATCAGTCAAGTCAAATTAAATTCTATTTCGAGGATAGTGACTAGGCACTCATGTGCCTTTTTTCTTTTTTTTACATCAAGTCCCCGCCAGAGAGAGAGAGAGAGAGAGAGAGAGAGAGAGAGAGAGAGGGGGGGGGGGGAGGGGGTGGGCGTTATGGCATATACAGCTTGCAAGCATCAAGCGTTGTGGACATGTAAATCATACACTAAGTACTTTCTGTTCCTGTCAACCAGCTCTATGACTAAAAGCGTTCTGAACAGTCTTGCCTGTACCGCATAACCCATTAGACACTCAGAAACTGAAGTGTCGAGGAAAGTGCCTGGATTGTTTGCTGAATTAAAAAATAAACCAACAGTCATTGAAAACTCTCTTGTAGATGAATGAGTAAGCCACAAAAGCGGGTCTGATAATGGGAAAAACAAACGGTTTGGAGATTGAATCGGTACATTAACTACGGTACTGGCAGTCTTGTTTCTTTCTTTCCACCCCCATCAATTTTCTTTCTACTTTTGGATTTCAATCGTTTTCCCCAGACTTTTTTCTTGATGTTTATTTTTTTGGTTTTCTGGTTTTTTTGGGTCTCCCTGGGCTTTCAATAAGGAGGCACCGTGGTCGAGTGGTTTAGGCGGTCAACTCGTGATCCAGAGGTCGCGGGTTCGATCTCCGCTCGGCTCGGTGTTGTGTCCTTGGGAAAGACCCTTTACTCCTATTTTCCTCACTCCACCCAGGTGTACAAGTGGGTACCAGCTCTGCTGGGGAAGTATCTGGCGACAGACTAGTGTCCTGTCACAGGGGTGGTGAAAAACCATCAGTTCGCTTAACGCTACAGAAACCGGGATAAGCTCCGGCTCTATGGGCCTTCTGGCTCGAAAGAACATACTACTGGGCTTTCAACACATGTGCAAGGTTTTGTGCGTCGGTTGGAACTCGGGATCTCATTTTTTCCTCATCCGAAGGACTTTGAGGACAATGTTAAGGGATTAATCCCCACAAACGTGCATCTCAGCGGAGACACGAATCCACACCTATAAGTAACGCACATCATGATCACCACTTTTATGTTCTACCAGCTATCCTGCCATTGAGTAATTTTTTTTTCTATTAAAGGGCCATTTGCTGAAGATGGCAATCATGAGGCACGGATAGCCTGGTGGTGCGCTCGTGATCTGCTGATCCGGGTTCGAATCTCGCTCAAGAGGATTTTTCCTCTGGAGTTAACATCAGTGCCGACTCCACTTCCTCAAAAAGTCATGCAGATGAGACTATAAAACCGAGGTCTCGTGTGCGAACGCACGCAGAACATCTTGCGCACACGTTAAAACCTTCCGCTTTTCGGAAGAGTAGGTTATTGTGTGCCGGTGGGAACGGATGACAAAATGTACAATGCATATACACTGGGACTGGATGTAAAAAAGCACAAAGTGCTTATTCCATTATCCTCGAAATAAAAGAATTTAAAAAAAAGAAAGAAAGAAAAAGAGTGTGTTGCTTGTCTTTTAAGTAACTGCAATGAGTTTTCGAAAGTTTATCGAATATAAAAAAAACAACAACTAACAACTAACAAATTCTGAATATCATTTTATCTACCACTACACAGTTCGTTAAGAAGAAAAAACCTACTAGATATTCCGGGAATTTCTTTTATTCTTTAAAAATGCTGTGTGCAACTGTAACTGCAGTATCTAAGATGAGATACAAAGATTCACAAAGGCAAAATATCGCACAAAATAAAAATAAAAAATCCTTCCAG
>CM054136.1:71361297-71376297 GCA_028751875.1 Rapana venosa | reverse complement strand
TGGTTCGATCCCCGTTTGTCCTCGAAACTTTACCTCCCATCCACTAGATCGATTGTGAGCGCTTTGATTTGTTGCTTTACAAGATTCAGCGCTATATAAATTCCATACATTATTATTAGTAGTAGTAGTAGTAGTAGTAGTAGTAGTAGTCTTTCGGATGAGACGATAAACCGCGGTTCTGTGTGTAGCATGCATTTAGCGTACGTAAAAGAACCCACGGCAACAAGAGGGCTGTTCCTGGCAAAATTTAGTAGAATGTGATAGGCCACTATGATAGGTAAACAAATACAACTGCAGGCAAAAAAAATAATGGGTGGCGCTGCTCTTGTGGCGACGCGGTCTTCACGGGGAGAACAGCCCGAATTTTCTGCAAAGAAATCTGCCGTGACTTAAAGTGATAATCAGTACAATATACATGATGGTGAAAGTACGGCAGTTGTGTATGGCTCGTGGTATGAAGATAACAGCAGCAGGATGACGAGAATGAACCTGTTGACAAAGAAATCATTTTTCGACATGAATGGGGGTTCTTTTTCTTCGCATGGTCACTGAATCGCAATGATGATGATGAGGATGTTTCGTTTGATATGTTGTATATGTGTGTGTGTGTGTGCGCGCGCGCGCGCGCGCGCGTGTGTGTGTGTGTGTGTGTGATTCAGATTCAGATTCAGAATATTTTATTGCCATTTAAGTCAAGTAGACTTATTTGACACAACAACAAAACAAGCAAACATCAGTTATAATCATATCTTTGCCTCAAATTGATGTACATTGTGTGTGTGTGTTTTTTTGTGTGTGTGTGTGTGTGTGAGAGTGAGTGAATGGCCCAGCCATACAATATTTTTCACCTTTTGACAAAGGGTTTTAATCCACAACTTCGTAAACACAACACAACACACAAAAGATCACCTACTCCATAAGAGATTTGGCGGTTAAATAGTCAAAAATAATGTTGTGACTAAAGATACAGCTTTACATTCTATGATAGTTTAAAAAAAAAGTTAAAGCTATTTGCAATAAACAAACGTTAGTTCAAAGATGTCAGTTACGTAGACTATACTGTTATGTATTAAGAATATTTACCTTTTCGTGATTATAGTACACGCAAGGTCTCATTCTGTGCCGCGTCATAAGCCCAATAACTTTTAAGATATTCTCCCATATAATTTCATTACATTCCCCGCTGGGGTTTATGGGGTCCTGTCGGTAAAGATACCATCCACACCTTCTGGAAATGATGTGCTAAGAATTCCCTTTTTTCTACCCCTCTTTTTGGTTCTGCCTTGTTCCTTTTTCTTCCTCTCACCTCCTTCTTGTCGTCTATTTTCTGCCTGCTTAGTCCATTCTCCTGCCTTTTTCCCCCCAGAAACAGTTCAATTATTACAATTTTCTCCCACTCCGAAGTCGGATACGCTGGGCCTGACTTGTCAGGCGCTTAATGGCAGTGCAACGCTTTTTTGCTCATATGACAAACAACAATAGTTGCTGTCTGAGCGACTGACGACGGCGACGAAGAATTTCATTACATTACATGTTGTTTATTGCCTCGCCGACAACGAATGTCATATCAAGGCTGTCACCCCATTCGATTACAAAGCTCGCGAGGACATCTACATAAGTTCAAACTCAACAGATACTAAGCCCCTTACATGTCAATTCAGATGATATCGTCAATCTGAACACTCTCTCTCTCACACACGCACGCACACACACACACACACACCACACACACACACACACACACACACACACACACACACACACACACACACACACACGCACATACACACACATACAGACACGTGTGTGTGTGTGTGTGTTTGTGTGTTTATTTATTTATTTATTCTTTTATATCGAGGATAATGGAATGAGCACTCACGTGCTTTTTTGCATGCAGTCCCCGTGTGTATGGGGTTTTGTAAATTTTGTCATATGTTTCCACCGGCACATAATGGCCTACACAATGTGTGTGTCTGTGTGTGTGTGTGTGTGCTTAATTTAGCGGCTTGTCGAATTCTTTTCCCACTGCAAGCGAAGCGCTGCGATGGCTAGGTTGTTGTTGCTGCTGCTGTTGTTGTTATGATAATATTTACGTCCCAGCAGAGATTCCCGATTTAGGGATAACAACTATGGTTAGGGTCTATCTCCAGAAGTATATTCATAGCTCAGTGGTACCTGCCCTCTTTAGGGGACAGGAGAGATAAAGCAGCCATGGAAGAGGAGATGGGCGCCACCCTCTTCAAGATGATGGCTCATAGAAAAGCTGAAGTCTCTGACGCCTGCTGAAGTCTCTGACACATGCTGAGGTCTCTGACACATGCTGAGGTATCTGACACATGCTGAGGTATCTGACACATGCTGAGGTCTCTGACGCCTGCTGAGGTCTCTGACGCCTGCTGAGGTCTCTGACACCTTCTGAGGTCTATGACACCTGCTGAGGTCTCTGACACATGCTGAGGTCTCTGACACATGCTGAGGTCTCTGACACATGCTGAGGTCTCTGACACCTGCTGAGGTCTCTGACACATGCCGAGGTCTCTGACACCTGCTGAGGTTTCTTACACATGCTGAGGTCTCTGACACCTGCTGAGGTCTCTGACACATGCTGAGGTCTCTGACACCTGCTGAGGTCTCTGACACATGCTGAGGTCTCTGACACATGCTGAGGTCTCTGACACATGCTGAGGTCTCAGACACCTGCTGAGGTCTCTGACACCTGCTGAGGTGTTTGACACATGCTGAGGTCTCTGACACATGCTGAGGTATCAGACACCTGCTGAGGTCTCTGACACCTGCTGAGGTATCAGACACCTGCTGAGGTGTTCGACACCTGCTGAGGTCTCTGACACCTGCTGAGGTTCAGACACTGCTGAGGTTCTTGACACCTGCTGAGGTCTTGACACATGCTGAGGTCTTGACACCTGCTGAGGTCTCTGACACAATGCTGAGTTCTGACACTCCTCCAGGTCTGAAATCTGCTTGGAGTTTACAAATGCAGAATCTGAAGCGTGCTGAGTCCAAGACTGCTGATGTGTGTTTGGAAATGTAAGTGTGCTGCTGTGATGGTGTAGCGTGCTGAGGTGTTGATGACCTGCTGTGGTGTGTTTGCCTGTGTGTGTTTGATGTGGTGTGTGTGTGTGTCTGTGTATGTGTTGTCTGTGTGTGTGTGCTTGTGTGTGTGTGTGTCGTGATATGTGTGTGTGTTGGCTGTGTGTTGTTGTGTTGTTGTTGTGTGTGTCTGTGTGGTGATGTGTCGGTGTTGTGTGTGTGTGTGTGGTGTGTCTGTGTGTGTATGTGTGTGTGCGTGTGTGTGTGTTCTGTGTGTGTGTCTGTCTGTGTGTGTGGTGTCTGTGTGTGTGTGTGTTTTGTGTGTGTTGTCTGTGTAGTGTGTCTGTGTGTGTGTTTTGTGTGTGTGTCTGTGTGTGTGTGTCTGTGTGTTGTGTTGTGTGTGTGTGTGTGTGTGTGTGTTGTCTGTGTGTGTGTGTCTGTGTGTCTGTGTCTGTGTGAGTGTGTGTCTCGTGTGTGTGTGTGTGGTGTGTGTCTGTGGTCTGTGTTGTGTGTCTGTGTGTGTGTGTGTCTGTGTGTGTGTGTGTCTGTGTGTGTTTGTGTGTGTGTTGTGTTGTGTTGTTTGTGTGGTGTCTGTGTGTGTGTGTCTGTGTGTGTTGTGTGTGTTTGTGGTGTGTCTGTGTGTGTATGGTGTTGTGTGTTCTGTGTATGTGTGTGTCTGTGTTTGTTGGATCCTCAGTTTAACGTCTATTCACATTTAGTGATTTAGTGACATTTAGTGTCTGTTTGTGTGTGTGTCTGTGTGTATGTGTCTGTGTGTGTATGTGTCTGTGTGTGTCTGTGTGTGTGTGTCTCTCTCTATCCTCTGTGTGTGTGTGTGTGTGTCTCTGTGTGTATGTGTGTGTGTCTGTCTGTGTGTCTGTGTGTGAGTGACATGACATATGCGCTTTGATTTGTCTTTGCAAGATATAACGCTATATAAATTCCATTTATTATTATTATTATATTTATTATTATTATTATTATCATCATCATCATCATCATCATCATCATCATCATCATCATCATCACCATTATTATTATCATCATCATCATCATCATCATCATCATCACCACCACCATTATCATCATCATCATCATCATCATCATCATCATCATCATCATCATCATCATCATCATCATCATTATTATTATTATTATTATTATTATTATTATCATCATCATTATTATTGCTGCATGTTTCAGATCCGAGGAGCCCAGCGCGATGCTGCAGACATTCACCGCCGTGAACGACCAGGCGGACAACTTCTCCGAGAATTTGAAAAACCAGGGTCTGTCTTTCGACCCTTCCTACTTCAAAGCTAACAAAGAGGTGAGCGCTCTGATCTTTATTTTCGTTGCTGTTTTTTTAAATATTTTAATTTTATTTTATCCCTGTTCAGTGTTGTGATGTTTTAGATTTCCATTGGCAGTGAAGTGGAAAGGAAAACAACAACAACAACACACCATTGTGATGTTTCAGCTTAAAATTTTTTTATTTAAAGTGGAGTGGGGGAAAAAACCCGGCTGTAATGTTTCACATTTTCATCAAAAATAAAGAAAAAAAAGAAACCCACCCATACTGTTGTGATGGTTCGGATTTCCATCGAAAGTGAAAAAAAACCGACATCATTGTAATGTTTCAGATTTCCATCAAAAGATAAGTGAAATAACAACCCTGTTGTGATGTTTCAGATTTCCATCAGCAATGAAGTGAAGAACATCCTCAACCTCCCGCCCTCTTCCCGCTCTCAGGAACAGATCCAAACGGTGAGGAATCAGTGTGACACAACCATTTTTAGGGGGCTCATTTTATATCGCTTTAAGCCACGGCACATTTCTCTGCGTGAAATTCGGGGAATTCGCTCTCTCCGGGGAGAGCGCGTCGCCACAAGAGCGGCGCCACCCATTATTTTGTCCTTTTCCTGTCTTCAACCTGTCTGTTTATAATAGAATTTGGCCTATGTGATAGTGTAGTCTCTACAGAATTATACAACAGTGTGAAATTTTTTTCCCTTGCTGGTATGTAATGTATGTATGTTAGTCCGTCGTTTTCAACGATGACCTCCGTAGAGAAGCAAATCAACTCATCCTTCCCTTTTCTGTTATTTTAAAAAAATCTTTGTAAGTCGTGTAGCACTTAGCAATGCATGTGGAACATTCCACAAGAACTACACCGTGAATTCCGAAAAACTTCATTCAGCAGTTACTAGACGGAGGCTAACCTAGATGCGTCGGTGCGTACTCATTACGTTAGGGTTTATTGTTGTTGTTTTTGTTTGTCAATCTAGTTACCTCTTCTTCCCCCCCGTGAGTGTGTGAGTCATAGAACTCGTTCCCATCAAGCTCCCCAACACTCTCCATCCAAAAACTCAAACGTTTGATTTCTTACCTGTACTTTAGGCTTGGATTTTTTGGTGTAAAGCTTTATTTGGTTGATTTTGTTATCTGTGTCTCTTTGTCTCTATCTGTCTGTCTGTCTCCTCTCTTTCCTCTCACCCCCCTCTCTCTCCTTCTATCTCCATCTCTCTCTCTCTCTCTTCTCTCTCTCTCTCTCTCTCTCTCCTCTCTCTCTCTCTCTCTCTCTCTCTTCTCTCTCTCTCTCTCTCTCTCTCTTCCTCATCTCTCTCTTTTTCTCCCTCCCTGCCTCCCTTTCCCTTTCTCTCCCCCCTCCTTCTCTCCCCTCTCTCCCTGTATCTTTCTGTATCTCTCCCCCTCTCCATGTTTGCTCTTATTCTATCTGATCATTGTCATCAGCGTTTGTTTACAATTTTTTCATGTGTATTATGAGCATTTGAGCTCACACACGAGTGTAGAGATTGTTTTTTTTTTATTTGAACAGGTGTTGTTTATATGGATTATGCAGATACACTGTGCTTAAGAATACCTAGATTCAACCAATCCACTGTTGGCCATTGCTCTTTCTCTATTTCTGGTCCATCAATCTGGAATGACCTCCCTCTCTCCCTTCGTGAAAAGCCTACTTACTACAGCTTTAAATCCCGCCTCAAAACATACCTATTTTAAACCTAAGATTTTTCCCTCCTGTTTCATCTCATATCTGTCCCTGCCTTTAAAAGCCAAAATTCCATCACCCTGCTGAAATGTACAACCTGTGTGTGTGTGTGTGTGTGTGTGTGTGTGTGTGTGTGTGTACATTTGAATTTGTTAAGGTATCGTTAATCGTTGTTGGTTGCATGTGTAGGAGCGGATTGAATGGAAGCGCTCTGATTTGTATTTGCAAGATATATCGCTATATAAATTCCATTTATTATTATTATTATTATTATCATTATCATTATCATTATTATTATATATACATATGCCTGTATGTGCACGAGCACTTATATCTGTGCGTATGTGAATAGAAAGAATGATTGTAAGGCGTATTGATGATGTCGGTTTAAATATAATTGTATTCAAGAAAAGTGCCACCAAAAATAAAAACCACAACCTTAATAAGACAACGAGTAAATCTATGATAGCCCTGTCATAATTTACATACACACACTGTGACGGATATAACTCAACATTATTTGCAACAGATAACTGATTCATATACTAAATCCTTAACAATTGCATACACTTAAAATGATTGAACAAATGTAATAAGATTCATCTTTTCAACTAGACATGCAACATACTACCAACAGATCAACTGTTTGACTGCTGTTCAGAATGATGTGTATGTACACACACACAAAAAGGATTGCAACAATAGACGCGAAAAGTAATTCAATCGTCAAATCAAAAATGAAAAATCAAATTCTTTTTTTCGAGGATGACAACAGCAGCAGCTGCTCAGCTACTCGCCATATTCTTCTGTTGCTGATGTTGCTGATGTTGATGGTGTTGCTGATGTTGTTGCCGCTGTTCGAAAGAGTAGGCCATTGTGTGCCGGTGGGAACAGATGACAACTACCGCATACACACGCATAAATTTATATAAAACAATCATCTGAGCGCTTTGATTTGTTGCTTTACAAGATTCAGCGCTATATAAATTCCATACATTATTATTATTATTATTATTATTATTATTATGTTGCTGATGTTGCAGGCGATGTACGGGTTACAGAGCCTGCCCTCTTTTGCCGAGTACCCGCTGCACATGCAGGAAAAGCTGACTAAAGTAGCCTGGTATGAAAAGTAAGTAGTGCGGGGATGCGCGCGCGTGGGAACATATGCAGTCACACGCGCACGAGTACGCACGAAAGTGTACGCACATACGCATGGGCGTGTATACACTCACACACAATCATTAACGCACTCACTCACAGGAGAGAGAGAGAGAGAGAGAGAGAGACAGAGAGACAGAGACAGAGATAGACACACAGAAACAGGCAGACAGACAGACAGACAGGCAGACAGAGAGACAGACAGGCAGACAGAGAACGCAGACAGACAGACAGACAGACAGACAGGCAGGCAGACAGACAGACAGAGAAGGAAGTA
This sequence comes from Rapana venosa, assembly GCA_028751875.1. Lineage (NCBI taxonomy): Eukaryota > Metazoa > Mollusca > Gastropoda > Neogastropoda > Muricidae > Rapana > Rapana venosa. The sequence goes on along the minus strand of CM054136.1, from coordinate 71,368,798 downwards.
AGGAGGGTATCAATACGCTTTTTTCACTTGCTGTTTTTTTCTGTGATATGATATCTTGAAGTAGAGTAACAGAACAGTGTTGTCTGTTTCAGGGTTTCGCCCAAACGGACCATCATTCGACAGGGCCATTATGCCGAAAACTTCTACTTCATCCTTTCCGGACAAGGTAAAAAAGTTCAGTACATTTTGTTTATTATCATAGGTTATGTTTAAAAACCTCACCTGTGTGAGTGCACGCGTGCCTGTGTACGTACTTTATTTATTTATTTATTCTTTTATATCGAGGAAAATGGAATAAGCACTCATGTGCTTTTTTACATCCAGTCCCCGTGTGTATGCTTTTGTTTGTGTGTGTGAGTGTGTGAAGTCAAGTCAAGTCAAGTCAAATTTTTATTTCCAGATGGTACCAGATGTGTTTTATATCCAGATGTGTGTGTGTGTGTGTGTGTGGTGTGTGTGTGAGAGAGAGAGAGAGAGAGAGAGAGAGAGAGAGAGAGCGAGCGAGCGAGAGAGAGAGAGAGAGAGAGCGAGCGAGCGAGAGAGAGAGAGAGCGCGTGCCTGTGTTGTGTACATGTCTGAAATAGCGTGAGGATGTAAACGAGCAAATAATTATGTGTTAGTGTATTTGTGTTCCCAAACAAGATTATTTTTTTCAACAATTTCACACCCTCTACTGAGAAACTATATCAGTTTAACTGTCGTTTCCCTTTCACAACACAATGGCCATGAAAATATATGTGATATGTCTGCAAAAAGGTGATGAATTTCCTTCTGTAGTAAAACAGTCATATTCACGCCGCCCAAGGCGCCCCGTTCTAAAGGATTTTTCCCCTGGGGTTAACATCAGTGCCCGCTCCACTCCCCCGAAAGTTCTTTGGATGAGATTATATAAACTGAGGTCCCGTTTGCGTATGCACGCAAAACATCTTATGCACACGTTTAACCTATTCCGCTTTTCGGAAGAGTAGGCTATTGTGTGCCGATGGGATTGGTGAAAAACTTGACAAAACTGCATGCACATAGGGACTGGGTGTAAAAAAAAAAGCTTATTCCATTATTCTCGAATAAAAGAATAACTAAAACTCTATATTATGATGCGTGTCCATTGATGTTTTCTGTTGACAGAAGGCAAATACCACCGTAGTCAAAATGTGGTAAAGAGTCACGAGTTTGTGGTTCATGCACTGTGTTAGGCACTCGTATCTGTCTGCCTGTATATCTTTCTGGTGTCTGTCCGTCCGTACGTCTGTCTGTTAATCTGTCTGTCTGTCTGTCTATAAGATATAACATAATAAAACAGAATAGTAACATCATAAAAACATTACGCATAAAAAGCTTCGTTTCTCCCTGTTACAGAAAAAGACATTTCATTAACACCCCCCCCCCCCCCAAACAAATTACATTATTCACTTTTCATTGCTTATACCCGTACCAGCTTGCGTTGTTCATTGTATACATGTATACATCATGTATCTCCACATTATTGCAGAGATGTATACACATGTCAGTACTGGTTTGTTACAGCCGTGGTCACTCTCACCATCTACGACCCCAAGACCAACGAACCCCTGCCTCGCACCGCCAACTTCATGAGGAAAGGAACCAGCTTTGGGGTAAGCGGAGTTGGCATCAAGGCTCCACTGATGGAGACACTGCCCATTCCTGTTTATAATAAAAAAAATAGTCTTATGACACGCAAAGAAGTGGTTGTCACAGTGGTTGCTTTCTGATAAGACAGGTCACATATTTCTGCTTCATATAGTAGAATTGGTTTATTTCGTGAATCAAAAAGTTTGACCCAAAAAATCTCTGCAGAAAAATCCCCCAGTTTCCACAGAGTGCTGAAGATGTTTGTCACCCCTTTTCTTGCTTTACATGAGAGTTCACAGACTGCTTTATGTACTATCTTAGTAGAAAGGAACAGGCTCAGCTATTTACAGGAATTTACGATATACATTTTATTACAGGAATTTGTGATAGCTATTTCATTTCCTTTATACATACAACCAAACCTCTTTCTTAGCCACATTTCCGTCGCATTACAATGTTCGATTTATCAAGATTTACCAATTGATGTATCTGCTTACCTGTTTGTCTACCTCTGTCTGTGTGTCTACCTACCTGTCTGTCCATCTGTCCATCTGTCTGTCTGTCTGTCTACCTACCTACCTACCTACCTACATATCTATCTTTCTATCTATCTATCTATCTATCTATCTATCTATCTATCAGTCTGTCTGTCTGTCTGTCTGTCTGTCTGTCTGTCTGTCTGTCTGTCTGTCTGTCTGTCTGTCTGCCTGCCTACCGATCCATCCATCCATCCATCCATCCATCTAACCATCTATCTATCTACCCATTTGTTGATCTATCTATCCATCTCTCTCTATTCATCTATCTCTCTATCCATCCATCTACCTCTCTATCCATCCATCTCTCTCTCTATATCTCTCTCTCTATCCATCTATCTCTCTATCCATCTATCTCTCCATCCATCTATCTCTCTATCCATCTTTCTCTCTATCCATCCATCCATCTATCTATCTATCTATCTATCTATCTATCTATCTATCTATCTATCTATCTATCTATCTATCACTCCGTCCATCTCTCTCTATCCATCTATCACTCTATCCATCTATTTCTCTATCCATCTATCTCTCTATCCATCTATTACTCTATCCATCTATCACTCTATCCATCTCTCTCTATCCATCTATCTCTCTATCCATCTATCTCTATCTATCCATCTCTCTGTATCCATCACTCTATCCATCTATCTATCACTCTATCTCTCTATCCATCTATCTCCCTATCCATCCATCTCTCTATCCATCTACCTCTCTATCTATCTATCTATCTATCTATCTATCTATCTATCTATCTATCTATCTATCTATCTATCTATCTATCACTCTATCCATCTATCACTATCCATCTATCTCTATCCATCTATCTCTCTACCCATCTCTTTCTCTATCCATCTATCACTCTATCCATCTATCACTCTATCCATCTCTCTCTCTATCCATCTATCTCTATCCATCTATATCTCTATCCATCTATCTCTCTATCCATCTACCTCTCTATCCATCTATCACTATCCATCTATCTCTCTATCTATCCTTCCACCCATCCATCCAACCACCCATCCATCCAACCACCCATCCATCCATCCATCCACCCACCCACCCACCCATCCACCCATCCATCCTGTATCTCCAGGAGCTGGCCCTGTTGCACCATTCCCGGAGGACGGCCACAGTGACCAGTCACGACACTGTGCAGCTGTTGTCCATTGGCCGCGAGGACTTCTTCGACATCTTCATGTCGCGCCAGGGCAACGACGACATCCCCGAGCACATCAAGTTCATCAGGTCAGCGCTTAGGGGGAGAGAGACAGAGAGAGAGAGAGAGAGAGAGAGAGAGAGAGAGAGAGAGAGGAGAGAGAGAGAGAGAACTCGAATGTTTTAATGAGGACTTCTTTACACCAGGTCCTCAAAAAAACCAACCCAACAACAACATAAAAACCAAAGACAAAAAAACCCAAAAGGCAAACAAACATGAAGAAATGCATACCATAATTATACACAATGAAGCTGACAAAAACTCAATCACTTAGTTATACTTGCAATCAACTACTCACATTAACATTCAATTATGTACTAAACCAGCCAATCAATACAAATTGACTAATTTCATGTCTACACACATCAAAATTTCCCTCACACATAAAGATACATTCACACTACCACCATCCACACTGGCACACCCATGTATTTCAACGACCAAACGAAGCAATCGGCCCCACTTAAAAAAAAAAGTCTGGGACAAAAATGGAAACGACTGAACAGAGAGAGGGGAGAGAGAGAGAGAGAGAGAGTGAGGAGAGAGAGAGAGAGGAGAGAGAGAGAGAGAGAGAGAGAGAGAGAGAGAGAAACTCGAACTCGAACTCGAATATTTCGAACTCGAATATTTCGAACTCGAATATCTTAATGAGACTAAATGGATAAGCCAGAGGCTTCTTTACTCCAGGACCTCATAGGGAGGGGGGGGGGGAAGTGAAAACATGAATAAATCATTTGATCAACAAACAATGTCAAAAAGCAATGAAATAAATCATTCAAATTTGCCATTCATTTGTTGAATGAACGCAATCGAATAAATAAATAAAACCAATTAAACACTGACAAACTCCCCCCCGGCTTCCCCGACACCCCCCTCCCCTAAACAGACAACCCTCCCCCCAAAATCAACACACACACACACACAAAACGCACGCACGCACAGCACGCACGCACGCACGCACGCACGCGCGCCCACACACACACACACACACACACACACACACACGCACACACACACACACACGCACACACACACACACACACGCACACGCACACACACACACACACACACTACGCGTATATATCACAGATACGCAACGTGTCACAAAAGAGAGAGAGAAGAGAGGGGAGAGAGAGGAGAGAGAGAGAGAGAGAGAGAGAGAGAGAGAGAGAAGCCCCTTGAACTCTCTTATTTCAGCTAGTCTTCATATACACTATGATTATGTGGAAAGACTTTAACCAAGACAGTCAGACAGAGAGACAAGCGCTTTGTTTTGTTGTGCTTGGCACTGCTTACTGTCTCTCCCTTTGGGTGATCTGGGTGTTGAACGCTCCTTGGCTTAACACGGTATTGGTGCGCTGGAATAGAGGGCTTAAAATAAGGTGTAGTTTGGTGTCTTTTTTCCCCCGTCCTCGCTGTTTTGTTGTCTGTCTGTGATGTATGTGTGTTGAATAAACAATGTCTGTTTATATATTTTATCTGTCTGTTTTTTTTTATGTCTTTTAATTTTCTGTTGTCTGCTGCCAGTGATCTTTCTATCTACTGTCTTCTGATTTCTGTTTTGGTATTTGTCTGTCTCCCTGTCTGTTCCAGGCTTTTGTCTCCATTTTTTTCTCGTTCTTTTGTCGTCAGCCAGTGTGTGTTTTTGTGTTGTGTTGTGTTGTGTTGGTTTTGTGTGTTGGTGTGTGTTGTGTGTGTGGTGTGTGTTGTATGTGTGTGTGTGTTGTGTGTTTGTTTTGTGTGTGTGTGTTGTGTGTTGTTGTGTGTGTCTTTAACGATCGGTTTTTTGGGTTTGTTGTCGGTTTGTAGGTTTTTTTTTTTTTCTTTGCGATGTCGCCGTTGTTGTGTGTTTATCTGTTGTTTGCTGTAAGCTACCCTGTGTTGATGTTATGATGCGGGGTGGGGTGGGTTTTGCTGTAAACTAGTGGTGTTGCTGATGCACTGTGGGTTTTGCTTGTATTGTTTTGATACCATTAAGTCACAGCAGATTTCTCTCTGTGCAATTGGGTTGCGTCCCGGTAGATTTCGTCGACAAAGAGCAGCCCACAATTTTTTTTTGCTTTTCGTCTTGTATTTTTTTGGTGGGTTTTCTATGAGTTTTTTCCCCACGGGAATTTTCCCAGAAAATTCTTTGTGTGTGGGCTTTTTCACGTGCACTAAATGTTTTGATTGTACACGGGACCTCGGTTTATTGTTATCAAAGACTAGCCCCAGACCACCATCACTGTCTAGTGGATGGGGGGGAAGTTTCGGGACAAAGGGGATCGGGAAAACCACAAAATTTAAACCGGACTGTTCGCCCGTCTAGGAGGGGCGTTTTTCTAGCCCCCCGATCCATTGGGTGTTGCAGTCAATGTGGTATGACTGATGATTAGGGCGGCGTGTGGAGGGTGTGGGTGTTGCAGTCAGTGTTACAAGTGTTACTGATGACGCTGTGTGGGTGTTGCAGTCAGTGTTACAAGTGTTACTGATGACGCTGTGTGGGTGTTGCAGTCAGTGTTACAAGTGTTACTGATGACGCTGTGTGGTGTGGGTGTTGCAGTCAGTGTTACAAGTGTTACTGATGACGCTGTGTGGGGTGTGTGTTTCGTCGTGTTACAAGTGTTTTGAGACGCTGTGTGGTGTGGGTGTTGCGCAGTGTTCAAGTGTTTTTGATGCGCTGTGTGTGTGTGTGTTGCAGTCATGTTACAAGTGTTTTGATGAGCTGTGTGGTGTGGGTGTTGCAGTCGTGTTTAAGTGTTTTTGATGCGCTTTTGGGTGGGTGTTTAGTCAGTGTTTTTGAAGTTTTACTGATGAGCTGTGGGGTGTTGCAGTATTGTTACATGTTACTGATGAGCTGTGTTTGGTGTGGGTTTGCGTCGTGTTATAAGTGTTTTCTGATGTCCTGTTGGGGGGGGGTGTGTGTTGCATCAGGTTTTTTAAACGTTTTGTGCACTGTGTGGGGGGGGTGGGTGTTGGTCAATGTTGTATTATGTTTTACTAGGGCGGCGTGTGGAGGGTGTGTGTGTTGCGTCATGTTATAAGTGTTCTGATGAGCTGTGTGTGGGTGTTTGTGTGTTGTTGCGTCAGTGTTACAAGTGTTTCTGATGACGCGTGTGGGGAGGGTGTTGCATCAGTGTTACAAGTGTTATGATGAGCGTATGGTTGGGTTTGGGGTTTCGTCAGGGTTATAAGTGTAGTGACGCTGTGTGGGGGGGTGTGGGTGTTGCAGTCAGTGTTATAAGGGTTACTGATGACGCGTGTGGTGTGGGGGGGTGTTGCAGTTAGTGTTACGTGTTATGATGGCTGGGGTGGTGTGGGTGTTGCAGTCAGGTTTTAAAAGGGTTTTGTGACGCTTTTGGGGGTGTTGGTTTTTTCGTCGTGTTACAAATGTTACTGATGGGGGGGGGGGGGGGGGGGAAATTTTAAAAAACGGGGGGGGGGCTGTTTTGTGTTTTTGGTGTATGTGCGTGTGTTGCATCAGTGTTAAAAATGTTTTCTGATGACGCTGTGTGGTGTGGGGGTTGCAGTCAGGTTACAAGTGTTTGATGGCGCTGTTTTGGGGTTTTGCATTAGTGTTACAATGTTACTGATGACGCTGGGGGTTTTGTTAGGGTTTTTGTTGCAGTCAGTGTTTCAAGTGTTCTGATAAAGCTGTGTGGGTGGGTGTTTCAGATGTTACAAGTGTTATGGGTGACGCTGTGTGGGGGGGTGTTATGTGCGTGTTTTTTGGGGGGGGTTCAGTAGGGTTTCAAGTGTTATGATCGCTTTTTGGGGTGGTGTGGGTGTTTGCGGGGGCTGTGTTACAAGTGTTACTGATGCGCTGTGTGGGGTGGGTGTTGCAGTGGTTACAAGGTTACTGATGACGCTGTGTGGGTGTTGCAGTCGTGTTACAAAAATGTTATTTTGACGCTTTTGGGGGGGGTTTTTTGTTTTTTTTATTTTTGTGGGTGTTGTGCGTGTGTTGCAGTCAGTGTTACAATGTTTTCTGATGACGTGTGTGGTTTTGGGTGTTCAGTCAGTGTTACAAGTGTTATGATGACGCTGTGTGGGGGTTGCGTCGTGTTACAAAATGTTATGATGACGCTGTTTTTGGGGGGTTTTTGGGTGTTGCAGTCAGTTTACAAATGTTATGATGACGTGTGTGTGGGTGTATGTGGTGTGTTTTCAGCGCGTT
>CM054136.1:71303797-71356297 GCA_028751875.1 Rapana venosa | reverse complement strand
TGTGTTGTTGTTTGTGTGTTGTTGTTGTTGTTGTAGTTATGTGTTTGCGTGTTGTGTTGTGTGTGTGAAAATTAAAAGGCATCTAAATGTACACATGCATATAAGAACACATAAGGCAATATTATGAAATATGAACTCGCCAAAACTTTGGTGTTTCCTATCCATGGCCAATAACTGTGTGAATCACTTTCTACTTTTTTTTATCCAGAAGCACAGAAGTGACAGATATACATACAGTCTACAGTCACTTTATGTCTAACAGGAATGTTACAGGATTTGATGTAAAACTTTAGCTGCTTAGCCTTGTAACCCCCCCCCCCCCCCACAACAAAACCCCCCAACAAAAAACAAAACCCAACGCATGTATAAATGACGTGATGAGCCTGTTCACTTCTTGTTATGCTGCCTTTGATTTTAAAAAAAAGAAAAGAAAAAAGATTAAAGTTACTGAACTCATCTTTATTCACCTCACCTCACCTATCCTGTAGTCCTTTGGACCCAGTAGGGGCACCAATGAAGATTTTACAACAGCTTCCTCCACTCCCTGGGGTCCTCTGCTTTCCGTAGCAATTCGTTCCACTAAAGGTCAGTCCACTCTGTGATGTTGTCATCCATCTTTGTTCTACGTATACTTACAAAAAAAAAACCCATGTTCCCTAGGATGGTCTCGTAGACTGTTCCTTCTTCTTCCCACCGCCAAGGACCTCAAGATGGAAGTGAAGGGAAGCTAAACCAGGGCAGACCAGGGCATGCCCCAAGAGACCCTAAATCTCACGCAGTTAGACAATGACAGGAACAATTAAAGCAATAGATGGAACAATTATGGCAATGGCTTGAACGTTTATGGCAATAACGGGAACGACTAAGGCAATAGCGGGAACAATTAAAGCAATAGATGGAGCAATTATGGCAACAACTTGAACATTTAAGGCAATAACAGGAACGATTATGGCAATAACGAGAGCGATTATGGCAATAACGGGAACGATTATGGCAATAATGGGAACGATTAAGGCAATAATGGGAACGACTAAGGCAATAGCGGGAACGATTAAGGCAACAAAGGGAACGGTTAGGGCAATAAGGGGAACGATCAAAGCAGTAACTGGAGCGAGTAAATGGCATTTTTGTATTGCATAAGGATAAGTGAAGATGAAGACAATGATGACGCCACCAAAAAATCCACTTCGATTTGAGATCAAACTACTGTGCTGTACTGTACTTTTCTGTACTGTGCTCCCTCCTTACATATCATAATCCCACGTCAACAAAGACAGTAGACAAATTTAAGGCTGGAATTCCTATTTCTTACAGTGGATGATACTTGACTGTGTGGTCCCAGTCGTCCTCTTAAGCCCAAAGCGCCCTATGCTTAGAGAAGGAGCCATACATCTGCAACACGAAAATCGTAGAGATTTTGCTTTTAATGGGGATTGAACCTACAACCCGCCAGTCGATAATCCACTGCTTAAATCACTTTGCCAAAATGCTCGGAAGACAATAAGAAAAGGTCTAGTATTGTATGTTTCATCGGCTATTGGCAAAGTTAAGGATACCAAAAGAACACATCCCAGCAGCATGGTGAGGTCAAGTATTTGCATAAATCTGCATAATTTATTATCCTGAACTCCTCCGCTCCCACCCCACTCACAGAGACCGTCCACTGCCGGTCGGGGAGGTGGCACGGAGAGGAGGAGCACCAAGCTTCCCCCTCCCTCTTCCCTGCATAACACCTCCACAAACGGCACACCCCTCCTCCCTCCCTCTCCTCCACTACCACTGCTGGCTCCAAAAGCAGCAAGAAATTCTCCAAAGAAAGTTACCTGGGTATGCCCGCCACTGGAAAAGCCCATTTTGTAAGTGTGTTGCTCTACTTTCGTCAGTTATACGCTTTCTTCCGCTTCTTTGATTTGATTTGATTCGGTTTGATTTCGTTGGCTTGCTTTTTTTAAAATCCTAATATTGATGGAGTCGTTGATTAGTTTTGGCTTTTTAAATTTTTTTTGTTGTTTGGTGAATTGTTGTTGTCAATTTGATTCGTAGATACATATAGAAAGCGTGCGTTTTAAAGGTGTGTTCTTACGTTCTTTAACTTTGGCTTTGGTGTACGCTTGTTTGTTCTCTCTCTCTCTCTCTCTCTCTCTCTCTCTTCTCTCTCTCTCTCTCTCTCTCTCTCTCTCTCTCTCTCTTCTCTCTCTCTCTCTCTCTCTCTCTCTCTTCTCTCTCTCTCTTTCTCTCTCTCTCTGTCTCTCTGTATGTGTGATGTGTGTGTGTGTGTGTTGTGTGTGTGTGTGTGTGTGTGTGTGCGTGTGTGCACGCGCGCATGCGTGCGTGCGTGGTTTTCAGATAGTGATAGAGTCAAGACACTGATAAGAAACCAAAGGAACTTGGACCTTTAGCTAGCTTTGTTGTAAAGAACTCTGCTAACTTTTAGCTTTCTTTCCTGTTAGATGTAGCGTCATTAGCTAGATGCTGTTGCACAACGACACGACAATGTACTGTTTCTAATGGATAAAAATCTGTATTCGAAGTATTGAGCATTTTAGGCTTTACTCTATGATTTTTGCTTGTTATAGTTGCCAGCTCCCGTGACTTTTGACTTTATAGTCTGTGCTTTGTTTGATAGCAATGAGTCCCATCTGCGGTACATTGTGTGTGTGTGTGTGTGTGTGTGTGTGTGTGTGTGTGTGTGTGTGTGTTGTGTGTGTGTGTGTGTTCTGCTAGTAGTCAGAGCAGACTTAATGATTCTAGACAAGAAAGGAAGTAACCATAACAGCATAAATAATAAATCAAATAACAACTGTCACACTGCAAGATTTCAATTTCTACTGGAAATGAGTATGTTGGAAGATGGCTTTTTCATCAATTGTGACAAAATGCTAATGAATTAATGTTAGCATGTGCGTGTGTGCATGCATGCATGCGTGCGTGCGCGTATGTGTGTGTGTATGTGTGCGCGCGCACAGTTGTGTGTGTGTGTGTGTGAGAGAGAGAGAGTGTGTGTGTGTGTGTGTGCACATAGATACATATGCATGCATGTGCGTATTTGTGCAGTGCGTGTGTGCGTATATTAGTATGTGCGTGTATTTATTGCGTGTGTGCGTTTGTGTATGTGCACATGAGTAAAGAGTACACTGAGGTTTCGAAGAGGCGATAGAAAGACACCCCCCCTCCCAAAGAAAAAAGAAAAAACCCGAAAAAACAGTACTATTTAAAAAAAATCAGTGTTTCAAAAACTCTGTGGTATACAATTATTTTCTTTGTTTGGTGTTGTTTTTATATTGGTTAAGCTTTTTTCTTATCTTTTAAGATTTTGTTTTGAGCTGTTTGCAGCTGTTGCTAAGACTAACATGTAATATTTGGAGGCAGTAGGCCTATTATACATCACTTTAACAAATAGCTTTAACACTACTGTAGTCGTCTTCAGCCTTTGATATTGCCATCCTTCTAACTTACTTTATGAATCATGCATTGTACTTAACTCACTTCATTAATTAAGTGAATTGCATTACGTACCTGTACCTATATACTATTTATCTATAAGACCTGTGATTTACAATACATTTTGCGTACGTAGAGCTTTTTTGATGTTTTTCCACTGCACTGATAATTAATCTATCTGTAAAAGCTTCCCGCCCCCTTACACACATAACACACACAACACACACACACACACACACACGCACGCACGCACGCACGCACGCACACACACACACACACACTTCTTTTCCAGTCTCAGGTTGAGGTAAACACATCAGAATAAATGACAATCATTGAATGATCATGATCTTTTATTTTATCTCCTGGGCTCCATGTCTGTTCACTACTATTAGGTGATTTTAAAACAAGCAAACTTTCATGACAAAAGTATTGAGTAAAGGAGAAGGATATGCATGGTCCTAAGGACAGACTAAAGTAACCTCCCCACTGTTGAATGATATATACGACTTCAGCAATTGATGTGACATATGGCAGAGAAAGCAGTTGATCGTTTTTATCATTTGATCATTTGACCCAAGTTCGAATTCCGTTCAAGGGGATATTTTTCCCTGGAGTCAACATTAGTGCAGACTCCACTCTCCCCAAAAGTCCTTCGGATGGGACTATAAACCGTGGCCCCGCATTGAACATATTGCGCACACGTTAAAACTTGTTCCTCCTTTCGGAAGTGTAGGCCATTGTGTGCCGGTTGGAACGGATGACAAAATTGACAAAACTTCAAAACACACGGGTTCTTTATGTAAGAAGCACATGAGTGTTTATTCCATTATCCTCGAAATAAAAGAATAATAAATAACCAAAGTCATCCAGATAAAACAGTTTCTGTAGAAAAAGGATGAGTGAACGTGTGTAATAGAAAACATAAAATGCGAAGCATGCAACTACATAAGATCTTTTTGCTGTTGTCATTGTTGCGAACATAACAATTGTACATATAGGACTGGATCAGTTGTAACAAAAAAACTGTTCTGTAGTTATTTTTTTAAATAGCTTTTCTTTGATCTTATTTGTACACGAATATAACACAAATGAACATATATTTGTGCATGATATAGGACTGGCACAGTCGCGACAATGAAACAGTTCAATAGATAGATTATTTTTTTAACTGTTACCTTGATCTTATTTGTACACGAATAACACACGATTTGCAATAATTGTGCATATAGAGCTGGAAAATCGTAACAATGAAAGTGTTCTTTAGTTAGATTATTTTTTAAGTTCTTCTGTTGATCTTGTATCAAAAAAAGGTAAAGGTCTCCCATAACCTATAAGGTCGTAGGGGAGTGAGGCATCAGAGACCTCAACTTCTCAAGGAGCCAGCATATTGAGGGCGGCACCCATCTCCTCTCCCTCGCTGCTTTACCTTTCCTGACCCTAAAGTGGCAGGTACCTATTTACAGCTAGGTGAACTAGGGGGTTGTACAGAAGCCAAGGCGCGCAAACGGTCACCCATCCAAGTGGTAACCACGCTCGATGCTGCTTAACCTTAGCTGGGAGAAAGCGAGTGCTCTGACCACTGAGCTATCCCGTCTCCTGATCTTATATGTGCACGAATAAAACCACGAACGAACGTATCATAACTGCGCAAATAGGACTGGAACAGACAACGAAACTGTTCAATAGACAGATCATTCCTTAACTGTTTTGTTCCACGTCGATCTGATTCGCACACGAATGAAAAACACAAACGACAAAAAAAAGTGGAGTCCACTGAAAGAGATGATGCATGCTCGGCGCTGTGATTGTAGCGGTCAAGCAAGCCCTCCAGCACCCCGAGGCTGAAGGACAGCTTCCGACAGCGGACCTCCATCTCCACTGACTCCACCCCTCGCTCCGGCCCCCCCGCCCCTCCACCCCCCGTGTTCGTGCAGGTGTCTCGTCTGAAGCCCCGGGATGTCTTTGTGAGTATGCTTGCTCTTTCTCCGAAAATAAAAAGAAAATATTAATGCAGAAATAGTAGTGGAGGAAAACAAGTGCAGGTAGCCACTTACAACTTCTCAATCTTTTTTTGAAAATGACTTTCAAGGATTCAATTTCAAAGCGAAAAAAAGGTAGAAAATAAAATCTTTAAAAAAATTATGATGATAATGATAATAATAATAATAATGATAGTAATAATAATAATAATAATAATAATAATAATAATAAAGACAAAAGAACGTGCACTCACGCATTCATGCACAGAAGCAGAGGTGGACCGGCGGCGGTGTGTGTGTGTGTGTATGTGTGTGTATGTGTGTGTGTGTGTGTATGTGTGTGTGTGTGTGTGTGTGTGTGTGTGTTTTGGTGTGTGTGTGTGTGTGTGTGTGTTGTGCGCCTAAGCGTGCGTGTGTGGGCGCTTGGCGGTACTTATGATCTAAAGTAATGCAGTGTGAGAGTGGACTGGAGCTACCCCTGAATAATTATGAGCTGCTCATTTGAGATCGTTTGACCCTGGACATGATTTTGGTTCTAATCTCATTCCCTGAAAGTCTTTCAGATGCTCAGAGACTATGAACCCAGGAGAGGGAGAGAGAGAGAGAGAGAGAGAGAGAGAGAGAGAGAGAGAGAGAGAGAGAGAGAGAGAGAGAGAGAGAGAGAGAGAGAGGAGGGGGGGGGGAGAGAGAGAGAGATGGGCTCTGCCAGATTCAACAGGTCCGAGACCAATGAGCTGAAAAATATCAGTGTGGTTCGTCCCCCAGCAAATAAGTGCTCAGTGATACGTGAGTTAAGGGGAAAGTCAAACCTTTCACGTAATCTGAGAGATTATTGTATTTACAATGTTGACACTGACTGCAACCGCTGACTGACTACTGTAGAATGATCATAGAGTGATGGACTGAAGTGGGTCAAGCTGACCATCGCCAGTGGACTGAAGTGAAGCGGTTTTTTGTGTGTGTGACAGGGTCTGGAGTTTGTCCGCTTTCATGAGGACCTGGACCACGTGCAGACTTCAGTCAGCTTGGTAAGGATGGAGTTACTGTTAAGGACGCGTTTTGGGGCTTCTTTACAGGTAGTGGGATGTCTGTTATCGGTAGAATATGAATTTTTTTTAACAGGCAGTAGGAGGTCTTTAATCGGTACTATGTGATATGATACTGAGTTCACCATCACTGCTTTTTAGAGCAGCTTTCCGTTAGAGACAGTAGGTTCCGCATGGATATTCCTTTTCGTAGTCGTCAGTTCTCACAGTCACGAAAATATAATTCTTCTTCTTTCTTCTTCGTCGAACGCTCAGACAGCAACTATTGTTGTCTGTCATATGAGCGAAAATGCGTCACGCTGCCGTTAAGCGCCTGACAAGTCAGGCCCAGCGCATCCGACTTCGGCACAAGAGAGAATAGTTACCTTTTAAGTTCTTTCTGGAAAAAAGGCAGGAGAATGGACCAAGAAGGCAGAAAATAGACAAGAAGGAGGTGACAGGAAGAAAAGGAACAAGGCAGAAACAAAGAGAGTGATAGAACAGAGGAAATTTCTAGCACAGAATTTCCAGAATGTGGGGATGCTATTTATACTGATAGGCCCCCGGCATCCCCTCGGGGGTACGAAAATATAAATAGGCCTACATGCTCATGAAAACACGCATGTAATTGTTCAGGCAAGAAAATCAACCATAACGTAAGACTTACGCAAAATACAAACGTCGTTGTTGATAAAAAATCAAAATCAAAGGTACCCACTTTCATTTGGGTGGGATGGAGTTAAGCACACAGTGATATGCACCAAGATCGGTTAATGTATGATATAATTATGACAAAGCTTTCTCCTGCAACATTCTGTCTCTCCACTTTCTGCTTACCTGAACGGCACCGTTCTTAATTGCTTAGTGGAAGCAGTGTATCAATTATCGATTTCTTTGCAGATGATATCTGTTGAAAAATTGAACGTATTTCCTTCTAGAAACAACATTTCTCTGAACTGTAAAATCTCTTTCAGAATCTTACTGAAACCACTCAAGTTCTTTGGTTTTGCGCTTTTGCTTCCTAAAGCTGTGAGCATTAACAGACATTTCAAAGTGCCATTTTTGTTGTTATTTGGGTTTCTTGTTGTTGACGTTGCTGTGTTTTGTATCCCTTTTCTTTTCTTTTATAAAACAAGACTTGTCCTAGGAAAATGTCTATGTAGAAACTGACCAGGTATAGTTATTTCTCATCTATTTCTCCTACAGAGAAATCACTTGAAATGCAGTGACTAAACTGGCGCCGAGCAAGTCATGGCACTAAGGTAGCAGCCAGGTGAGCCGTTTATTTAAGGAATGCAAGGGTCCGTAGTATAATTTCTCTTCTCTCCAGTAGATTCAAAACAACCCTAATCAGACTCTGACTTCCTGGCGTAAGCCTAGTTCGATTGTAAGAATAATCACTGTAGTCTAGTGAGCCACCTGTGAACTCTTTACCCCCTTTGCACTCAGTCACACAATCATCTGCCCTGTCATTGTGCATCTACTTAAAAAAGGTAAAGGAGTCCCATAACCTATAAGGTCGTAGGGGAGCGAGGCGTCAGAGACCTCAGGTTCTCCAGGGGCCAGCATATTGAGGGTGACGCCCATCTCCTCTCCCTCGCTGCTTTACCTTCCCTGACCCAAAAGAGGGCAGGTACCCATTTACTACTGGGTGAACTGAGGGACTGTACTAAAGCCAACTCGCGCAAACGGTCACCCATCGACTTGGTAACCACGCTCGATGCTGCTTGACATTGGCATTGGGAAAGCGAGTGCTCTGAACTCTTGAGATATCTCCCCACCCCATCCCCCCCGCCCCCCACACCGTTGTATCTACTGACACAGGTCTAATATTGACATTTCTTTCTTTCTTTTTAAAAATTGGTCCGAGTTTAAAACAATTTTTTTTTGTTCCTCGGCTAGTGCTCCGAGGTTCACCAATGGTAAGATTTTTGCGAATGCGACCGTTTCTCCTACCCCCCCCCCCCCCCCCCCCCCACCCCCGCCTTCCCTTCATAATTTAGGTAGTCACATTCCGACTTCAGGGATTAAACAAAGGTGGGTTTTTTTTTTGATGGACTTACAAACAACCTCTGTGTGTGTGTGTGTGTGTGTGTGTGTGTGTGTGTGCCTGCCTGCCTGCCTGCCTGCCTGCCTGCTTGTCTGCCTGCCTGCGGCGTGGGTGTGTGCAATGCGTGCGTGTGCTTGTGTGTGCAGGTGAGTCGTGGCGCGGAGTGCATCATGCTGTCCAAGGACTTTTTCTGCAAGCACGCCAACGAGATGGTGAAGAAGAACGTGCAGGAGCTGGTTAGGCCCTACCCTGACGAGGTCACCTTCCAGGAGTCCCTGCAGCGCAAAGCCGACTGGGACCTCTTCAAACACACGCTGATAGAAGACATTACCTCACTGCCCGTCAGGTGACCACCGTTACGTCACGTCACTGCCGACGAGGTGACGACTGTGTTACGTCACTGCTGACGAGGTGACGACTGTGTTACGTCAATGCCGATCAGGTGACGATTGTTACGTCATTGTCGATCAGGTGATGATTGTTGAGCTACTCAGTGTTGGTCACAAGACAGTTTGAACAATTTACGAAGAAAATTGCATGCTTATGCGTTGTAATGATGACAGACAACTTTTTTTTTCAAACAATTTATACGAGACGCACGGTTGGAAGTGATTTCATTCATACCTAAGACACAATTATTGATGATGATGATGGGATAACTCAATACTTCGCGCATTATTTACTCGCTCGTTTGTTATTTTTGCAAATGTTTCGGCTTCCAACAAGGTTATGGCATTCATTTGCATTTTGTAATGTTTTCAACGATTGCTGGAACGTTTGTCATGAACGATGATTCCCTGATTTTCAGATGATGATAATTATAAAAATCCCTCAGTTTGACGTAAAGCATCTGCATCTCATCTTTCAGCCAGTTCAGATGCTGTGTCTTGGAGAAGAAGCTTGTGATGCTGGGTCTTTAAAGAATGGGTGTAGGGCTTCGTTGAGTAGCCATACGATGCCTTGAATGAAATGTTGTATGTCTTTGGTTCTCCAGTGTAGAAAACGAATCATTTGGGGCCTTTGTTCTTCTCACTCTCACGCTGACTTGCTGCGAGGCGTATAGTGCCTTCTCTCCTGCTGTAAGCTAGCTAGGGCAAAATGGCCAGCACACCCACTACAGCCCTACGGTCTGCGCGGCTATAGGAAGCAATGCAAGTAATAAAAGATTATCTTTACTTAAAACAATATTCTTAGCACACGCTATCTCCTCTCCAATATAAGTTCGTAAAGCATCTGTTTGGATTTCTGTCCACTATATTTCTGTCCATCTTCTTGTCCACAGTTTTGTTGATGTCTTTGATGATGTTTTGATCAACCCTTGTGGTGTGCTTCCTGGTGATCTAAGCCTACTTCTTGTCTATTTTTCACCATTGAATTATTAACATTTGTTAAAATTTGGTTGAAATACGGGTTTCATGGCATGTAAATAAATGATTTTTCTATCTTTGCTTTAAAGAGGTTTTAGTTATCATTAGATTTGGTTTAGATTACTGATATTTAGACAGTCAGGCTGGTTGAATGTTCGAGTTCCGAACACGAAGCAGGGATTACGAGTAAAGCTGTGACTGATACTTAGTAATCAGCTCCAATAGTAGCCTCAGTTATCGGCTCCAACAGTAGCATCACACAAATAATCCTTAGAACAGCATAGTCAGTCTTTTCCCTAAAGATGCACGAACAAATCGGTGTTCTGTCATTTGTGGCAGGTTTGTCCAACAGTTTCTTTTGATCTGCTGCTTCTTTTGCGTTCCCTGGCCATGCTAGATTTTTTTCAGTCCGGTTAGAATGGTGAAGCCTACAGTCTGTCGTAGTGACCATGTTTTTCCTCCAACTCCCCCAAGTTTTTCCTGGAGTCGGGTGAAGGTTAAAATATTGTCTGTCTTTTGGAAAGAATCCCGTAATTTGAATTTTTATTGTAATATTGTCCTTATCAATTGGAAAACAATTCTCTTTTTGAATTCTCATCGAAATAGAGTACTTATCAGTTGGAAATTATTCTGCAATTCAATGCTTTTTCTGATAGAAATGATATCCGTATACACTATTCTGATTAAGTCGACCTAACCAATGTTTGTATATATTTATCATACAGGCCAGTCATAGCTTTTCATTACATTCTATGATCTGTGTGAGGCCTGTCATTCAAATGTCCATTAAGCCATCTAAAACATTACTTGAGCTCTTGAAATATTCATATTGTCATCTGGGTACGAATCAGCTTTTTATATTGTTGAGAATTTCATATTTCTTCCTTTTCGTCGTCTAACGCTCATACAGCAACTATTGTCTGTCATATGAGCCAAAACGCATTGAGCAGCCGTTAAGCGCCTGACAAATCAGGCCCAGCACATCAGACTTCGGCATCATATGTCGTGTTTTATTTATGAGATAGATCTCTTACATCCAGACATAAGATAATGAATTTTCCCTGTCACATGACCACTACACCCCTTACCCTACTTTTTTGTTTTTTGTTAAGATAAAGGCTTTCTGCTATAATCCAAGTGCGAACCACATAGGGTCTGCATTCGCTATGACGTATGCCCCGATACCACGTTAACTAATATGTGCGTTTCTGAAAAAAAAAGTGTTTCTGCTTCAGTGGTTCCTTTAAGTGAAGTGAACTTGTTATGTATGCATTCATACGTACTGGCACCCAGTGCTGAACAGATACAAATCATGCAATAGGTGTGGGGATTTCATTGACATCCACACGGTGTTTCATCAAACTACTTGCCCTCTTGTCGTACTTTGGCTTTCTGAAATTCATCCTTCCATCTAAATAAGTAAAGGTTTGTCGGTGTACATTGCTATATGTTCAGTCTTCCACAAAAAACCCGTTGTTTCTTCAGTCCTGATCAAGTGAGCAGCTACACAGCGAATGATTTAACTTTTTAAAAAGGATCATTTCTGGATATAATTTCAGTGTAGGTCGTTTCGGCTAGCTGTGAGTTCTGTCTTACAGCTGGTGTGTGATTCTGATGTCTTGTTTTAAAATCATTGTTGAAAGTTGTAGTTCATCTATGACAAGTCTGGTTGTGTCCTCCAGATGCCTGCTCTGTAATATACAGAAAGTTAATCAGAATGAGCGCTGGTTCCTGCACGTCTTCATCAAAATATTAACACTTTGAATGTGAACAGTTATTAATATTTTATTTTATTTTATATTTTATTCTTTTATATCGAGGATAGTGGAATAAGCACTTATGTGCTTTTTTACATCCAGTCCCCGTGTGTATGCGGTTTTATAAATTCTGTCATCTGTTCCCACCGGCACACAATGGCCTACTCTTACGAAAAGCGGAACAGGATTTAAAGTGTGCGCAAGATGTTCTGCGTGCGTTGGTGCACGGGACCTCGGTTTATGGTCTTATCCGAAAGACTTCTGGGGAGTGTGGAGTCTGCACTGATGTTAACTCCAGGGGAAAATCTCCCCTTGAACGGGAATCGAACCCGGGTCGTCAGATTGCGAACGCAATGTTCTAACCACTAGGCTATCCCGTCCCCCAATATCCAGTCATTTTGAGGGGTTATAAGACTAGATTGAAGAATGGAGGGTGGGAAAGCCTAGTGGTTAGAGCACTGCACTCGCAATTCGACAGCCCTCCAAGGATCAAGCCCAGGTTTGATCCACCACTGAGGAGTCAACATCTGTACTGACTCCATTCCCCCAAAAGTCTTTCGGATGAGACTACAAACTATGGCCCTGTGTGCAAACGCATGCAGAACATCTTGTGCACACGTTAAAACCCGTTCTGGTTTTCTGAAGAGTTGGCTATTTGTGCCGGTAAAACAAAGGATACCCCCCAAAAAAACAACCACACACCACCACAACACACACACACACACACACACAAACGCATGCACACTGGTGTCATGTTTAAACATCATCCTTGAAGTCGGAATGTGGCTACCTTAATGGTCGGCAAAAACGGTCGCGTAATAATGTGCGCAACAATCTCACCTTTGGTGAAAATCTTCATCACATAGTCAAGGAAAAAAAAAGAAAATATCAGATATAACATCTGTGTCACATACCTGTGCTCCAAAGTGTTTATCATTTGTATGGACCATTTGATAACATTCATCACCTTGATCATCGTGACATCACTTATAACGTTTGTCCCGGAAAAGACTTAAAAGACAAAATGGAGAAAGTTGTGAAAGGTGACATTATTTTTCCTTTCTTTGATGGGGAAGATCAGTGCTTTGAGTACTCTTGTACTTCTGAAACTGCCAAGCTCACGGATATTGTGACAGCACACATTCTTGCTTTTCAAACAGTTCTCCAACATTTTTTATTTGAAAGATCTGGAACCTTTCTTTCAGAAATGCATATGAAAAGTTTGGTTGGCTTGAAATGGTTAAAAGACAAGCATCCAAAACTAATGATTGAAGGCATTGAACATTAATATATATGTAGTATGTTTGATTGAGATTTTTTTTTATGAACTACAGGTTTCATTGTTGTTGTTGTGCTTTTGTTGTGTTTTCTCGTAGTTGAGCAGCAGTGGTTAAAAGGAGAAATTTGTTGTGATAACTTTTACATCATGTGGAATTTTCTTTCCACTCATGCTACAGGTTTTTATTTTGATATTTGTTAACATTGTTCGTATGTTGATGAATCAAAATCTTCCATCCAATTGCTTTAGTTAGATTTTGGTCTAACAATTCATCAAAATGGAATATGTTACTGAGAAACTGTCTCATTGATTTGGGAGGGGGGAGGGGTGGTGGTGGTATGATTTGAGGTTTTGTATATGTGAGAATGTAACTTGTGGCCATTTCAATACACTTATTGTTGAAATTTTGTCGAGTGTGAAAGTGTCAACTGATCATGCATCCAACATGACAACATACACAACAGTATTCACACAAGCCATCGACACATTTCATATTATTTATTACTTCACAATGCAGAGGACTGTGCTTTAACATATCTTTCTAAACTAAAACAACAGAAAACAGCCACAGGGCAAAGAGAGTGAGTGGGTGGGAAGGCAAAACAATAAACAAAGAAAAATGACCACAAAAAAATGATGAAGAGTTAAAACTTCATCTCATTCACCTATACATGGATTACAGAAGCACACAACTCATCACTAATTTCACTCGAGTGTTTACTCCGTGAGAATCAAATTATAGCTGCTTGATATGATTTTGTGCGTAGACTGAAAAACTAAGCAATGAACACAAACTACATATTTGTAGTTAAAATGAACTGCATGCTTGCAGTTAAAATGAACAACTGATTCTATTTTTCTGGTCCCATCTTTTAAGAAAAAAGTTTCACCAAATTTTTATGTGGTTCTGGCCATTTATTACAAAAAGAGATCAAGAGGGGAAAAAATCTTCCAAAATCTTTTAAATAGGAAAGTTCAGAATGTGAGAGCAGATAAATCCATTCGTAACATTCAGTATTGCAGACACATTACATATGTATAAAACAATCTAACTGAGACTGCTTTGAACAAAACTATCAAGACTTGACTCTACAACACCCTATAAAGTGTTGCGTCAAATTTTGCAATGTAATAGTCCTATCAAGTTGGTCGGCGTTTGACATTATTATGTACTTCCCCCAACATCAGACTGGTAATAAGGCTGTAAGGGTCTTAAACATCAACATTTCACACTTTTGAGCTTGTGAAAAAAAAGATTTTTCTCTGTATGAATAAATAAATGTATGCAAATTTTCTGAACATTTGCTCCCAAAAGAAATCAAGTGAATGGCCATTTGATGTTGAATATGAATTAGAATACGACAGATGTTATAGTGGTGGTTAAGACCATTTGACTTCAATCCTACGGGTCCCTGAAGTCCTGGGTTTGAATCTCGGCAGTGTCTGGTGAATTAAGGGTGGGGATTTTTATGATCTCCAAAGTTGTAGACCAGCCAGTGCCTTTACTCCTTTCATGTATATACACATGCAAATAAAATATGCATGTTAAAGATCCTGTAATTCATGTCAGCGTTTGCTGGGTTATGGAAACATGAACACACCCAGCTTACATCCCCAAAGTCAGAATGTGGCTACCTTCTTGGCGTAAGAAGTGAAAGATAATTTCAGTTTAGACATTTTTTCACAAAAATCTCAAGCTTAAAAATCTCTTCGTATCATAATCACCACACAACACAACAGATGACATAACATTTTTGTAAAAGAAAAAGTCATTTCTGACATATATCTTGCAAAAGTAGTTTGCACACATCTTGTATAGAACCAAGTAACAGTCTGCTCCACAGGGAAAGAGCACAAACTCTGTTCAGGAAAACTGCACAGAGAGGCATCTGCAGCCATGAACCAAGAGGGGGAGACTAGACTCGTCTGAAATTTTACACAGAAAAAACGATGCCTAGGAGAAAGAAAAGACATCCACCAAAGGCATAAACATCTGAAAAAACTGATGAAATAATAATAATAATGTATGAAATTTATATAGCGCTGAATCTTGTAAAGCAACAAATCATGAAATGTGTATAACCTAATCACAAAAGATACAAACCAACTGAAAGTGTCTTGAACATACAATCCAATAATTGTAATTGCCCTTCATGGGATGATTAAAGTGTTTTTGACTTGACTTTGACTTGATAATAGCACATAAGACTTGTTTAAGTATCAGTTACATCAAACTTGATCCAGCTTCTTTTTTTCTGCCATCAGTCATGGCTAATCAAAGAGGATACATTTGAGACCAAGTAAAGAGAAAGCACAAACTCTGATTATGGATATATGAGAAGAAAAGTGATAAAATCTGGTGCAAACGTATAAACTGAGAACAAAAAGCAAAAAAAGAAACAAAATAAAAAATGTTAACAATACAATGCTTATGTCAATTAAGTATTGGTTCTTAGTAAGGAAAAAACCACACTGAATATTATTTGAAAAACAAAGATAAGGTTTGAATAGCAAAGAATATCTATTAAGTTCTTAGTAAGGAAAAAAACCTGAATACTATTTGAAAAACAAAACCTGAGATAAGGTTTGAATAGCAAAGACAAATCCAAGCCCATCACAGTCAACAGATGCTCTCTGTCTGTCTGTCTGTCTCTCTCTGTGCATTCCCTTACCAGGCAGGTTGTGTAGTGCCTGGTCTTCTCCTGTGCTTGTGACTTAACAGGAGGTCTGCCCGCTGGCCTCAGACACATTCCGACTTCACAGCAGCTCATTTCATTTTACAGGTTGCATGCTGGGTATGTTCGTGTTTCCATAACCCACCGAATGCTGACATGAATTATGGAATTTTTAGGGTGCATATTTGATCTTCTGCATGAGTATATACACAAAGAGAATACAGGCACTGGCAGGTCTGCACTTCAAGTTCACCTGGGAGATCATAAAATCCCCATCCTTATCTCACCAGATGCTGACATGGAGATTTGAACTCATGGTCCCACGAGATTGAAGTCAAACTGTAGTAACCACTCGGCTACAACGTCCATCAGATGCTATTGAAAGTTCATGATTGAACATCCTCATCTCACCATCAGAGTGACTCCACTGTATGCAACGAGAAAGGGGAACAATCTTGCACTAGACTGAGACAAAATGTCTTCAGAAATAACCTGAACTCTTCTTCTGACAATCGCAGAAGTGTTTTGAAAATATTGCCGCAAGAAAGCTTTGAGAAAATGACTGACAGGTTTTTTTTAACATATCTTTAAAATGCAACAAAGAAAATTACAGAGTGTCGTTCAACTCCCAAGTCATAAATGCAAAGTGATAAACCAAACCCGATATTACAAAACACGACTCCCATCAATAATGCAATGAAACAGCAACACTGACTCACCAGGAATACAAGAACACTGTACATACATATAATTTATATGAAATAGCCATAGAATATGACCAAACTTTTACAGTCTTGTTCCAGTTATCTCCCCTCCCATCTACTGTTGCGACGCTCCGCTCCACTTGTCTGTCGAAGGAATTCAAAATCAGAAATTCACCAACCGAATGGTGACAACTTCATTTATCATGCCATGTCAATGCAGCGCAATCGTCAGTAAAAAACCCACAAAATCCCAGAGATTGTTAACTTTCGCCATACAAAAGGAGACACTGTTCAGATCTTCCTGCACTGTAAACAACAAGTTTCACCATGCCTGGAAGTAGAAGTAGATCACCCAAGAGAAGTAGATCTTCCTCATGTGTTGAGATGGAAGTGGCTGACACATGCCAGAAGGTAGTCATGTCAAACCACCAGACATGAGCCACTGTACACTCAGTCGTATTTTTGTCTTCATTGTAAGTACAGTCTGTGCCTGTCTGTCCTGGCCAAGACTGTCGACAGTCAAACACTGCATCACTTCCACATGGAAGCAGTCAAGAAGATGGTAACGGCCTAGCATGCTCAGGGAAGTTTCAACACATCAAATACAAAACTGTCATTGTCGGGGCAGAATTTGCACTCAGCACTAGATGTTTGTCCAGCTGTCACCACTATAGCTCAGAGGGCGCTGCAATGACTTAAAAAATATATATGTTTCATATTGCGAATGACAAATTTTAGGACACTCAAGCCTTTCTTTTTTTTCTATAAAGTACCACCTCTGTGCACACACTGACTGTGAAATTCTCAGTGAATATCAACAAATACAGCTCAGAAGGCAGGGCTGGGGTAGGTAGGTAGGTACACCACTTAAAATCAGGATGTACTCTATATTGCTTGAGATTGTCGATATATCAGTCAAACAGAGAATTCAATACAGTGTGACATGGTCAGTAACCAGATGAAGAGCGTGCACGACACTTCACCTGGCACAGCCATCAGCTCACAGTTTGGATGTACTTTCCTTCTGGACAAGATATGGCAAAATGTACAATAATACAAACCAGACAATATCATACCAGTTCATATTTGGTCAAACAATATCAAACAGGCAAAAAGAACTTTCACACAGAAAAAAAACACGTCCTAGGGGCTACCAGAAACACACACACACACACACACACACACACACATATGTGTGTGTGTGTGTGTGTGTGTGTGTGCTGAAACTGCATTGCTTATTTTACATAGCAGGCAATGACTTCCCTGATGTTATGTTACTATACATAGGGCAAATGACTGTCAATTCAGTAAAATCAGCAATGATTTACAAAACATGTGCAAAAATGAAACCATACCTTTTTCACAGAATCAGATGGGAATTTTGCTTAACTCATAAAATCATGAGTCTTTATAAGTGATAATCTATGTTGATTGAAAAAAAATCACAGCTACTCTGGATTTAGTCACACCCATACTGTCTGTCACTTTTCCCACCCACCCCCACCCCCAACCATAAAAAAGAAAAAAATTAGACCCAAGAAAAAAACTCCCCATCACCCTAGAATGTAAACTTGGTAACTGACACTTTTAATTTGTGATGTTAACATTTCCAAAATGTGACCTTCTGCTGAAATTGTTACTGATTTTGTGAAACTGGTAAGATTGTAATCGTAAATACAGATTAGGAAAACTACTGCTCGTTTCCCCATATAGGCAGTCATCGGCCATTTGATAAATTTGGTAAAAAGTAATTTGCCTATCATGCAAAACCAGCCATTCTGTACATTCAAAACAACATACATACATAACATGTCAATCACTTATTTCATCAACTCCTTAATTCAATCCTGTTTACTTATGTCTAATTCAGGACAAAGATTGTATTCTAAAAAAATCTATATATTTTCAAACCACAGATGAAAAGGAAAATAAAGGAGGGTTTAAGTAGAAATGAAAAAGGTGATGCACACGCACACGAAATATGCACCTTTGTAAATGCTTGAACATTGCAAGTCAACAACCCTGTAGCCAGATGTATAGCCAAACACTAGGCCAGTGCACATCTTTTCAAGTAGACAGAAAAAAATCTTCACAGGGACGTATATTCATTTTACATACAATAATAAAAACCAAAGAACACAAAAAACCCACAACCTTCTCCAGATTTTAAATAATCTAAGTCAGGAACTCACAGATGGCACTGGAAAACAGAAATCAAAATTTTAATCCATGGACCTAACCATGCGCAAGTACGAGGATTTTTAAGTCCTTTGGAGGAGACTATAAAGCAAAGCCCCAAGTGAAAACGCATGCGGAACATCTTCCACACACGTTAAAACCTGTTCCACTTTTTTGAAGAGTAGGCCATAGCATGCTGGTGGAGAACAGATGACAACTTTTTTTTAAAACTGCATATACATGGGACTGAGTGTAAAAAAAAAAAAGCACATGAAGTGCTTATTCCATTCTCCTCAAAAATGAAAGGATAGGTAAATAAATTTACATAAAAATATTTCCTCTCTGTGTGCAGTTCATGTAAGCTAACAAGCATGGCTTCTAGGTGTTTTAGAGGATGCTAAGATCAAAAGTGTCCCTTAAAAATGACAAAAACTCTTGTTTGTACTCAACAGCAAGGTACAAACAGCTAGCAAAAACAAACCAACCACACCGCAAGAAACAGTCATGAATAAGGCAACACACAGCTTCTGAAATTCTGCTGAAGATAAGGCCACCTAACCACAAACGGTGAAGTGTTCGCTGCAGTAGCTGTAAGTTTTGTGATTTTTGTGCTAGCAGAAGCCGATGCAGTTTCCTGAATGTAGAAAACCTTCTCACTAGCTGTATTCTCCATGAGTAGTTTATTTGTTTATGACTTGTGTTTGTTTGTCATTTCTGGTAGTAGTCTGCTACTAAGTCTTTGATGAGATAGAACTACAGGTGCACAAGGAAATAGAGGCTTCAAAAGTATGATCTGGCTGTTCACTCTTTACCTCCACAACTGAAACGTCTTGTTGTTCTTCAATTTTTTATCTTTTAAATCTTATTTTATCATACTAGTTTTTCTTTGAAATATGAAGAATAAGAATTATCTGTTTTCTTTGAAGCATAACCCAAAAAACAAAAAACCCACCTGTTTTTATCTGAAGCATAAAGGAAAACAAAGTTTTCTCTGAAATATGATGGGAAAAAAAATCTCTTTTCTCTGAAACATGAAAGAAAAAAAATCATCTGTATTCTCTGATACATGAAAGAAAATTTTTTTTTCCTGAAACATGAAGGAAAAAAATAATGTTTTCTCTGAAACATGAAAGAAAAAAAAATCTTTTCTCTGAAACATGAAAGGAAAAAATAACATGTTTTCTCTGAAACATGAAAGAAAAAATAATCTTTTCTCTGAAACATGAAAGAAAAAAATCATCTTTTCTCTGAAACATGAAAGAAAAAATAATCTTTTCTCTGAAACATGAAAAAAAAATCATCTGTTTTCTCTGAAACATGAAAGGACAAAAAAAAGCTCGCCTTTCCTGTCACCAGTCTTTAGTTTCCACAGTACACCAGCTTGATCACCATTTCCATTTCTCACAGCATTTTCAGATCATCCCTTCCTCTCTATTTCTGTTTGGCACTGCATCCAAGTCAAGATAATAATAATAATAATAATATATGGAATTTATATAGCTCCAGCTCATACTTCAGAAGGACATTGTACATACACACGCACGCACAGGCGCACACACGCATGCATGCACACATGCGTGCGCACACACACACAATAAGAAGGGAAAAAATATTGGTCCAATCTAGTAAATAATGATGTTTACAAATGGTTAATGCCCAAAACAAAATAACTTAAAAAAATATCATAGCATGTAGCTGATCAACACCGATATTAAATCGAAGGAAGTGATTTGATAATGCTTGTACTATCAAGGTAAAAGATAAAAATGCTTTTCTTCTTCTTCATCATCGAACGCTGACACAGCAACTCTTGTTGTCTGTCACACAAGAAAAATGCGTTGCGCTGCCGTTAAGCGCCTGACCAATCAGGTCCAGCACACCCTAGGGATGTTAGAGAAGGGGACATAAATAAGGAGGAAGCTCAAAACAGACAGAGATGGAGAAGGCTCATCAATGTCAAACCTCCCCTGGGAGAAACATGACAAAAAAGGAAGAAGAAGAGAAGAGAAGTGAAGATATGCACACTGAGTCCACTAATGTTGTCTACTGCATTATTTCACAGGAATGTTTCGATGCTGCAGCCAACAAACACTGACTCACACTTCTGCTCCACATATATCATGATCTGCAACTGTTTAAAAATCTACACAGTAGTGTTACATACAACCCCCCTCCCTTCACCAAACACAAGTGAAACACTTTGTACTGTAATCCTACTTGTATCATCATTTATGTTGGATTTTTACTGAGCTTCTATATAAACTCCTTATCATTGAGAACTCAATGACTTTTTCATGCGTGGCCAAGTTGAACCTGGTCACTCTACAGACACTTGATAATATATATATATATATATATTTTTTTTTTTAAAGTTTCAAAATGAAGCTTATATGTTGCACATGCAGCACCATTGCTTACAACCTTGCTGCAGACTGCTGAAAGGTACAGACTGAATGCTGGAATATGTTTGAATCATCCATATCATAGGCAGTAAGTGCTTCACTCTTCTATGAAACATGAATATATTTAAACATTTCTGCAAAGGCATTATGTGTGAATTCATTCACAACACATGGAACTGTGGACTAATGCCTCTTCCAAAGGCTGTGCAAGGGAATGAAATCAGAACCAGTGTTGTCTCCAGGCAGGCAGGCAGGCAACAAGACAGCCCTCAACCTGATGTTCATCACTCACCCAATCATAGAAACAGAGATAGGTGAATCAGACTTCTTACTACCTCTGCTATTCTGGCACCCTGCTCATACTGATCAGAATTCACAACAACAAAAAACCATATTGACAGAAAAACACACAACAAAATCTTATCCATCTTCATTCAACACTTTTCACACTGTCATTTATTCTTCTCTATTTCTCTTCCAATTTCTATGAATCTTTCTTAATTTTTTCTTTAATAATTGTACACAGAAAAGTTCCTATCATGAACACACTAAACAAGCATGATGTATTTTTTGCACCAACGAATAAAAGCCAAACGAAAAATAAGTTTATAAAGCGGAAAAAGGCAACGACAGGCAGTAGTACTGTTTCACATGGCACAACCAAATAGAACGGAGAAGAGGTAGTGGGAGAGAAGACACAGATGATGCCTCCACGTTTCACACAGAAGAATACCAGAAATGCACATTGAAATACAATCATGTTCCTTTTCAACACAAAACAAACTGTAGTAGTGTTGTACTTTTCTGATTATTAGTTGGCAATTTTTTTTAAAGCTGATCACCATCAGCTTTTGCACCCGTTGTGGTCTGCGGAAGTTTTTCTTGCTTTTCCCAAAACACTAACTTAGCAGAACTGCCTCATCTTCTTGAAGTTCCTAACCTGCTATTCTCATGCAGCTTGATTCATTAGGTCACATCCTCAACGCTAGAAGTCCACAGGGAGCTTAACAATGTCAGGCTGCTGCAGGCCACCAGCCAGAGAGGCCCTGTGTGCTGCTGGGTCACTGTGGCGGTGTTCAGTTGTGCCTGTTTATGCTAACATACACAGGACAGCCCCTACTAAGCCTATATAGCTAATTCGCTGAGCCAGATTGGGTGAGATGCCCACAACATCCCTCCAAAGACATTTTCCCATGAACCTTGAATGGCTTTGACACAAACTCGCCACAGGAAAAATGATGGGAAACTGAAACTGAGGTCACCATGAGAACAGAGCAACCAGGGCCACTGAATCAAAGATTTTTCTTTAATTGCATGATCCTCAATGGTGATGAGGATGGAGTAATGCTGCGGCTAAGGAAATAAATGTGCTTTGAGACTACTTGACAGGACTGTACTCTACGCTTCCTATCATAATATAGCCTGGCTGGGCATGAGAGATACAGATGCCTGCAGCACTGATCACATGATTTGAGCAACACACTCCCAAAACCACATCTGTAAAGTGGATGAAGCTCGACAGTGTGGTCCCAGTCTTCCCAATGAGCCCACAGCACAATACTCTAGGTAGGAGCCAGTTAAAGTTAAAGAAAAAAAAATCCCTGTGACTGTGGGACTCAAATCTGCCACCTTCCATCCCTTAACCCAATGCGGATTGTTATCTTAGTTATACCTAGTTGACTAGTGACATAAACAGTTAGTCAGGATTTGCATCAAAATAAATATACCACAAGTACAAAGTTTTCACTGTGATTGCTGTTTAACATGTCATTTAGAACCACTTTCACACTTTCACTGATGCTAGCCAGTCTGACAACCTTTCCCAACAACTGATGAAATCTGTAGTTTTCATGTAAAAAAAAAAAAAAAAAAAGCTACTCATAGTTCACACTTCATACTTAATCATTTCACTTTCTTCTGCCACTTCTACTGGGAGGGAGGGAGGGAGGGAGGGAGGGAGAGAGAGAGAGAGAGAGAGAGAGAGAGAGAGAGAGAGAGAGAGAGAGAGAGAGACGAGAGAGAGAGAGAGAGAGAGAGAGAGAGAGAGAGAGAGAGAGAGAGAGAGAGAGAGACAGACAGACAGACAGAGAGAGACTGCGCACAAGTGCATGCGAGTGTGTGCACACACATATGCTTATATATCAATTCTTTTCTTATCACACACAGAATCTGTTTATCCACTAAGTAGAATCACTCCCATCACTTTCTGTCTCCAAACGAGGACCATCAATCAGCACAGTCACCAGTCAGCTGTCACCACCCTCTAGGCTGTGTGACCTGCTCTCCCACCCATGGCGCTTGGCACAACATAGTGCAGCATTTTACCAAACCACAGTAACAGCTGACAGCTTCCTTAGGGCACATACACCACGTTTGCCTGTTTGTGTAAATGGATACATGTGCATAACACACTTTACATGTATGCATGTGCGTCACACTTGTGTATTTACATGCAAAATATATAAATCATCTCTGTATTATTCAACACATCTAAATTGATATCAGCTCATAGATAGCGTCCCAACGACAGTAGTAATATTCATTTATCACATCAAACCAACTGATTTTTAACTTCACACAGGGCCCTGCACCCTTCAAACATCCCCATTTCATGAGGTAATATTGCAAAACGTTGCAAACGGATCAATTTTGCAAACCAGATCAATATTGCAATACTGACAAGACAAACACATTCCATTCATCCGAGTATCCACCACCTAATAGTTCTTAAATACAACATACATCAATGATAGATACCAATCTTTCCACCTCAATGTGCGTTTATCTTTTCCTTTTTTTAAAACATATATATTTCTGTGACTTGTGGTTCTGTTTAAAAACTAATAATGCTAGATGATAATGATGATAAGAATGTGTGTGTGAGTGTGTGTATGAGTGTGTGTGTGAGTGCATGCCTGTGTGCATATGTCAGTGTGTTCCAGAAAACGTCTAAATCTCTGTATGTACATACGCACAGGTGTATGTTTATACACACAAAACCTGTGTGACACTGCCCAAGCTCGTCGCTCACACAGTCAAGCTCACTAAGACACTGTGGAAATCCACACACACACACACAAAGCCCCTCTCTCACAGCTAAATCTCCATGTGAAGTCTGCAAGATCGAATGTGTGGACGGCCTTGATGACAAACAACCAACGCTACTTTACTGGACGGTACAGAAGGAGCTCTTGGTCTCACCAGGGGGCGCCCTGGCAGCCGTGGGGAGGTCAGTTTTGTAGTGGATGACCTCGGCCTTGACCACCCGATGCTGCTGCTCCGTCTCCGGCTTGGTCAGCTTGATGTTCAGGATGTCGGCCGCCAGCCGCTGGAAACACAGGTTGACCTGCAACACAGGGCACAGCACACACCAATCAATCCAGCATAACTCTTTTTCTGTTCTTTTCTTTTGCGCATAATGAAATAAGCACTCATGTGCTTTTTTTTACATCCAGTCCCCGTGTGTATGCAGTTTTGTCAATTTCATCATCCGTTTCCCCCACCGGAACACGATGGCCTACTCTTCCAAAAAACAAGAACAGGTTTTAATGTATGCGCAAGATGTTCTGTGTGCATTCGCACACATGACCTCGGTTTATAGTCTCATCCGAAGGACTTTTAGGGGAAGTAGAGTCAGCACTGATGTTAACTCCAGAGGAAAAATCCTCTTGAACGGGAATCAAACTCAGGTCAGCAGATCACGAGCGCATCACGCTAACCACCAGGCTATCCCATCTGCCTCAGTCGAGGGTCCAGGCCCAGTGCTAAAAATGCCTAATAGCGTGCCCCTACCTTTTACCAAGCCCAAGTGCGGTCAAATCCTGCTATAATTAGCGCCAGCTAGGATGGAATGGATAGCAGCTGAGAGTTGCTGAAAGTCGGGAGGAAACTGATAGCTGTGAGGCACAGCATGCGATGTGAGCGCTACTTGTCAGCTGCTCCCAGAACTGTCATTCTTATTGTGTAGTATTCAGGTTGGGGTTTTTGTTTCTGGGGTTGTTTTTTTTTTGGTCTATACTTGATACCAAGTCAACCACACGGCACTGTCCCTTTTTCTTCTTGTCCCTGCATTCTGCTATTTATTTATTTATTTATTTATTCTTTCATATCAAGGATAATGGAATAAGCACTCATGTACTTTTTTTACATCCAGTCACTGTGTGTATGTGGTTTTGTATGTTTTGTCATCTGTTTCCACCGGCACACAATGGCCTACTCTTCTGAAAAACGGAACAGGATTTAACATGTACGCAAGATGTTCCACGTGCGTTCGCACACAGTGTCTCGATTTATAGTCTCATCCATAGGACTTTTGTGGAGAGTGGACAGGATTCGAACGTGGGCCATCAGATTGCAAGCGCAATGTTCTAACCACTAGGCTATCCTTTGCGGCATTGTTCCTCGCAATCATAGTGTAGTCCTGTTAAAACTGACAGAGATTAACCTCGCATTCTTATTACAACTGACAAGAGGGCGGGTATTCACATGTGCGCAAGAAGATGTGCATAGGTTCATACAGGCCTTCTATCTTGGTTTATAGTCTGATCCAAAGGACATACTACACAGAAATGGATCAACACCTACATTAACAACAGGGGAACAATTCCCCGACAGGATACCTCACCACAGTCTTTTAACTTGCACTGTCCTTCACATAACGTCCCTCACATAATGTTCGATCAAAAATGTCCAATATCTGACCACAAAAGGCTATTCTGTCCCCTTGTCCAATATCGTAGATGACAGACAGCCCAAAGACAGATACAAGCAATCCCTCATCTCCTCTTCTCCCCAAGCTGTAGACTGGAACAGAAAGTACAAGGGAAAGTAAGAGGCCACTCACCGAGTCACCGGTCTTGGCGGACACGAAGTAGCTGGTCATGCCGTGCTCCTGGGCGAACTTCTGGTGCTTGTCCTGCTTCACTGTCCTCAGATGCTCCAGGTCCGCTGTGTGCCCACCATCACACACACACACAACAGCAATGCCATCAACACAGATACATATATATAAAAGGTAAAGGAGTCCCATAACCTATAAGGTCGTAGGGGAGCGAGGCGTCAGAGACCTCACTTCTCTAGGGCCAGCATATTGAGGGCGGCGCCCATCTCCTCTCCCTCGCTGCTTTACCTTCCCTGACCCTAAAGAGGGCAGGTACCCATTTACAGCTGGGTGAACTGGGGGAACTGTACTGAAGCCAAGGCGCGCAAATGGTCACCCATCCAACTGGTAACCACGCTCGATGCTGCTTAACTTGGCTGAAGGAAAGCGAGTGCTCCAACCACTGAGCTATCCCGTCCCCCCATATATATATATATATCCTTAACATTACCATC
Source organism: Rapana venosa (assembly GCA_028751875.1). Classification (NCBI taxonomy): domain Eukaryota; kingdom Metazoa; phylum Mollusca; class Gastropoda; order Neogastropoda; family Muricidae; genus Rapana; species Rapana venosa. The sequence goes on along the minus strand of CM054136.1, from coordinate 71,330,106 downwards.
CTCTTTTTCTCTTACCATCTCACATATATCGCAGTATTGCTATCTCATGCTATCAAGTTTATCAGTTTGAATGACACTATGACGGATGCTATAGCTGAGTGGCTGGGACCATTTGACTTTAATCCCGTGGGATCATTAAGTTGTGGGTTTGAATCTCGGTGGCGTCTGGTGAAATTAAGGGTGGGGGCTTTCACAATCTCCCAGGTCAACTTGAACAGTTCAAGTGCAGACCTGCCATTGCCTTAAATCACTTCACATATATATACATACATGCAGAAGATCAACTATGCACATTAAAGATCTTGTAATTCGTGTCAGCGTTTGGTGGGTTACAGAAACACGAGAATATCCAGCATACAACCCTGAAATTGGAATGTGGCTACCTTCATGGTGGGCAGAAACAGTCATATATGCAAAATGTTACCATTGGTGAACCTCAAAGCTCTGGGAAAAAAATACTAATCATGCTGCAAAACGTGATCAAAATCATCAATCTGGATGCCACACCACATTAAGAATATGACAATCTGACCATGGTGACTGTTGCCACGAAGCAAGAAATATTTCTCGTCAATATCATCCAATGTTCTTAAACTACAAGTGTTATTCTGGGTTATTAAGGGGTAAATCAGGGTCAAATATTTCTGAAGAAATTCACCTCTGGATGCTGTTACCAAAGTTTTATATTCAAAGGCCTTTCGGTGGGGTCTCTCTGTGTTGTTGTTCTTCTTTTTTTAATCTTTGAAAATCACTCTTGCTGTACTGGCTACCCCACCTGTTTAGTTCCACTCCTTTCTGTCATCAGTATAGATATGTCTGCTATACATCTAAATATTTATTCTCTCAATTCTATATAACCTTTATTCTCTTTATTCTTTATAATCAAATATATTTCATCAAATTCCCTACAAACATGAATTTTAACAAAAGCAACAACATAAAACTTTAAACAAAATTAACAATGGTCTACCCTTAACAATACAAAACAACAGCTTTCTTTTGTTGCTGACTGGTAAACAGTTTATAAACAGACAGCAAAAGCTGACAAGTACAAAGTGCTAAACCAAAGTAACATACGGGGGTAAAGGTGGGTGCAGTTGGAAGGGATAGCACACTCACACTTGTTGCCCAGCAGTGCTATATGTGGCAGATGACTTCCCACGCACACCTTCTTCACAGCATTGAACCAGTCTTCCAAGTTCTCAAAGCTGAACGTGTTGGTGATGTCATACACCAGGAGGACACCCTGTAATTTTCACACCAACAAGTTATTTCATTTTGTTTTTTTTTGGCAAAAAAGAAAAGAAAAAAAGGTTATTTATATATGTATTAGGTAAAGTAAACACAATGGCTACAGATATATTTTTTTCATTACAGAAATTTTATGTATGTACTGGAAATGTAAGGTCAATTTTAAGGTTTAAAACTATGAGTTTTAAAGAAGATATAATATCACTGTATGCAGTCTTCTATATATTACACCAGTCAATCAGTCTCTTGACCAAGACGGTCACCAGAAGGGACCAGAGAGGGGGGAGGGGTACATACACCTGAGGGATGAACTGGTCAACAGTTTTTGTCAGGCTCATCTGCCTTCAGTCTTTCAAAGCAAAACGGCCATATAAGGGCTGATCCAATCTCACCATTGGTGAACCTCAGAGCTCTAGCCAAGCAGCCAACCCCCCCACCCCTCAAAAACCCAGTGTTATTTGTGTGTTTCTTCCACTATATGATGACTGGTTAGCTATACTTTAAAGACAAAGAACAACTAAACATTCCAATCCTGATGTTTTAGTTTGTAAATAGTTGCCCAAGTTTAATCTGAGACTTTTATAAACATCATGACTGGACTGTAAGCGTCATTAACTCAGCAAACATGGTCAGATTTGATGCAAGGAGTTTCACACTATTTCTGAAAACTCTTTTGGATATATGAATTTTGTTCGATTCATTTTCAGCAATGATTCTGACTTCTTGTTTATTTCTACATTGCCTTGTCTTAGATTTAACTTGTTCTTTGCTTTTCACATGCAACTGACTTTGATCAATTTGTGTCATTTCTTCTTCTTTGAACGCTCAGACAGCAACTATTGTTGTCTGTCATATGAGTAAATATGTACTGTGTTGCTATTAAGCGCCTGACAAGTCACACCCAGCACATCTGACTCTGGCATGGTGTCATGATTTAATTAGTACTGTATCATTTGAATAAGATTATAATAGCATGCCAGCAATATATATAATATATATATATATAATATATATCTACTGGCCATAAAAGCAGGAGACAGCACAACCAGGAGATTTATCGATTTTGAAAAGGCATGACAGTCACAGAACTGATGACTTTTTGTATTTATAATCTCTTTAGAAGTGATCATAAAACACAGAGTTATATAAAATACTCACATGAGCACCAAAAATATAATTGGAAAGCATGTTGCTGCCAATATTTTGGCCTCCAATGTCCCAGATTTCCAAGGCCACATGTGTTGAACCTGAAAAACACAAAACAGTCAGCTCCATCTCTCACCATCATCTTTATAGTATATATAATACTTTAATAGACAAAATTCAGCCATTCCAACAGTGTGATTTTATCTTGTCTAGTTCATCAAAAAGAAAAATTCACTTATCTAAAACTTTCAATCACTGACCATAATTCTCATAAAATTAAAAAGAAAAGCATAAACAACCCCCAACCCTTGCTATTATTATTTTTTTAACAAGTGCACGTAAACATTACTTTTAATCGTCTTTTTGCATTATGTTCAACTTCAAGTGATTTCCCTCCCCCAAAAAAAACAACAACAAAAAACCCAAGCAACTCCCCCACAAAAGTCCTTTGGATGAGACTATAAACCAAGGCCCCGTGTGCGAACGCACGCAGAACATCTTGCGCACATGTTAAATCCTGTTCCGCTTTTCATAAGAGTAGGCCATTGTGTGCCGGTGGGAACAGATGACAAAATTTACAAAACCGCATACACATGGGGACTGATGTAAAAAAGCACATAAGTCCTTATTCCATTATGCTCGATATAAAAAGAATACAAAAAAACCCAACCCCACACACCTAATAGTAATATCACTTAAACTAGTTAAAGTTAACAGACATTAAATCAAACTAAAGTAAAGAAACACACAGTCACACACACACAGTCTCACAGTCACACACACACACACACAGCTAAACATACCTGGTAAAACAATCCTTTTCAGGTAGAAGTCTAGGCCCACTGTCTGTCCATATTCTTTTTTGAAATGTTCTTGTGTGTAACGCATACACAAGGACGTCTGCATCAAATCAATATTCATGATCAATTAAAGTTTACAGTCATTCTCATCAACCATAACTTCCTCTTCAACACACTGACCACATTTTTCTTCAGATATGTAAACTCATATTTCCAGTTAATGACAAAATATATTCAGGACAATGAACTTAAGTTATAGTCTTAATTATAACACCTAACCAAAACTGATTCCAATATTGTATAAAATTTATAATAATTTTAATTTATAAAGAATGATGTGGAAAAAAATGTTAACAACAAAATAAAAACAAAACACAGCAAAAGATTTACAATTGCACTGAGTTGTGATTGATAGGATAATATGAACATGAGCGAGTCTAATGCCATGCTGCATACATTGATTTAAAGTATTAAACCATGCTCTGACTCTGCGATTCTTACAGCACTACATCATTGATTCAACATTTTCAATTTCAGTTCTTGAACATTTTATGCAAACGCCATTTGGACAGCAGATCTTTTCACATTAAAAAAACTAACACTACTATTTAATAATATGGTAATAATAATAAATAATAATAATAATAACAATCATAATAATGATGATGATGCCTTTGATGGTGATATAAGTATAATCATTATTTATTATTATTATTATTAATGATAAATTTCTTAATCAGTTGATGATGATGATGATGATGATGATGATGATGATTGATGTAAAAACTGAATCGCTGTACAAAAGGCTAGAACTAGAAGAATTACTTTGCTAATCGCTCATGACGTTGTGACCACCTGCCATTGTGACCATGTACCGTTCTGACCATGTACTCATGTCACTAACATTGTAATGACAATGTGCCCTGACCGTGTGCCGTTCTGACTATGGTACTATATCAGTATAATGTGCTGTTATGACCATGAACCACATGCTTTTCTGACCATGTGCCATCAGTTTCAAAAGACACTAGTACTCAGTACTAGTAGTATAAGTATCTAGAACTTTTTCCCCCTAATGTTAATAAAGGGTCATAAAAACTACAAAACTTAAAACAAAACCTGCCAAAAGCATGTTTAAAAAAAAGACAACAAAACAAAACCCCAAGAACACATCCTTTTTTAAAAAAAAAATTCCCCTAAGTGTAGTTTTTGTCATTATTTAAGTTATTGTCTTTTGTTGGTGGTAATTCTTTGATTATTATTTTTTTTTAATTGTTTGATTGCTGTTGAGGACTGAATAGTATTGATAACAAGATATGACTAGATATTATGTTCTATCTTTCATTTGGCATCTGATTTATATCATAATCTGTGTTTTGATTTTTGAAAGTCTTTTCAAACTCAAACTTCAAAGTGAATCTCATTTCATTTATTTTTTATTTATTCTATTATTTCAAACTCAAAGACAATGAAATTTATAAGCACTCATCTCATTTACATCCAGTCCCTGTCTCAGTGTCTGCATGTAATTTTGTAAATTCTAATAATAATAATAATAAATGGAACTTATATAGCGCTATATCTTGCAAAGACAAATCAAAGCGCATGCATTCAACCTAATCTTACATAGTCATGCAATCAATGATAAATAATCAATAGTTTAAGCAAACAGATATTTACAAAAATGGTGCGCTGCAGACAAAATCTATTAAATAAAATTTCAACAGTCAAATGTTTTTCAAAAGCACACACACACTCACACAGGTCATATACTTTAGCAGGGTGATAGGACATGGGTTAGTGAAGGTGGGATAGTTCTGATATGAAACAGGAGGGGGAAATCTTAGGTTTGAAATAAATATGTCTTGAGGCTGAATTTAAAAGTGTCATAACTAGGTTTCTGGCGAAGAGAGAGAGGGAGCTCATTCCAGATCGATGGACCCGAAATAGAGAAAGAGCGGCGGCCAACAGTGGATTGGTTGAATCTAGGTATTCGTAGGCACAAAGTATCTGCAGTAGAGCGGAGGGAACGTGAAGGAGTGTACAGGTTAAGACATTCACAGAGGTAGGAGGGTGAAGTTTTGTGGAGACATTTATAACAGAGGGTACTGATCTCATAGTTTACTCTCTGTGGCACAGGCAGCCAGTGGAGAGATCGCAAGAGAGGGGTAATGTGCTCAGATTTTTTCTTTCTGAGAACTAGTCGAGCTGCGGAGTTTTGTATACGTTGAAGGGAGTGGATAGATGATGCTGGCAGAGTCTGGGTGATTAATTTTTTCATAGAGAGTGTGTTGTCGATAACGACACCTAGATACTTCACAGCGGTGGATAGAGGGACTGATGTATTGCCGAGTTCTATTGAAGCTGTTGTAATGGAAGAGAGTTTGTGTTTGGTCCCTACAAGCATGGCTTCAGTTTTATCTGCATTTAGCTGTAATTTGTTCTGTGTCATCCAGTTTTGAATATCTTCAAAGCAGCGGGCCATATTTGCCAGGAGAGAAGGCAGATTTTCAGGAGTAACACTGCTTTGAATCTGAGAGTCATCTGCGTAAAAATGATGGTTGATTTGATGACGGTTTATTATATGTTATATGTAATATGTACATAAATTCTGTCACCCATTCCCACCAGCACAAATGGCCTACTCTTCTGAAAGGTAGAACAGGCGTTACTGTGTGTACAAGAGTCAAGATGCTCTGCGTGTGTTTGCAAATTATGGGACCTTAGATCTAAGACTTGAGTCTCATGCCTGTGTGTGTGTGTGTGTGTGTGCGTACGTACATCACTACATGTCATGATGTGTGTGTGTGTGTGTGTGTGTGTGTGTGTGACTGTGTGTGTGCACAAATCCATAATATATTAATTAGTACAGTATCAGGTCTTATCTTTCTGTGGTTTGATAAAAAAAAAATCATGGTCAGAATGGGTATGTGGTTCATAATGACATGTGGTCAGAACGATACATAGTCAGAATGACACATGGTTACAACAGCTTGCACCCCATTTTATACTGTTGTGATAATATTAATATAATAGTTAATACTGACAGTGTGCATCTGAATTCTTACGAATAAACTTGTGAATCTGTCAAGCACTACTGTCTCTGGTACAGTGATTAGTACACTATTTGCAACAACAACAAAAACAAATTAACCAAGCAAACAAAGAAACAATAGCAAAAACAAACACCATACAGAGATATACATAAATATATATATATAATCTATCTATATCTGTTTGGCATTGTTTGACTGAGGTTGGCTGAGAATGTGGTCTGGACTCAAGAGACATATATAAGAAAGAACATAGGGAGGAAATGGCAGAAGAAGAGACAGTTGAGAGACTGGAATTTCATGGCATTGTACAATATTCAATTAAATTTAATTATATTGCTTCACTGGTACCTTGCCAGATGAACCATCGCCAATAACCACCAATTTTAGTTGTCGATCTGGTCCTTCCTCCTCAGATTCGGACATTTTGATAAATTTGACAAATCGCCCTTGCCTCGAGTCCGAGCCTAGGTTATTTCCTATGGAATGCAGCTGGGCTGAAGACTGATATCTCCACTTTTCACGTCATCGCAAAGATTTTGAAGATGCAATATAGAGCCGATCTTTTAGTCCTGCTGAAACTCAGAAAGAACCACTGATCGTACGACCAAGGCCAACTGGATCAATGGGAATGAGAATGTATTTTATTTAATTCCCCCAAATTTCATAGGGTATACTGTAAAGTCACGAAGAGCAAACTAATATCCTGACCTACTGAACAGTTCTTAAAAGTAATATTTTGTTTTTGTCAGGTAATGTACAGTCACATGCACAACACACAATATTTCAATTTTGGTTTGGAGTCTCCCCCATCCACACATAAACAGGAAATAGCAGTTTCTCGTAGCAACGAGACAAAAATCTCGTACAAGGTAAAGCACTCTTACTAAACTGATTAAAATCGAAAGTACCCTTTGACGAACACCTCCCTCCCCCTTCCACAATTATTATCTTTCTTTTTTCTCAAATGCACTGACATTTTTAGGCATTGCATCTTGAGCAAGTTAAGTCTTGCGTGGTATTCAACTCACTAGCACAAACCAACACTAACACTTGGTGGTCAAAGGAGAGTGCACAGATTGATTTATTGGAAAGATGTGCAGTCTTCTTTTTTTTTTCTTACTGGGGGGGGGGGGGGGGGGGGGGGGGAGGAGAAGACATACATAGAAAAAAACATAGATTGCCAAGAGCATGCCTTTATGGGGTCAGAACAAAATATATCCTTTATCCAAACTTGCACACAAACACTGAAAGAAAGAAAAAAGCAATCACTAGTCGCATGTTCTTTGTGCATGTATCATGTACGTAGCCTATGTTTGTTTTGTCTAGTGTAATTTTCTGTGTGGTGTATTACTGTCCCATAGTTGGTTGATGGACATTATTTATTTCTCAAATGCGCTTAAATCTATAATGATTTTCTGAATGTGTCAGGTTTTTCTATTGTACTGTACCACGATTACAAAACTTAAGTGAAGTAATGTGAGGGACACATCCAATACTAGTCACAGTCATGATAAAGTCAACAAATAAAAAGCACTCAGAGATAGGGGGTAGGGGAGAGGGAGAGAGAAATAGGAAAGAGAGAGAGAGAGAGAGAGAGAGAGGAGAGAGAGAGAGAGAGAGGGAGGGAGGGAGGGAGGGAGGGAGGGGGGGGGGGGTGATGATCATGATCATGATCTTTCTTTGTGCAAAATGTTTGTTGTTTTTTTAAATGAAAAATGCGAATAAAATGGTCTTAGATTTTCAAGTAAATAATTATCAAGAAAATGTCAGATATGTATTGTTTACAAAGAGAGCACAATGTGTTTATTTTGTAAGGTGTTGTAAGTTTTTATTTGTTTGATTTTGTATTTCGCTTTTTTTTAAATAATGTGTACTCAATAACAGTTATTCTGGATTTTTTATTATTATTATTATTAGTAGTAGTAGTAGTAGTAGTAATAGTAGTAGTAGTAGTAGTAGTAGTAGGAGGAGGAGGAGGAGGAGGAGGAGTAGGAGTAGTAGGAGTAGTGCGTGCGTGCGGGCGTGTGTATATGCAATTTTTCCGATTGAAATTTAATAATTTCTGTGATAAATGCTTGTTTAATATGTTTATGTAATTGGCTTGTGACCACTTGGATTCCTCTTTTCATTGAGATGATAAATGCTGGTGTTGGTATTGGTATGGGAATTCTCTTGTAATGTGTGCGTGGTGATGTTGTTATACGGTGTTGTGGTATTTTTCTGCGATAAATGTTTTGCCTATTTACTTTCGTGTATAAGGCCTGTAAGCCACACGAATTTCTCTGTTTATGAGGTTCTTCTTCTTCTCTCGTATGCATTACACCGTCAGATGTGTCTTGGGGGAAAAAATATGGCATGTTCTTTCCAGCTCCTCTCGTGGGCCGTACAGCCTGGTTTGCAGGGTTATCTCCGTCAGACACACCATCTTCCTCAGGTCACTGTTTAGCGTGGACCTCTGAAGGATGTGCTCGCCAGTCTGGTTTTCTTTACGACAGGCACACAGGGGACGGGATTGCTTAGTGGTCAGAGCACTTGTTTTCCTCCAGCTAATGTTAAGCAGCATCGAGCGTGGCTACCAAGTGGGTGGGTGACCGTTTGCGCGCCTTGGCTTCAGTACAGTCCCCCAGCTGTAAATGTGTACCTGCCTCTTTAGGATCGGAGAAGGTAAAGCAGCGAGGGAGAGGAGATGGGCGCCGCCCTCAATATGCTGGGCCCTGGAGAAGCTGAAGTATCTGATGCCTCGCTCCTCTATGACCACAAAGGTTATGGGAAAACCATTACCTTGACCTTTTCAGCTTAGTGGACTTGTTGTGATTTAGCCTGTTGTGCCCTGTGCGGAGTCTTAGAATTATGACTTGTTCTTTTCTTTTGAGATAGTGGTAGTCTTCCTTCTCTACTCTGGATTGGGCCATTGCTTTGACGATTGTCTTCTTTTCGTGGAAGGTGAGGCTGCTTTCGCACTGTTTAAAAAAAAATAAATTCTGTGCTCCCTGTTTTTCAAGTTCATCAGTATGTTCGTTGCCAGATATACCACAGTGGGCAGGGATCCATTGCAGCACGATACGTTTGTACAGTGTGAGGAGCTGTAGTTCCTGCTGGAGTTCTGCCTCTTTGTCTGCAGGCAGGGCTTGTAGGACTGACAGGGCATAGGTGAAGAAAACCACTTGCTGGCATTCATTTTCGGAGTGTCTGACCATGGTGGCAGCTTGTTTCAGGGCTTGGGTTTCTGCACGGTAGTTGGTGCAGTGTTTGTGATATAATAAAGTGTCTAAATTGAATTGAATTGAACCAACCAAGGTCACCTTTCAGCCAACAACCATCAACCAACCAACCACCCACCCAGCCAACCACCCAACCAACTAACCACCCACCCACCTACCCGACCAACCAACCAACCACCCACCCACCCGACCAAGCAAACAAGCAAGCAAGCAACCACTTCTTTCACCCGATCAAGTTGTAGGCCTACGAACACTTCCTCATACATACTCCAAACTCGTTTGTCCCAGCACATCCTTTTATTTATTTATTTCATTTTATTATTTTTTTTAGGAAAAAAACCAAAACAAACTTAGTTCAGCACATGTTCATGGTCATCACCACCGCAAAGGAATGGAATGGTCAACCGAAGAGACCTTGACAGCACAGCATAGCATAGCACAGCACAGCACAGCACAGCACAAATCCCACACCACACCACATCACACCACAACCCACTACACACACACAGACACAGCAAATCACAACCAGAAGGATGCATCGATGTAAAATCAGACCACAGACAGAAACTGTCGACCTATGAAGACTTGGTCTTGTCACTCGGAGAGGGTTTCATACAGTCAAGATCCCAGACCAGTTTGTGTGGGATGGCGGTCAATCTGTATTACTTCACGTTCGACCTCTCTGTGTGGATTTCAGCCTGCCGGTTTAGCTATTTTCTGCTTGAAATCTCACCGTCCGTAAATTATATTTTTTTGTAACCGACTTTCTTGGGATGGTTCAAGTTGGTGGTTTTTTTTGACTGAACATACATCTACTCCCCTCCTCAAACACCTCGTATTACATTTTATTACTCCATTGCATTCATTTTCAGCTTCTCGTGGCACAACTATACACATTCCTCTCCCATTCAAAAACCAAACCAAACCAAACAAAAAATCCAGCAGCAATACCTACCTCTGAATACATCTTGAACATGAATGTTAAAACGATGAGATTTCAAGCAGAAAACTAGCCCCAAATCAGCACGCTGAAATCCACAGAGAGGTCATAGGTGAGTAACACGATCTTCGCCCAATGGCCCGCATCACCCCTTGCATTCGTTGGAAGAACCGTCAACAATGTGGCCTGGCTATATTACACTATACATCTATCAAAGTGTGGCAGTGACTTACCTCAATAGTTATGTTCAGAGCTAGCTAGCTAGCTACGCTGCATGCACAATTCAGCATCTGTGTCCATGGAGGCACTACCCCAGTCTTTTGAGAGCTGGGATGTAAAGCTAGCATCTGTGGCAAAAGTGGCACTGCCTCAATATGTTGAGAGCTAGGCTTATGCAAAAATCGGTATCAGTGTCAATGGTTGGCGCAACACCAGTATGTTGAGAGTTAAGCTGTTAAATCAGTATCTAGTCAATGGAGGCAGTATCTCAATATGTTGAGAGCTAGGCGGCTAAATCAGTATCCCTCAATATGTTGAGAGCTAGGCGGCTAAATCAGTATCCCTCAATATGTTGAGAGTTTGGCGGCAAAATCAATGGCTGCAGGAAAAATCATTATCTGCCAATGAGGCAGTAGGCTACCTCAATATATCGAGAACTTGGCGGCAAAATCAAAATCAGTACCCCTCAACGTGTCGCGAGCTTGGCGGCAAAATCAGTATCTAGTTAATGATGACATTACCTCAATATGTTGAGAGTTAGGCTGCATGTAAAATCAGTGAGCCTATTGGTCAATATTGGCAGTACCTCAGTGTGTTGACAGACAGTTCTATAATCCCTAGTCATTCACCTAGCTCAAGTCTTTGTTTGATCAGTTAACGTTTAACGTTTTTTTTGGGAAAAGGACAGTTTGTGTATTGAATTTAAATGATAACCTAACTACGGGAGCAGAGGAAGAGAAGATCGAGAGAGAGAGAGAGAGAGAGAGAGAGAGAGAGAGAGGAGAGAGAGAGAGGAGAGAGGAGAGAGAGTGGAGAGGGGAGGAGAGGAGAGAGAGAGAGAGCGACAGACAGACAGACAGGCAGGCAGGCAGGCAGACAGACAGAGTTACACATAATGACAGACAGACAGACAGACAGAGACATACATAGATCTTGGGGATAGGCATTTCATAGTTGACTTCTTACTGTACCAATTTTTTTGGTTATTGTTGCTGAAAGCAGAAAAATAAAAGACTTAAGTAGAGAGAAAACCCTCCAAGAATGATGCTGTGGTAACATGAAATGAAACAAATAATGCACTCAGTAGATATGTTAAATGAAGAAGAACTTAACATTTCAAATGTGATTCCAAAGAAAAGAAGAAAGAAAAAAGTGCCCCCACCCCCAACCCAAAAACCCCAACAACAAAAAACCAAACCAAATAACAAACTCAAAACAGAAACCAGACACCGCCCCCCGCCCCCCCCCCCCCAACAAAAACAAAACAAACAACAACAACAACAACAACAAAAACCACCCAACCAAACAAACCCCAAACAACCAAAAACAAAACTCCCGAACCAAACAAAACGACAAAACACAAGAAAACCAAGCAATAATGATATGACCAAGAAACTAAGCGTTAGTCCACAGCATGGTCTGTAATAAACTCACTTAAAACAACTGATGACAAGAACTGACTTGCAATTTCAGTGACAAATTTTTTTTTTGGGGGGGGGGGGGGGGGGAGTGGGGGAGGGCTAGGGGTGGGGGGGTGGGGGCTTTCATTTATGAATCGAATGATCAGTTTCTAGACTTGACATTATGCAACTTGAGAATTTATGAATAAGCAAACAAACACACACACACACACATACACCCACGCACGCACACACACACATACACAAACCCCCACTCAAAACAAATTATTTAAAAAAAGATCATAAAAAAACCAAGAGCAGCAGTTAACAATTGCATGTGCATACCGTCTTCCCATTGCAAATATGAAAACAAAAGGCATTGCTCATTAACAAAGACTACTCTTCATTAAGACAACACACGTACATGCTTTTTAATTATAGATTTGCCCCTATAACATTCAGACCTGAAAAAACCCGGATTTTTGGTTCCTCCATTTAGGTATCCGCATTTCGACTCTGGAGATGGTGTCTAAACATGACACGTGTGTATGCATTAGTTTAAAAATAAAAGTCATCCGTTTCTACTGGCCTACTCTTCTCAAAGGCGGAACGGGCTTTTAACGTGTGCGCAAGATATTCTGCATGGGACCTCGGTTTATAGTCTCATCCGAAAGATTTTGACATTAAGCTCGATTCCCCCCATCAAACTGGGAAGAAGGGGAAAGCCAGGAATGAAACCCAGAATGTCGTGGTTTACCAGTTAGGCGGGTGAACGCCTTTAAGGCGTCCTGCCACCTTCCTTCTTGAATAAAACGGATAAAAAAAGGAGTAAAATCTATGTTCCAGCAGCCAGTCCTTAAAGATAAATTGCTGACTTCAAGGGGTTAAGATACCCAGCTATTCTAACTTGGAAAACATTTGAACAACGATTTAGGGACTGAAAAAACGATAAGAAGGCTGTTAGCAAGTTTGATTTTAAAACCCACAACCCAACAATAAAAATCAAGGGTCAAAATCTCAAGGGCGAGTTTTGACTGTTAGTGTATGGAAGAAAGAGAGAGAGAGAGAGAGAGAGAGAGAGAGAGAGAGAGAGAGGAGAGAGAGAGAGAGAGAGAGAGAGGAGAGGAGGAGAGAGAGAGAGGAGAGAGAGAGAGAGAGAGAGAGAGAGAGAGAGAGAGAGAGAGAGAGAGAGAGAGAGAGGAGAGAGAGAGAGAGAGAGAGGAGGAAAGAGAGAGAGCTATGTAGTGTAGTACACTAAAGCTGATGATATGGAATACAATTTTAAAAACATTATCACCGTCTCTGATCTGGTTATAGTCATACCAATTAAAATAACCATACTATGGTTATGATAAATATGTTTATATCACTAAGTAGTAGGTTCATGAAACAATACATTCATAAAATTCAGTCAATACTGTCAAAGACATTAGAATTAATAAGAAAACAATGTGGATGTTTATCTTTAGATAAACAATGAAACAAAGATACAAATCATCCACAAAAAAAATTCAGAAAGGAGAGAGAGAGAGACAGAAAGAGACAGAGAGAGAATTAGGAAGGGGCAGATATGTAATTTTTGTTTCCAACGCGAGGAGAGAGAGAAGAGAGAGAGAGAGAGAGAGAGAGAGAGAGATGAGAGAGAGAGAGAGAGAGAGAGAGAAGAGGAGAGACGCTTTGACCAATTTTTTGTCATTGCCCAAAGTGGCCTATTGACAAGGGGGGTTATACACGACTTTCTTTTGTAAATACAAATAAATACAAGAAAAATCACATGATGCATTTAACGTAATGAAAACCAAAAAATGAGCTCTCTATGAACGGATATGACTTTAAGCTCTGACGTAAACTCAGTTTCAAACTGAACACAAAGTAATAACAAGGATGAACAATAGGAACCAACAAGCAATAACTAAAATAATAAAAAGAACATTCTAGAATGCTATATTAGACCATCCATTGAAATTGTATGTGACATTTTCAAAAAAATATTCTTGCTGGAGACTACAGCGTAATCATAAATGTTTCTTTAGGTGTGTCACAGAATGCTGGAGTTTACATAATATAAATATTACTTTAGTTTAGTCACAAATGTTAAGCTAATTGGAACTTAGGTGTAATTGTCTTAATTTCAGTGCTTCAGCAATAAACTTTGCAACCGATTTGATCACAATATCATCATCAGACGATAAGATAGAAACAATATCTTGCCTTCGGAAAGCTTCTAGATTGAGAACACCACAGTTTTCACGTATGGAAACATATGCTTGACAATGAAACAGGAAATGCACTTCATCATCAAGAATATGACCACACATAGGGTATGGGAACTGTGTGGACGTCTCAGGTTGAAACCATCTTTTGTTTGCATTGAAGCCGAGTGTTCTTAGTCGAAATCTTGCATAATTTAGTCGGTGCCATTTGTCAGTGACTATTAGAGAGAGAGAGAGAGAGAGAGAGAGAGAGAGAGAGAGAGGAGAGAGAGAGAGAGAGAGAGAGAGAGAGAGAGAGAGAGAGAGAGAGAGAGAGAGAGAGCGAGAGAGAGAAAGAGTTTTACGTATTCATTGAACTAGAGTACAACAGGTGGTCACTGTCTGTTTGATAATTATGACATAGAGGTTTAACAAATACTAAACAAAATAAAAGAAAAGAAAAGAAAACGAAAGAAAGGCAGAAAAGAACCACGATTTTTGACGATTGTTGTTCAATTCGCTGTGAAGGTACACAGTTATGAATATGTAAATTGTTGTTAGTTCATACTCCTTCAGAGAAGTTTCATACACTAAAAACCCCCAGAAGGGCCGTCTCAGGAGTCGTCATGAAAGGTCATATCTGTCACGTTTCCCCCTCCCTCCCCTCCACCCTTCTCGTACGCACGTTCCTCCATCAACACACACACGCGCGCGTTCGCGCGCGCACACACAAACACACACACACACACAACTTTCACATCATATACGCACAAGCCCGAATATGCACGTAAGCTCAAGCCTGCACCCCCCTCCCCCACCCATTCCTCTCACACACACACACACACACAAACACACACACACACACGCACGCACAAACGCACGCGCGCGCGTACACACACACACAACACACACATTCGCATTCACACAGACACTACAAAACAATACCACTGAATAAGAAGAATCCGATTGCAATACCCAAAAACACTTGAGAGAGAGAGAGAGAGAGAGAGAGAGAGAGAAGAAGAGAGAGAGAGAGAGAGAGAGAGAGAGAGAGAGAGAGAGAGAGAGAGCAGTTCACAAAAATAGGCAGGAGTCCTTCTTCACCAGATCATCAGCGTTTTGGAAAATAATGGCAGTCACGGACATAAGCAGACAGCGAATGCACACACACTACATCACCACCACAACACAAAGTCAACAAGAAAATGATAAAATTCTTCACACACCTCTCGGTCTTCCCTGTTGTGAGAGAATGGTGTGTATAAAGGCAAGTCTCTTGTGACCATTTTCATTAGCTGTGGACTACTCCATCAACATCTTCATCACTAGCTACACCTGCAAAACAATTAAGTCTGACGGTTTTTTTGGGTTTTGTTTGTTTGTTTTTTACTGCAAGGGAAACATAGAAGTGAATGACTGCAAGTCCTTGCACGGAATCCTGCTGGCTGAAAATATATTTTTCACAAAAGCAGAAAACTTTATGCAAACGAATTACTTGTTCGTGTTGTCATAGTCAATTCCTGCTGGTTAAAAATGTCTTTTTTTCACAAGGCAGAAACCTTTTGCAAAATGTCCGGTGAAACATCTCGATAAAGGAACCTTAGGGAGTCTGCAGTAGAATGCTTATGCTTCATATCCTGGACTCCCCATTGGGGATGCCGGGGGCCTGTCAGTATAAATAGCATCTCCACAGTCTGGAAACTCTATGCTAGAAATTTCCTCTTTTCTATCCCTCTCTTTGTTTCTGCCTTGTTTCTTTTCTTCCTGTCACCTCCTCCTTGTCTATTTTCTGCCTTTTTGGTCCATTCTCCTGCCTTTTTGTCCAGAAAGACTTCAAAGATAACAATTCTCTCTTATGCCGAAGTCGGATGTGCTGGCCTGACTTGCCAGGCGCTTAACGGCAGCGTGACGCATTTTCGCTCATATAACAGACAACCATAGTTGCTGTTTGAGTGTTTGACGAAGAAAAAGAATACACTGGACATTTCGACAGCCCAGAAACAGAGAAAACAATGCAGATATGGGAGTAAACAGCTTGAGAAATTGGTCACAGGAGACTGCCAGTGATGTTTGTTGTTGTTGTTGTTGTTGCTATAAAGACTGTAATCAGCACTGACCTCAGCATAAAAGTCACAACTATAACAATAACTAGCTAACAACCCGTGGTTCGAAGTGATAACATAACAAATGTATGGACACAGTATTTCATAGCAGTCGGAGCATACTGCTTCTACCTGTAACAAGAATAACTAACAATTGCAATCACCATATCACGACGGTCATGAACGGTTAATGGAGAGACTTGTCACATTAACAGAACACACATACCCTCACACCATGCTATCATCTGGCAATCTTTTGGTTTCCTTTTGGACTTTGATCAGCACTGCACACTTCACACTCAACGTAGCTATAGGAAGAAAGGATAATAGTAATGATGATCATTATGTTATTAATATAACGACAATTACGATAATGGTGATGATAAAAGTGGTAATAAAAATAATAACAAGAACAAGAACAACAACAACAACAATAATAATAGCAACAAAAACATCAACAACAATAATAATGATGCTGATAGAAAAATAATAAAGTAATAATAATAATTATCATGATGATGATGATGATGATGATAAATGGTGGTGGTGATTATGACGATGATGATGATAAACTCCTCACATAAGAATTAAGCAACAGATTCAAAATCCAAAAACAAGAATAACAAACCATATCAAAACTCCACCCATTCATTTTACAGCTTATTTTTCATAAATTCACCAATAGTACTATCGTAGAGTCACAAGAAATCAAGTACCTGTTAATCAAAAAGAAGACAATACAGACAATGTAGATAATTAATTCGTCATAAAAAGTAACAAAAATAAAGCCAATCATGTGGGCTGCACATCATTTTTGCATCAACACAGTGAGTCTTGAGAATCCCCCCAAAACAAAACAAAAACCAACCAAACAAAAACGATTGCCAAACACATTCAACTCGCTGAAGTCTTTTTATATTATTTGAATAGACTTACTTACACAGTTGTTTTCTTTTCCCCCCTCAGACCACAGACAATAGTGTGATGAAGGCGAGACAAAGAGAAGTGCAAAAGTGAACGAAGCACAGGCAGACAAAAAAGTTAATCAGCAGTAGCGGACAAGACTTCAGCGCAAGGGGAGTGGGACCCATCAACACTCTCTTGTTTTTGGCAAAATCTTTGCTGATGCCACCAAGTACTAAGGCGTCGCTCTCTGTCTCTCTCTGTCTCTCTCTCTCAGACTCAGACTCTCTCTCTCTCTATCTGCATGCACATGCATACGAGTGTGCATGCCCGCATGCATGTATAACTCATGACGTGTAAGTGTGTGTGTACATGCATGTATGCACTTGTAGCCTGAGGGAGTGTATACGTTCTATACTTATAATATCTACAACGTGCAATGCTCAAAATACATACCAGAGAGTTAAGTGTGCGCAGATAAGCTTGGACTGCATTGTGTGTCGTTTATATGAAAATCTCTATAATTTTGTCAAATAATCATGCATTGTAGACAATGTGGCCAGCCTTGGGTGGGTTTATATAGACGACACCCATTCACAGGGACAAATTTTACTGCACACATCTAATCTAACAAACTAAAACTGACACAGATCACACAAACTACCCAAAATGGCAAACACTTGGAGAGGCATTGGTACTATTTGTTAACAGCCAAGCTTTTTTGCAGTATGATACCTAGATATGATTCTGTCATTCTCTGGGTCTCGGACTCAGCATAAAGAGGGCTAACACGTCTGGAACTGACCACATCCTTACGAGGTTTTGCAGAAAACGAAAACTTACACTGTTCAAGATGAATAGTGAAAACCCCATTTACACAAATCAAGTTCTTTGAAAACAGTCACTTTCCTTTTTTCCCTTCTTTGTTTTTGTTTTTGTTTTTTTCGTTCCTTGGCCGGAGTTCTGAGGTTCCCCGATGGTGAGATTTCGCGTTTTTGCCCACCATGCAGGTAGCCACATTCCGACTTCGGGGATCCTTTCAGCTTCTGCAACTCGCAGATCAGATAACCAGTTCTCTTGATGCTGGTCTATAGAAGACCCACTGTGTCAAAACTACAGTTTACAAACTTAATTCTCACCATGAGATTAGTTTTTACCTACAACATAGATGTATTCTTCTTTTATGGACCACATTTCAGTATTCGTAAACACTCATCTTTTCATGAAAAAATTTCACGGTTTGGACACAACTGGTCATGGCCTATTAATCTGAAAAGCATCCCCTCAAACAGTTATACTTTTCGGAAGAGCAGGCCATTGTGTGCCGGTGGGAACGGATGGCAAACTGTACAAAACAGCATACACACGGGGACGGGATGAAAAAAAGCACATGAGTGCTTATTCCATTTTCCTCGAAATAAAAGAATACAATAAAAAATATATAAATAAAATAAAATACTGACACAACAATAGCTAAATTTTTTCCGTTCCTCGCTAGAGTTCTGAGGTTCACCAATGGTGAGATTTTGTGTAGGCAGCTATTTTTGCCCCCCACCTCCCTCCCTCCCCCCCCCCCCCCCCCCCCCCCCCCCCCCCCCCGCGAAGGTAGCTGTATTTCGACTTCGGGAATCAAGAACAGTTCTAAAACCGCTTTACCTGGATTAAACTGATTTTTTCCTGTTCATAAACAGAAAGCAAGAGAAAAGCGTTTCGCTAGATGATTGATATTGACTTCCAGACGTTTGTTACTGGAAAGAAACCTAAGCCCACTGCTTTGCACAGCACAGGCAACACAATTTAATACTACTGGGCCTTTCTTTGGCCTGGTCTTTGTTTGACTGCATCACCGCAGAAGAACTGTGTTTTGGTGTCAACGATAGTTCTGTGGAAATGAGGTACAGTGTTATAGACAAAACCGGAAAAAAATGGAGAGGAGAGGACAGGGAAAGAGAGATTTAAAAACCAAAAAAAAAAAAAAGAGGGGGGAGAGAAGTGAGAGGACAGGAAGCCCACACACATAGATAGGTAGATAGATAGATAGATAGATAGATTGATACATTGATAGATAGATACATTGATAGATGGATTTATCGAAAGATAAATCGATACATAGATAGATAGATAGATGGATGGATGGATGGATAGATAGATAGATAGATAGATAGATGGATGGATGGAGAGAGAGAGAGAGAGAGAGAGAGAGAGAGAGAGAGGAGAGAGAGAGAGAGAGAGAGAGAGTGGGACAGACAGACAGAGACATAGAGACAGAGAGAAAGAGACAGAGAGACAGAGACAGAACCAGACAGATAGAGAGTGAATTTAATGTCAACAACCATAATTTGGTAAACAAATAAACTATATCAATACCAATAACAATAAGAATCCTAGAGTGAAGAACAGTCATGACTTGCAATCACCACCACCAAATTATTATCCAGCAAAATTGACAATCATTTCGAGAGAGAACAAGATTTAGAGCTTATTTGTTTTTGTTTTTGTTTGTTATCAACGAAACACTCAAAAGATATAGTTCATTGTATAGAAAACAAAATCATAACACACACACATGCCCGCTTGCTTACACACACACACACACACACACAAACACACACGCACGCACGCACGCACGCACGGATATGTTTCCCCCGTGGCAAGCATATGGACATAACAGTACAACGTTATCGAACTAACAAAAAACTTCATATTATAGAAATCACAACTACATTTTCCTCTGCTGCTTCGTCTTCTGCTACATCTACTACTACTACAGCAACTACAAACACTACTACCATTTCTTCTTCCTTTATTTCTACAGCTGCAACATTGGAACGACTACAAGATAACACGACCCACTTTGGTATAATTCAAAATAATAGCCACAGCCTCGGAAGAAAAGACATTTGCTGGTTCGTTTGGGAAACGAAAGATGGAAGAAACATAGCCACAAACAGCGCCACCACGCTGGCATGTAGTCCCTGAACTAAGAATGTCACCCAGTGGCAAAAAGCAGGATGGAATAAATAACAACAGCGTCAGGTTTTGAGCAACCCTGTTTGTCTTTCACCGTGTCAGTCTTTCTCAGTGTCAACTGGACAGTGAGACATCTTGCCTGCAACCCTTAGGAAACAAGCGTTGCGAGACTATTCTTTTTTGTTAAAGATCAGGAATGTCTCTTCAATTCAATCATGATGGTACCTTCAATTCAATCATGATGGTATCTTCAATTCAATCATGATGGCACCTTCAATTCAATCATGATGGTATCTTCAATTCAATCATGATGGCACCTTCAATTCAATCAGGATAGTATCTTCAATTCAGTCATGATGGTATCTTCAATCAACTTTATTTTATTTTATTTTTATTTTATACCACTTTAATTCACGGCAGATTTATCTGCGTGAAATTCGGGCTGCTCTCCCCGGGTGTCTTCAATCAATTTTGTATCTTCAATCATGATGGTATCTTCAATCAGGATGCTTTCTAAACCGTGATGGTATCTTCAATCATGACGGCATTTTCAATCATGATGGTATTTTCAATCATGATGGTATCTTCAATTGATCACGATGGCATCTTCAATCATGGTGGTATCTTTAATCATGAAGATATCTCCAATCAATTTTGCATCTTCAATCATGAAGGAATCTTCAATCATGATGGTATCTTCGATCATGGTGGTATCTTTAATCATGAAGATATCTCCAATCAATTTTGCATCTTCAATCATGAAGGAATCTTCAATCATGATGGTATCTTCGATCATGGTGGTATCTTTAATCATGAAGATATCTCCAATCAATTTTGTATCTTCAATCATGATATTCAATCATGAAGGAATCTTCAATCATGATGGTATCTTCAGTTCAATCATGATGGTATCTTCAATTTAATCATGATGGTATCTTCAATTCAATCATGATGGTATCTTCAGTCATGATGGTATCTTCAATTCAATCATGATGGTAATTATCTTCAGTCATGACGGTGTCTTCAATCATGACGCTAACTTCGTGCATACTCACTCAATAACCAACACAGGGGCATAGCCTTAAGTGGACAGAGTTTGCCAGAATAATGGCCTTAAGAACGGAGTCTGAACTGTGACCAAAGTAGATGGGGGTTCTTGTTTCTGGGTGAATAATATACACCGTCTCCTTGCTTCAGGGTCCATCCCACCATGGAACGTACATCAGGGTTTTCCATAAGGGGATGCCAGGGGCCTGTCAGTATGAATAGCATCGCCCTCCTTCTGGAAGCTCCGTGCTAGGATTTCCCTCTTTTCTATCCCTCTCTTTGTCTCTGCCTTGTTCCTTTTCTTCCTGCCACCTTCCTCTTGTCTATTTTCTGCCTTCTTGGTCCATCTCCTCCTGCCTTTTTATCCAGAAAGACTGGGAAAATAACAATTCTCTCCCACGCCGAAGTCGAATGTGCTGGGCCGGATTTGTCAAGCGCTTAATGGCAGTACAACCGCATTTTGGCTCATTTGACACCAACAATGGTTGCTATCTGACTGTTCAACATAAAAGAAGAAGAAGAAGAATATTGGGGTGACTCGCTGTCGTGAACACAGAATAATCTTGTAACTAATCCTGCCATGACAGTGACCTCAGTATGAGTGGAGCACAAGCTTTGTTTTGGGGTTGCTGGTTGTGTTATAAAACAAAGAAGTTGGACACTGTTAATGTTACAGTAAAATGTAGTGATAAAAAAGAAAGGTTGAAAAAATATGGACCCAAAAAGATGTAAGAAAAGCAGCGTGTACTTTGGGGTCATATAAGTTATGACCTTTCCAAACATCTAAACATAAAAATCGTTGCTCACTCACTCACTCACTCTCTCTCAATTATGACCTTTCCAAGCATCTAAACAGAAAAGTTATACTATCTCTCTCTGTAACAGACTACAAACGCTACATATTGGGTAAGCACTCAGGAATTTAGGATGGACAAGCAGCCAACATCCCTTCCATTATTTGTATATCCATATCATAAGAGTTTATTTGTCTCTATAAGTGGGTGCAGGCTGGGAGAGAAAGAAGCCACAAACTACATGGTACAGCAACTACAGGCATCTCTCTCTCTCTCTCTCTCTCCGTCCTCTCCCCCCTCCTCCCTCTCTCTCCTCCCCTCTCTCTCCTTCTCCCTCCTCTCTCTCTCTGTTACAGTAACTACAGGCCTCTCTCTCTATGTCAGTGACAAACATACACACACAAGTCTCTACAACAGCCACAGTGGCAGGAATGAAGTCAAACCAGAATTCGTTGTCATCCTGGTCAGTCTAAGAGACTGCAAGAACAAGGAAGTGTGGACACGCACGCACTCAAGCACACACACACACTCGCACACGCGCGCGCACGCACACACTGAAGGAATCGACAAGAAACTGCCGGTCTCTCCCTTCCTAGCGAGTTAATCCTATGTTGCATTTCTGGTATAAACTCAGATGATACAAAACAGTATTTGTTTGTTGTCAGTACATTTTAAAGCATATAACACGAAATTTTACGAATACATATTCATCACTGTCTGACTTACCAGAACTTGAAACAATACACCATGCAGTCTTTTTTTTCTCAAGAGTTAAAGGGACGGGATAGCTAGTGTTCAGAGCACTTGCTTTCCCCAAGCTAAGATTAAACAGCATTTACTGTGGTTACCAAGTGGATGGGTGACCGTTTTGCGCACCTTGGCTTCAATACAGTCCTGCAGTTCACCCAGCTGTAAATGGATACCTGCCCCTCTTTAGGGTCAGGGGAGGTAAAGCAGCGAGGGAGAGGAGATGGGCGCCGCCCTCAATATGCTGGCCCCTGGAGAAGCTGAGGTCTTTGACTTCTCCCACCCCAACGACCGCATAGGTTATGGGAACACCTCTACCTTTTGTTTTACAAAGGTAACACACACACAGAGTTTGGAGATCGGCAAACAGACAAATTCATCACACTGTGTATGTATCGATGCTTTGACAGGAATATGCGAGAGGGTCCTTGACTGGGATAGCGTAGGGCAAAGCATGCACACAATATTGCAAAACTGAAGGACAAGAAAAAGAAAGGCAAATAAAAGCAGCAGTAGAAAGTTCACGTACATCACGATCACTCGAAAGAACTAGAAAAAACCCACCACCACCAGCAACAACAGTACAGCTTCAACTGCCAAACACAATTTATGACAGACACTTCTTATGAATTATAATCATATACTCTGAAACGGGGGTTCTGACAGCAGTGTAGGACTTGTGCTTTGCTGAAAACCTGGAGAACACTGACCTTAGCCGTGAAGTCGATCATTTTAGAGAATCGTCACTAGAGAACGAAGAAGCGAACAAAGTCATCAAAAGAACCGAGAAACAAAAAACCCAGAGTTTCTTTCGTTTTGTTGTTGTTGCTAGAGCTCTGAGGTTCACCAATGACGAGATTTTGTGCGTGTATGACTGTTTGTTCCCGCCATTAAGGTAGCCGCATTCTGACTTTAGGGATGATGTCAAAACCTCGACACAAGTTGGTGCATGTAGTTTTGAAACGTGATTTTTGTCCCCCCCATTCTTACCGGCACGAATAGAGAAGAGACTACTCTTGCCAAAAGGTAGAACGGGTTCTAACGCGTGTACACAAGATGTTCTGCGCGCGAGCACACAGTGAGACCTCGGTTTATGGTCTCCCTGAAAGGACTTTCGCCAGAGAAGTGGAGTCAGTACTGATGTTAACTCCAGGGGAAGAGAAGAAAACCCTTGAAGGGCCGTTATCAGTAGGGGTTCGATTCCGGGCCGTCAACTTGCCAGTGCAACGTTCTAACTACTAAACTATGCCCCCCACCCCCATCCTGCCGTCCCCACCCACCCCAACTGACAAGTTAAGATAGTATCTAACACAGGACAGATTTCAGTGTCACAGAGCCCCATCCCATTCCATGCATGACAATAGTACACAATGTTCCTATGAAGAGAAATGAAAATAAAAGGCAAGAGTTGCCTACACCCCCCCACCTTACACAGAAAGCTTATCAACACATTAATAAGAAATGGATAAAATGTGCAGTCTGTGCAAGGCTAAAACAGATGAGGGACTCAGCAGTGCACCAGCGTCAACGTTTTGTATGTGTGTGTGTGTGTGTGTGTGTGTGTGTGTGTGTGTGGTGTTGTGTGTGTGTGTGTGTGTGTAGTGTGTGTGTGTGTGGGGTGTGTGTGTGTGTGTGTAGTGTGTTGTGTGTGTAGTGTAGTGTAGTGTGTGAGTGTGTGTATAGTGTGTGTATGTGTGTCGTGTGTGTGTGTGTGTGTGTGTGTAGTGTAGTGTGGTGTGTGTGTAGTGTAGTGTGTGTGTAATGTGTGTAGTGTGTTGTGTATAGTGTGTGTAGTGTGTGTGTGTGTGCCTGTCTGCCTGCCTGTCTGCCTGCCTGCCTGCCTGTCTGCCTGTCTGCCTGCCTGTCTGTCTGCCTGCCTGCCTGTCTGTCTGTCGGTCTCTTGCAATGCGACAGACGATGTTGCCTTCAGCAAGCATGCCACTACGTCGGCTGTGTGATGCAGACAAAGAGAAATCATACATAGGATGAAGTGCAGCAGTCAGCCAGACTTTCACATTCTCCAACAAAAGTTTTCTTCTTCTAAGTTAGCTGTAATACCGACATATATGCACATCCGACCTCGCACATCTAACCATCTTGCATGCGAGAGCATGAGCGTGAAAACACACACACGCGCGCGCGCACACACCAAAACACATACAAACACAGACCACACACACAAACACACACACATACAGACACACACACTACACACTCATACACACACTCACACACACTCACACACACAACACACACAACACAACTACACACACACCTACACACATACAGACACACACAAGACAAACACACACACAACACCCCAAACACTACACATAACAAACACACACACACACTACACACACAACATATACACACAAAGATCTCAAGACATATAGCAAGCACCGAGAATTTCAGAGTGAACACAAGAGATAACAGTAGTCACTGATTCACACACACACACACACACACACACACACACACACACACACACACACACACACACACACACACACAAATGTGTTGTTACATCCTTTCATCAAGTATTTTGCAGCAGTCACCATATAATGCAGGTGTGTCAACAAAGCATATTTTGTTTTGTTTTTGCAAACTGTGCCAATTCACCAACATCACAATCATAGAAGAACAGTTCCAGAACACAGCAACATTACCCAAGAACAACAACAAAACCGTGTCTACCATATTCAGGATCGACCCCAAACAGCCTGATAATTCAAATGGAAGAAGAAAAATACAAAACAACCCCCCCCCCCCGCCCCCCCCCCACCCCCCGCCAACAACCCCCCCCCCCCAACAAATATTAACAAGCAAACCAGAAAAAATACACACAAAAAAGAACAAGAAAAACCCAGAGATACAGTCTGAAAGTGACAGGACAAGAAATTCATGTTTCCCTCATAGGAACAGTCACGGTAAGCATCTGTATCTGTTTTCCGCCAAGGGCAAAAGCACAGTCAGAAATTCACTCCCGAAAACTTCCTCTCTCCATCTTGGGCAGGTTTCTGTTATCATCAGTGTCGTGAGGTTAATCTGGTGTGGCTGATGGAGATAACCCTGCAAACCAAGCTGTAGGGCCCATGAAAGAGCAGCTGGAAAGGGAATGCCATTATTTTATTTTCCCCCAGACACATCTTGACGAAGTGTAAAAGCGAACGAGAGAAGTGAAGAGAAGAGAATGATGATGTTGACCATTCGTTCCGTTGCCATGAAGCCAGCATTGTCCAGCTTTATAGTTCTGATCCACAGAATATAAAGACAGAATACAGCCATTTCTTTTGTTTTCTGTTTTACATCTTCATGAGAAGAGGAAGCTGAGCGATAGAGTCAAGGTATTTTTTGTTTTAGTCATAATGTACACACACAGAAAGATCGTCAAGGTTTCCACATTTTCTGGATTCAAAGTCCACCCGACTGAAGGATATGCAGTTCAGCTATTAGGAAGTTTTTGATGACTTGTGCAGTTTCCAATTAACAAAGATGGTCACAAATATCTTTTGCAGTTT
>CM054136.1:71278797-71288797 GCA_028751875.1 Rapana venosa | reverse complement strand
ATCAACTTTTTTTTTTAGGTCCTTTTAAGTCGGAATGGCATTTAACAGTGGTTGTTATGGATATTCATAAAGCGTATTCACTTCCTCTCTACGTAAGCGATGTGAAAAAAACCCCACACCTTTAAAACCCGACAAACACAAATTTCTAATACAAATATTCAAGATTTTCCTCTCCTGTTTCATTTCATAGCTGTCCCTACTTTTCAACAACCAAAAATTCCATCACCCTGCCAATGTGTATGACCTCTAAGTGTGTGTGTGTGTGTGTGTGTGTGTGTGTGTGTGTGTGTGTGTGTGTGTGCGTGTGTGTGTGTGTATGTGTACATTTGGACTTGTTAGAACTATTACTTGCTATTGGTTGCATGACTGTGTAAGAATGAGTTGAGTGGAAGCGCTTTGATTTGTCTGTGGAAGACACAGCGCTATATAAATTCCATTTATTATTATTATTTATTATTACTAAATATTCATGACAAACATCCTGCATTTATTCCTGATCTTTCCCTGACGAACACTGAATCTACAAGATACTGAAATTACAGGAAAAATGCCTGGCTTTGTTTTTTTTTCTTTCTTTTTCTTCCCCCCCTTTTTTTTCTAATATTTTCATAAAATTCGAATTTTTTATCTACTGTTATCCATTATACAGGAAAATGTTCATTTTTTTGCAATGACCATTTTGAGACTGTCTAATCCACTCCCTCCATTCACCCTTCCATCCACACAGAAAGCCAGTGTGGGGGCTTAAGGGAGTGGAGGAGGAGAAGGGGGAGGGGAGGGGAGGCAGAAGGACAGAGGTGGGGACTGACTGACGGACTGACTGACAGACTGACCGACAGACTGACCGACAGACTGACTGATTGACAGACTGACTGACGGACTGACTGACGAACTGACTGACTGACTGACGGACTGACTGACTTACTTACTGACAGACGAACTGACTGACGGACTGACTGACCTACTGACTGACTGACTGACTGACAGACTGACGAACTGACAGACTGACTGATTGACAGACTGACAGACTGACTGACTGACTGACTGACTGACTGACTGACTGACGACTGACGACTGACACTGACTGACTGACTGACGAACCTACTGACTGACAGACTGACTGACTGACGACTGACTGACTGACTGACCTACTGACTGACGACTGACGACTCTAACTGACTGACGGACTGACCAGACGCACTGACTGACGGACTGACTGACTATGACTGACACTGACTGACTGACCTACTGCTGACCTATGACTGAGGCTGAGATCGACCTACCTACTGACGACCTACCTGACGACGACTGACTTTACTGACAACGACATGACACATCCACTATGATGCGGATGACAGCTACTATCAGGCTGACTGCACCATCACACCTGTTAACATCACACGCTGACACAACACACATAAACACACACTACACACAATCCAGCATGTCATGCATGCATGCAAGTCCCACACACATGGTGCACCACACCCTTACACACACACTATCACAAACAATCACACACACATATCATACACACATATCACACACACATCGACACACACATGCATAGCACACGCACGCACGCACACACACACACACATATCACACACACCACACATGCACAACGCACACACACAGCGCACGCACGCACGCGCACACACAGCACACAATAACACACCATATCACACACACACACATGCACATCATACCACACGGCGCACACACACAACGACGACACAACATCACACACGACACACATACACACATATCACACATATTATGCATCACACCACGCACATAACACATGCACAACTAGGCACAGCACGCCCACACACACACACAAAACACCACACGCACACACACACACACACACACACACCACACACACACAAGCACACAACACACACACACACACACACACGACACACACACACACACACACACACGCACACACACACACACACACACACACCACACACACACACACACACACACACACACACACACACACACACACACACACACACACACACACACACACACACAGACAGAGTAAAGAAACAGAGAGGGAGAAAAAAACCGTAGCATGAAGAGTAGAAATCCGAAAACTCAGACCTGGAGATGAGAGTAGGGGCAGACCTAATCATTCAGGAATCATTCAGGCTGGGTAGATGGAGCATGGAGTGTTGCTTTCAATGGGGATTTCATTTTTTCTTAGTTCCTCGGCTAGAGCTCCGAAGTTCCCCAATGCTGGGATTTTGCGTGTTGTGACCATTTTTTCCCCACCATGAAGGTAGCCGCATTTCAACTTCGGGGATGCATGCTGGGCATGTTCCTGTTTCTATAGTCCACCTAAACGCTGATATGAATTTCGGGATCTTTAAAATCCATGCGCATATTTCATCTTCTGCATGAGTATATATACGCGAAGGGGATTACAGCACTGGCAGGTCTGCACTTGAAGTTGTCATGGGGGAATCGTTAAAGATCCTCACTCTTAATTCACCAGACGCTGCCAAGATTCGAGCCCACGACTTCATGGACCTATGGGATTGAAGCCGAACGCGCTAACGGTCTTAACTAGAAGTTCCCATTTGTTACAAAGCATGTCATGATGACGATTGGCCGTCTCTTCTTCTTCTTCTTCTTCTGCTTCATCGTCTTCTTCTTCTTCGTCATCTTCTGCTTCATCATCATCATCTTCTTCTCTTTTTTCTTTGTCTTCTTCTTCTTCTTCTCCTCCTTCATCACCATCTTCTTCTTCTACTTCTTCTTCTTCTTCTTCTTCTTCATCATCTTCTGCTTCATCATCATCTTCTTCTTCTCTTTCTTCTTGTTCTTGTTCCTTTTCTTCTTCTCCTTCACCATCATCTTCTGCTTCATCATCATTATCTTCTGCTTCATCATCATCTTCTTCTTCTCCTTCTTCTTCGTCGACTTTATCTTCTTCTTCTTCGAACGCTCAGACAGCAACTAAGGTAAAAAAGGTAAAGGAGTCCCATAACCTATAAGGTCGTAGGGGAGCGAGGCGTCAGAGACCTCACTTCTCTAGGGCCAGCATATTGAGGGCGGCGCCCATCTCCTCTCCCTCGCTGCTTTACCTTCCCTGACCCTCAAGAGGGCAGGTACCCATTGACAGCTGGGTGAACTCGGGGAACTGTACTGAAGCCAAGGCGCGCAAACGGTCACCCATCCAACTGGTAACCATGCTCGACGCTGCTTAACTTGGCTGGGGGAAAGCGAGTGCTCCGACCACTGAGCTATCCCGTCCCCTAGACAGCAACTACTGTCTGTTAAATGAGCAAAATGCGCTGCGCTACCGTTAAGCGCCTGACCGTTAAGCGAATCCGACTTGGCGTGGGAGAGAATTGTTAACTTTGAAGTTTGTGCGCGCGCGCGCGCGCGCGTGCGTGTGTGTGTGTGTGTGTCTGTGTCTGTGTCTGTATGCGCACGCACACATGTGCGCGCGGGTATGTATGAAAAACACACAAAAAAGAGGTCGATTCCCCAGTTATCAAAAAATAAACCCACAGAACTTAACCAACAAAAATAAACCCACAGAACTTAACCAACAAAAATAAACCCACAGAACTTCACCAACAAAAATAAACCCGCAGAACTAACCAACAAAAATAAACCCGCAGAACTAACCAACAAAAATAAACCCACAGAACTTCACCAACAAAAATAAACCCACAGAACTTAACCAACAAAAATAAACCCACAGAACTAACCAACAAAAATAAACCCACAGAACTTCACCAACAAAAAATAAACCCTCAGAACTTAACCAACAAAAAATAAACCCACAGAACTTAACCAACAAAAATAAACCACAGAACTTAACCAACAAAAAATAAACCCACAGAACTTAACAACAAAAATAAACCCACATAACTTAACCAACAAAAAATAAACCCACAGAACTTACCAATAAAAATAAACCCACAGAACTTAACCAACAAAAATAAAACCCACATAACTTCACCAAAAAAAAATAAACCCACAGAACTTAACCAACAAAAAATAAACCCACAGAACTTAACCAGCAAAAATAAACCCACAGAACTTAACCAACAAAAAATAAACCCACAGAACTTAACCAACAAAAAATAAACCCACAGAACTTAACCAACAAAAATAAACCCACAGAGCTTAACCAACAAAAATAAACGCAACACAAACAATAAAAAACAAAGTCAACAAAGTCAGCAAAACAAAACCAACAAAACCAAGCATATCCCTCCCCCCCATCTCCCAAACATTCAAACAAAACAAACCAAACAAACCACAGCTATTAAAAGCCAAAAACAACCCAAGTTAATTAAAACACGACATTCCAATACTACTACTACTACCACTACTACTACCACTACTCCTAATGACGCTGACGACGACTCACCGCCGTTGGATTTGACCTCGCACAGGCGAGGGTCGTCCCCTAGACAGAGTTTGTCCCGCGCAGAAGCGATGATCTCCGCCACTGTCGAGTCCATGGGCAGACGAAGAGTGCTATAGGTATGGTCCGCACAGTACACCTTGAATATGTCTGCGTCACACACACAACACAACACAACACATACGCGCGCACACACACACACGCAGGCATGCGCGCACACACACGCAGGCATGCGCGCACGCACGCACGCACACGCATGGAAGCGCGCACACGAACACACACACATATACAGAGTTACAATCTCAAAAAGATATAGCACAGATGTGATGTGCTTAAGCATCTCTAAAGCATAAACATCGAAAATCGCAAGCACGCACGCACTCACGCGTACACACACACACACACACACACGAACGCGCGCACACACACACACACACACACACACACACACACACACACACACACACACACACACACACACACACACGCACACACACACACAGAGATTTGATTACGCGCACATACTCATTACCCCGAAATGGCTGTACGTACATCCATGCGCGCACACGCATAAGTATACACGAGTGTGCGTGTAGAAAGCGAGGGCGGAGTTAACAAAAGCATGTACACAAGCGTGTATAAGAACCACGCGCCTGTTTCCACGCGCTCGTCTCTTCGAAAGAGAACTGGTATACAGGAGCTATGTACACACCTGCATATAATATGTTCTTAGGCCTTTTTATGCGCGGATGTCTTTACTTGTTATGTAGTTGTTCCTGAGCTATCCCGTCCCACATCATCATTAACCATTTACACCCAGTGGTGTGTGTAGGGCAGCAACAAAGCGCTTCCACTCCTGTCTATCCTGGGCCAACCTAGTCACTGATCCCCAAGAGTGCTGCATGGCCTTCATCTCACTTTCTACAGTCCTCCTCCACGTTGCTTTTGGTCTTCCTTTCTTTCTCCTTCCTTCTGGGGTCCAGTGCAATGCTGTTAAAGCTGCATTGAGCGTGGTTACCAAGTGGATGGGAGGCCTTTTGCGCACCTTGGCTTCAGTACAGTCCCCCATTTCACCCAGCTGGAGCGAGAGAGAGAGGGAGAGAGAGGAGATAGGCACCGTCCTCAATAAGCTGTCCCTTGGAGAAGCTGAGGTCTCTGACGCCTCGCTTTCAATACTACCGCAAAGACTAAGGGAACACCTTTTCACTTTTAGGCCGGGTTCGCGCAGTCGCAACATCTTCAATCCAAACTAGTTTTGGATTTGAGAACCATTTAACCACACCGCCACACACGTTCCCAGCGTCTGTTCTATAGAGCATTATATATATATATATATATATATATATATATATATATATATATATATATATATATATATATATATATATATATATCAATATATATGAGCGTAATTAACACAGGCCGTCAGCGCCTGGGCTTTATCACAGTTCTTGATTAAACCATTGACGCTGGGGGCAACAGCAAAGTGAGAAGCTGTATGACCAGTGGCTTTCCCACTCATGGAATTCCACTTCACAGCTTAGTCTTTAGTGATCGACTATGACTCTCTGACTAGGAGGCTTGACTCGCACAGTCCTTATGTGCTGCAGCCCTGGGGGGCTGGTTGGCCTTTGGAGAACATCTCCAACGCTGTCTGTCCTTATGCCCACTTGGCCGAGAGAGTGGGGATGGTACTGTGGGCAAGGCAACTCCACTATAATCAAATTTCTGACCAGTTTCCAAAAACAGCAGCTGCCTCCTCCGCTGTTTTGGAGGTCATCGTCGGACACGACGGACAAACATACATAAAAAGGTAAAGGTAAAGGAGTCCCATAACCTATAAGGTCGTAGGGGAGCGAGGCGTCAGAGACCTCACTTCTCTAGGGCCAGCATATTGAGGGCGGCGCCCATCTCCTCTCCCTCGCTGCTTTACCTTCCCTGACCCTAAAGAGGGCAGGTACCCATTGACAGCTGGGTGAACTGGGGGAACTGTACTGAAGCCAAGGCGCGCAAACGGTCACCCATCCAACTGGTAACCACGCTCGACGCTGCTTAACTTGGCTGAGGGAAAGCGAGTGCTCTGACCACTGAGCTATCCCGTCCCCCTCCATACATACATACATACATACACTTAAAACAGAGAGTTACTTTCGTCTTTGGCTTTGATGGCTCGTTTCCTGTGCTGGTCGGAGCTGTGGGAAGACTTGACCGAGGCCTTGCGGTTGAGGATCAGGGAGTGACCCACCTTCTTCTTGGACGAGCGGCTGGGGGAGGGCGTGCTGCTGACACACAGACAGACGCATACACACACAGACACACACACGAACACACAGACACACACACAGACACAGAAACAGACACACACGCGCGCGCGCACACACATACACACACTCACACACACAACACACACACAGACAGACGCACACAACATACACACACTCACACACACACGTACACAGACACACACACACAGACACACACACGTACACACACACACACACAGACAATAAAATTAAAAAAACCCAGAGAGGTGTTATGTTCAGACACCAATCCCGAAGTTGGAATGCCGTTACCTTTTAATTGGAGGGTCAGAACAGTCGGCATACGCAACATCTCACCACTGGTGAAACGCATAGGTCTAGCCCCAGGAATGAAAAAGAAAAAGAGAACAAAATATGTTTGTGTGCGTGAGAGAGAGAGGGAGAGAGAGAGAGAGAGAGAGAGGTGGGGAGGGAGGGGAGGAAGGGGGGAGAGGCATGGGGACAGACAGAGAGAATCAGAATCAGAACTTATTCATCACTGTAAGTCACATGGGTTTCCACTTCACAGCTTAGTCTTTAGTGATCGACTATGACATCTGATTCGGAAGTTTGACTTGCACAGTCCTTATGTGCCAGTTGGCCTTTGGAGAACGTCTCCAACGCTGACTGTCCGTACGCCCACTTGGCCGAGAGAGTGGGGATGTACTGTGGGCAAGGCAACTCCTCCACTATCATCAAATTTCTGCCCAGTTTCCAAAACAGCAGCTGCCTCCTCTGCTGTTTTTGGAGGTCATCGTCGAACACGACGGACGAACATGTAATAAGTCACGTAGACTTATTGGACACAATGAAATAAACTCATCATAATGCAATACAACATAATCGTTCGTCGGTCAGCGTGACTGAAACGATGTGCATGAAAACATCATCATCATGATATGAGAGAGAGAGAGAGAGAGAGAGAGAGAGAGAGAGAGAGAGAGAGAGAGAGAGAGAGAGAGAGAGAGAGAGAGAGAAGAAGAGACAGACAGACACAGACAGATAGACAGACAGATAGAGACACAAAGAATGAATGAGAGAGAAGGAGAGAGGGAGAGGGAGACATAGACTCAAGACTCAAGAAGTAGACCGAAAGAGACACAGAGACAGACAGAAAGAAGAAAGAGAAGAGAAGGAGGATGCAGAAGAAGAAGAAGAAGAAGAAGAAAGGATACAAAACAGCTATTATTAAACAGATAGCTTTTAGGCTTCCATTAATCCTTCTCAGCCCTGCACGTGCACACACTAACCCCCCCAAAACAAACAAACAAAACCAAAACAAAAAACAAACAAAAAAATCCAACAATTCCATGTACACCTCTCATGATTAATAAACACAAACATTCACGAAGCCATACATCCCATTTTATCAGCACAGCAGTGATTCACATCAGCTGAGTGGAGAGATATTACGGGTGATTTTTCCTTCCGTTTAAATTTAAACGGAATTCCCTACTAGCGATTTTTGGAGTAAGAAATATTTTTCTTTTCAAAGAAAAATGAAATTTAAGACCTTGAATCCTCCCCCCCTTCCGTGGGGTTTCCGGGGGCCTGTCAGTATAAATAGCATCCCCACCGTCTGGAAATTCTGTGCTAGAAATTTCCTCTTTTCTATCCCTCTCTTTGTTTCTGCCTTGTTCCTTTTCTTCCTGTCACCCCCTTCTTGTCTATTTTTTGCCTTCTTAGTCCATTCTCCTGCCTTTTTGCCTTTTTTTCCAGAAAGACTTAAAAGATAACAATTCTCTCTTATGCCGAAGTCGGACGGGCTGGGCCTGATTTGTCAGGCGCTTAAC
This sequence comes from Rapana venosa, assembly GCA_028751875.1. Lineage (NCBI taxonomy): Eukaryota > Metazoa > Mollusca > Gastropoda > Neogastropoda > Muricidae > Rapana > Rapana venosa. Next base: position 71,280,305 of record CM054136.1, on the reverse strand, counting down.
GGCAGCGTGACGCATTTTTGCTCATAACGGACACTAATTGCTGTCTGAGCGTTCGACGACGACGACGACGACGAAATATCCTGTTGAAAATGACAAAAATGACAACCTGTGACAAACAACTTGAAAACGAAGGCTTGTCTATCAAAATCGTTCTCTTTAACTATGGCAATAACCTAAACTCTGAAAATGATATTATAGGTAGAAAAAGTTTTTTTTACAATCCGGCACTCGAAATACCATCACGTGAGTATTGGACATACATTTTCTTTACTCTTTTATTTTGAGGATAATGGAATAAGCACTCATGTGCTTTTTTCATCCAGTCCCCGTGTGTATGCAGTTTTTGTAAAGTTTGTCATCCGTTCCCACCGTACCGGCACACAATGGCCTACTCTTCCGAAAAGCAGAACGGGTTTTAACGTGTGCGCAAGATGTTCTCCAAACTGACACCTGACATGTTTGCAAAAAATTTCTTATGAACGCATTTCATTTCATTCTAAAATTTAGTGTAGTAACTTCCTCTCGTGGCTACAAATTTTAAATCTGTTCCAGAAGGAGTTATGTAATATGAAACATGGGATGAGCTAGCCGAGGTTCCGTGTGCAAACGTAACGCACGCAGAACATCTTGTGCGGACGTTAAAACCCATTCTGCCTTTTGCAAGAGCAGAGCATTAAGTGCCGGTAGGAACGGATGACAACATTAACAACAACAAAATCAAACCAAAACAAAACAAAAAACTCCATGCGCACTGGTGTCGTGTTTAGACATTATTCCCGAAGTCGGAATGCAGCTATCTTAACGGCGAGCAAACGGCTGCATACGCCAAAAAAAATCTCACCATTGGTGAAATCTTGGAGCCCTCTCAACACAACACACAGAAACATGGACAGACAGGCAGGCAGACAGACAGACAGACACTCGCGCACACACACAACACGCACACACAGACACACACACAGACACATACAACGCGTGCGCAAACACCCATGCACACACACACACACAAGTATGCCACCGCCTCCCCCCCACCCCCCACACACACAACAAGCACCCCCCTCCCACCCACCCTCCCCTGCACACACACATACCATCCATATTTTCAAGTGATACTAGGAACTAGTCAGAAACTATACCTTACTTCAAAGTTAGCACCATTTCTGAGACAAGAATAAAAACAAAACCAGCCCCCCCCCCACTCCCAAACGAACTTATAATAATAATAATAATAATAATAATAATAATAAATGGAATTTGTATGGCGCTATATCTTGCAAAGACAAATCAGAACTCTTCTTCACTTTTCTACAATGCCAAGTGAACAGTATAGCAGAGCTCCTTCAAGCAGCAGCAGCAGCAGCAGCAGCAGCAGCAGCAGCAGCAGCAGCAGCAGCAGCAGCAGCAGCAGCAGCAGCAGCAACAACAACTACAGCAGCAGCAGCAGGAGCAGTGCAGTGGGTCTATGGAGAACTCTTGCCTGTGTACCCATAGTTTCTATAGCTCCCTGC
>CM054136.1:71273797-71276297 GCA_028751875.1 Rapana venosa | reverse complement strand
GAGGTATGGATGTTGGTCAGCAGGTTGTGTTCCACAGACAGCAGAGGGTACTGTTGCATGTCCTCTTCCACGGACACTATCAGCTTCTGCATTGGACAACAACAACAACAAAGAAACCCAAATCACTGGCTTTGACATATCAATATCAACACGCTACTCTCCCCCAAGCTAAGGTTAAGCAGCATAGATAATGTAAGGAAAAGGTAACGGTGATCCCATTGCTCTCGTGATGTGCTGACCCGGGTTCGAATCTCGTTCGAGGGAATTTTTTTCCTCTGGAATTAACATCAGTGCAGACTCCACTCCCCACCCAAAAAGTCTTTCGGAATGAGACAATAAACCGATGTCCCGTGTGCGAACGCACGCAGACCATCTTGTGTACACCTTTGTCAAAACCCATTTTGCTTCTCGGAAGAGTAGGCCATTGTGTTCTGGTGGAACGGATGACAAAACTTACCCAACTGCATACATACGGGGACCGGATGTAAAAAAACCATGAATGCTTATTCCATTATCCTCAAAATAAAAGACAAAATATGAAATTAATATAAATAAACATGCGTTCGTGATGGAGTGAGGCATCAGAGATCTCTGCTTCTCTAAGGGCCAGCATAGTGAGGGCGGCGCCTATCTCCTCTCCCTCGCTGCTTTACCTTCCCTGACCCTAAAGAGGTAGCAGGTACCCATTTACAGCTGGGTGAACTGGGGGACAGTACAGAAGCCCAGAGCGTACAAACGGTCACCAATCCACTTAGTAAACCACGCTCAAAGCTGCTTAACCTTAGCTTGGGGAAAAGCGAGTGTTCTGATCACTGAGCTATCCCGTCCGCTTTAAGTGGTACACAAATGCAACATTAGTTTTATTAAAACCCCCAAATCCTATGGGCTAAGCACAGAAATATGCCGTGACTTAAAAGTAGTATACAAATACAAGTTTATTTAAACCCGAATGACGTTATAGTCGAGTGGTTAAGACCGATTAGACTTCAACCTTTTCGGTCCATACAGTCGTAGATTCGAATCCCGGCGGTGTCTGGCGAATCAAGGGTGTGGATTTTTTACCATCTCCCAGGTCAACTTCAAGTGCAGACCTGCCAGTGCCTTCTATTCCCTTCGTACATATACACACACAGAAGATCAAACACGCACGTAACAAGATCCCCTCATTCAAGTCAGCGTTCGGTGGGTCACGGAAATACAAACATACCACAGCATATATCCCCAAAGTCGGAATGCGGCTACCTTCATGGTGGTGGAAAAAATACGGTCGCATACGCAAAAATCTCAACCATTTGTGAGCATCAGAGCTCTAGCCGAGAACGAAAGAAAAGAAAAAAGAAAAGAAAAAATGAAAAGAAAAAAAAAGAAAAGAAAAAATGTAATCCAATAACTCCCAGGCTCTAGGCACTGACAAACCCCAACTGACCCTCAAACCAATCCAGTCTTGTTGTTGTGTATAGCCCCGCCGATCACAGAGAAACCATAACCATATCGGGGGCTGTCACCTCGTCAAAAAAATGTTAAATCTCAGAAATAAAACTGTGCAACGATAAATTTACAGATTAAAACAGGTTATATAAAATCAACTCCATTGTCCCTTCCTTGTTATCAACCGTCCTGGCCGACCATAAGGGTCAACTCCGGATGTAAAAAAAAGGTGTCCCATAACCTATGTGGTCGTAGGGGAGCGAGGCGTCAGAGACATCAGTTTCTCTAGGGGCCAGCATAGTGAGGGCGGCGCCCATCTCCTCTCCCTCGCTGCTTTACCTTCCCTGACCCTAAAGAGCCAGGTATCCATTTACAGCTGGGTGAACTGGGGGACTGTTCTGAAGCCAAGAGCGTGCGAAAACGTTCACCCATCCAATTGGTAAGCCACGCTCGATGCTGCTTAACACTGACTACGAGAAAGCGGGTGCTCCGACCACTGAGCTATCCCGTCCGGACGCACACTGACCCTCAAGAAGCCGGAGATGACTGGACTGTCGAGGAAGTAGTCGGCGGAGGTGGATGACCACTCGAGGACGAAGTGGACCACGCCCTTCTTGTGGGTCAGCATGAAGTCCACCGCGTCCTTGTCGCTGCTCTCGCTGGACTTGGCGTGATAGGTGACTAGTCAGGGAGAAAGCCGTCAGTCCATTCACCCACTCACTCACTCACACAGTGTCTTCGATACTACAGGACCACCACCACAACCACAACCACCACAGAGGGGCAACTCAAAAGGGGGACGGTGTTCTGACGCGGAACGTCTCAACCACGCGCTACATCTCAATTGTGACAACGCGTGTTAAGCCCCCTTGGGGGATTGACGCGCATTTTAGAAGCTCCACATACACTTTTGTCAACGTTGACGCGCTTTATCCCAGCTCTTCAATACCTCACACTTTGCAATGATAAAACTACTTCGTATGAAATGTGCTGACTGCAATTGCAGTAGATAAATTACTCTTTGACTACCCCCTCCCCCCCACCCCCACCAAAAAAACCCACACACAACAAA
>CM054136.1:71268797-71271297 GCA_028751875.1 Rapana venosa | reverse complement strand
CCTTCTCTCCATTCCTCCATCCTCCCCCTCCCTCTCTCCATCCTCCCTTCCCTCCCCCTCTCCATTCCTCCATTCTCCCTTCCCTCTGCCTCCCTCTCCCTCCCTCCCTCCCTTCACTTCCTCCCTTCTTCTTCGTCGAACGCTCAGACAGCAACTATTGTTGTCTGGTATATGAGCGAAAATACGTCACGCTGCCGTTAAGCGCCTGACAAGTCAGGCCCAGCGCATCCGACTTCAGCACAAGAGAGAATAGTTACCTTTTAAGTTCTTGCTGGAAAAAAAGGCAGGAGAATGGACCAAGAAGGCAGAACATAGACAAGAAGGAGCTTGACAGGAAGATAAAGGAACAAGGCAGAAACAAAGAGAGTGATAGAAAAGAGGAAATTTTCAGCACAGAATTTCCAGAATGTGGGGGATGCTATTTACACTGATAGGCCCCCGGCATCCCCTCGGGGGAACTCCCTTCCCTATAGCCGTACTCCTCACCAGGGGTCTCGTCGTTGCGGTTGTCCACATGGGTCTCCAACAGATACTCCAGCATCTTCTCCGGGGTACCCGCCATCACCGAGTACCTGCCCACACCCGGGTGTTACTGCTTGTTCAGTCTTCATCAAGTACCCTCAACACACTTCATCACCCCCCCTCTGTACCCTCAACACACTTCATCACCCCCCTGTACCCTCAACACACTTCATCACCCCCTCTGTAAACCCCCAAAAACACTTCATCACCCCCCTCTGTACCCTCAACACACTTCATCACCCCCCTGTACCCTCAACACACTTCATCACACCATATACCCTCAACACACTTCATCACCCCCTCTGTACCCTCAACACACTTCATCACCCCCTCTGTACCCTCAACACACTTCATCACCCCCTCTGTACCCTCAACACACTTCATCACCACCCCCCTCTTTACCCTCAACACACTTCATCACCCCCTATACTCCTCAACACACTTCATCACCCTTACCCTCAACACACTTCATCACCCCCTCTTTACCCTCAACACACTTCATCACCCCTCTGTACCCTCAACACACTTCATCACCCCCTCTTTACCCTCAACACACTTCATCACCCCCCTGTACCCTCAACACACTTCATCACCCCCTCTGTACCCTCAACACACTTCATCACCCCCTCTTTACCCTCAACACACATTCATCACCCCCTCCTGTACCACTCAACACACTTCATCACTCCCTCTGTACCCTCAACACACTTCATCACCCCCTGTACCCTCAACACACTTCATCACCCCCTCTGTACCCTCAACACACTTCATCACCCCCTCTGTACCCTTTAACACACTTCATCACCCCCCCCCCCCCCTGTACTCTCAACACACTCATCACCCCCTCTGTACTCTCAACACACTTCATCACCCCCTCTGTACTCTCAACACACTTCATCATCCCCTCTATACCCTCAACACACTTCATCACACTTCATCACCCCCTCTGTACCCTCAACACACTTCATCACCCCCTCTGTACTCTCAACACACTTCATCATCCCCTCTATACCCTCAACACACTTCATCACCCCCTCTGTACCCTCAACACACTTCATCATCCCCTCTATACCCTCAACACACTTCAACACACTTCATCACCCCCTCTATACCCTCAACACACTTCATCATCCCCTCTATACCCTCAACACACTTCATCACCCCCTCTATACCCTCAACACACTTCAACACACTTCATCACCCCCTCTATACCCTCAACACACTTCATCATCCCCTCTATACCCTCAACACACTTCATCACACTTCATCACCCCCTCTATACCCTCAACACACTTCATCACCCCCCTCTGTACCCTCAACACACTACTTCGGACAGGTGAGGTTAGGTTTATAACGATCTTTGGTGTTGTTGTTGTTGTTTTGTGTGTGTGTGTGTGTGTTTTACTCGACCAGAGATTCGAGGTTCACCAATGGTGAGATTTTTTTTTTTTTTGCAGTATGTGATCGTTCCTCCCCCCCACCTCCACACACACATCATTTAGGTAGCTGCATTCCGACTTCGGCGATGGTGTCTAATAAAACACGACACCTGTGTGCATGTGTTTTTGGACATTTTGTCATCTGATCCTACCGGCACGAAATGGCCTACTCTTCCAAAAAGGTGGAACGGGTTTTTTTAAAACGTGCGCGCAAGATATTCTGCTTGCATTCTTACACAGGGAGTCTCGGTTTATTGTCTCATCCGAAGGACTTTGACATTCAGTTCAAATTTTTTCTCTCGCCAAACTGAGAAGAAAGGGCAAGGCTGGGAATCGAACTCAGAACCTCACGGTTTACTTGTTTGGCAGGTGAACTTCTTAACCGTCCTGCCACCTTCCTTCTTATAAGGAGATATGGAAGGCATGTTAACAATTCATCATCAGCTAAGTAAACATAACCTATGCAGTCGTTGGAAAGCCAACTGTCAGAGACCTCAGCTTCTCTTATGGGGCCAGCATATATAGGGCGGCGCCCATCT
>CM054136.1:71248797-71263797 GCA_028751875.1 Rapana venosa | reverse complement strand
CACACACACACACACACACACACACACACACACACACACACACACACACACACACACACACACAGAGTGCAACACACACAGAGCGAGAGCGAGAGCGAGAGAGAGAGAGAGAGAGAGAGAGAGAGAGAGAGAGAGAGAGAGAGAGAGAGAGAGACAGACAGACAGACAGACAGACAGACAGAGACACACAGACAGACAGAGGAAAGACACTAGAGAGAAAAGATGGCTACTACACACCCGCAAGATTCTGTTGAAGTCGTCCTTGTCCACTCGCAGAAAGTGGCAGTTGTCTTCTCTCAGAACGATGGTGGCTGCCCTGCACAACACAGTCTGAGTTTCCTTCACTGAAAACTTCGGTGTTTCTGTCTGTCTGTCTGTCTTGTTTGTCTGTGTTGGTTTGTCTGTGTTGGTCTGTCTGTATCTGTCTGTTTGTCTGTCTGTCTGTCTGCTTGTGTGTGTGTGTGTGTGTGTGTGTGTCTGCTTGTGTGTGTGTGTGTTTGTGTGTTTGTCTTTTCTGTCTTGTCTGTCTGTGTTGGTTTGTCTGAGTTGGGCTGTCTGTCTGTCTGTCTGCTTGTGTGTGTGTTTGTCTGTCTGTCTGCCTGTCTCTGTCTATCGGTCGGTCTCTGTCTGTCTGCCAGTCTCTGGCTGCATGTATGTCTGTCTATCTCTCTCTCATTGTGTGTGTGTGTGTGTGTGTGTGTGTGTGTGTGTGTGTGTGTGTGTGTGTGTGTGTGTATCTTTGTGTTGTGTGTATACACATAAGTGTGTAATGTGTCTGCATGTTTTAGAGTATAAACATTCTTTTGATTTGAAAACAGAACGTTTTGAGTTTTCCTATGCAGAGATGCCCACGTAATTATGTATTCCAACACCCCCCCCCCAAAAAAAAAAAAACAACCCCACACACAACAACAACCAACAACAACAAACACACACACAACCAAAAAACCGAACAATAAACCAACCAAACCAATAAATAAACCAACAGACAGACAGTCAGTCAGACAGACAGACAGACAAAAAAAACCAGTTGATAATAATTTATAAACAAGCGTGCCTGTCGAATTGCCAAGGCGATATGATCAAGCTTTTCAGAGATGCACATACACTCCAAAAATCCATAACGGCTGCATTATCCTGTTATCTGTGATGTTTTCATTTGATGCTGCCCCTCAAACACACACACACACACACACACACACACACACACACACACACACACACACACACACACACACACACACAGACAAAACACACACATATCTCTTGTATCACTCCGACCTATTTGGGGTTTCTGAGAATTGCTTTTCTTCATTAATTTTCCATTTTCGCATATCGTCAAGCTGTGAACGGGTCTGTGGGTGCGCGCGCGCGCCCGCGTGTGTACGCGCGCGCGCAAGTGTCTCTATGTGTGCCAGAGTTAGCGCGCATTAGCGTGGGGTGGGGGGTGGGGGTGGGGGTGTGCGTGTTATGTATAGTGTAGTTTCAAAAATGAAATATAGATTATGATTATCCTTTACGTAGATGAAAGAACGTAAATGTCAAGAGGCAGATTTGATAAAAACAAAAACATGAAATGTTTATTACAGCTTATAAAATGATTCCATTGCAACACGTTCCTAGGTCCTGTCTTCCACGTCCCGCTCTCTGTTTTTGCCAAGAAGGATGTCACGACTGTGTAAATGTTTATACCGACTTTTCAAAAGCTTTTGATTCGGTCAAAAAAGCGCAATGTTTTAACACTTCGTCATGACAAAATTGAAGTACAGAACTATGTATGTGTGTAAGTATCATCTCTTCAGAAATGTAAAGTATTTTTATTTCACCTGGTGTAACATTCGTCTCATATCTTTGCATCGTCAATGGTATGACACAAGGATGTGACCTAGCCCCTATAATGTTGTGTTGAAGTATTGGTTAGGCTTGCCACTGTGGTGGGTGTGTGGGTGTGTGGGTGGGTAGTGGGTGGGTGAAGGGTGGTCCTGGTGGTGGTAGTGGTGATGGTGGGTGAGTGGGGGATGTATGTTAACGAAAATTGGTGTTTACTAATGTTGTATGTATATTGAATAAATCGTGTTTAAACCGAATGAAATGAGAAACACAAGTGAAGCGAAGTGACGGACACAGCACAGGTCTTCATGCTGCTTACCTGGGGGCATCATTCACCAGCGCCAGCTTCCCGAAATCATCACCCTCATGGAGAGTACACACGATTCCCTGCAACACAGTGACACTTTAGTTTTGGCTCTGTGTCTGTATGTCTGTCTTTCTCTGTCTACCTCTCTCTCTTTCTCTCTGCCAGTCTCTCTGTCTGTCTGTCTGTTTACACACAAACACACACGCACCACACCCACACCCACACCACACGCACAAACAAATACATGCAAACTCACTCACTCACACACACACACAAACACGCACCACACACCACATGCACAAACACAAACATGAAAACTCACTCGCTCTTTCACTTGCACACACACACATACAACACACACACACACACACACACACACACACACACACACACACACACACACACACACACACACACACACACACACACACACACACACACACACACACACACACCAATTCCATTAATGAAAGACATTGCATCGTCATTAAGTCGTACTCCTATTTTCAGACTCCTTTAGTATAATGATATCTACTACGTCATAGCAATTGCAAAGTTAGTATTTTAGCTGTTACTCTCTTTTTTTTCCTTTTCAGAATTCTTGTTTATGCTCTTTTTCTTTCATAATAGTTGTTTCTTGCGATTGATCAGTTATGTACTTCTCCTTCCATCCTCACCCCCCCCCCCCCACACATACTTCCCCTTCCTCCTCCCACCCCCCCCCCCCACACACATACTTCCCCTTCCCTCCTCACCCCCCCCTCCCACACACACATACGCTGATTTGCGTGCCAGCATGCACGCACGCACACGTATAAAATGATATGGAAGCAAACGAAACAAATAAGCAAACAAACAGCAGACGCTTGAATAAGTCAAGGAAAGAAATGGTGGGGACAGAAGCAAAAGCAGCAGACACAGCGAAAGAGACAGAGAAAACAAATGAATGAATGAACGAACGAACGAACAAACAAATGAATTAATAATAGTAAGAAGAAGAAGAATACATGGAATTTATATAGCGCTATATCTTGCAGAGACAAACCAAAGCCCTTGCACTCAACTCAATTCTTACACAGTCATGCAACCAGTAACAATGAATAGTCCTAACAAGTCCAAATGTGCACGCACACACGCGCGCACACACACATGAATGAACGAGTGAGTGAGTGAGTGAGTGAATGAATGAATGAGTGAGTGAGTGAGCGATGGAATAACATTTATTCATTCACTCACTCACTCACTCATTCCTCCATTCATTCACTCACTCATTTAATGAATGAATGAACGAACGAATGAATAAATGAATACATGAATAAATGAATAAATGAATCTTCTTAAGGATGGACAGGAATAAGCACACAGTATGGCTTTTATTCACACCCAGCCCCCAGTCAAAGAAAATTAAGTAATAAAAAACAACACCCCAAAACAACAACAACAACAACAACCCCACCCAAAGAAATCAACAGAAATCTGAAAGAAAACCAATCACTCATGCAGAGACAGAGAAGAGAGAGAGAAAAGAGAGAGAGAGAGAGAGAGAGAGAGAGAGAGAGAGAGAGAGAGAGAGAGAGAGAGAGAGAGAGAGAGAGAGAGAGAGAGGGAGAGAGAGAGGAGAGAGAGAGGGAGAGAGAGAGAGGGAGAGAGAGAGAGAGAAAGAGGGAGAGAGAGGGAGAGAGGGGGAGAGAGAGACAGAGAGAGGGAGAGAGGAGAGACAGACAAACAAACGGACGGACAGACAGACAAACGGACGGACAGACTAACGGACGGACAGACAGACGGACGGACAGACAGATAGACCGAGACAGAAAAAGAGAGACGGAGACAAACGCAGATAGACAAACAAGCAGACATACAGAGACAAACAGACAAACACACAGACAGACAAGACAAAACACAGACAGACATACAGACAGCCGCAGACATAAACAAACAAAGAAAAGGGCAAGGACGCCATCTGTCAACATAAGCCACACGCTGCGTTATGTGTGTGTGGGGTTTTTGTTTATTATATCGAGGATAATGGAATAAGCACTTCTGTGCTTTTTTACATCCAGTCCCTGTGTGTATGCGGTTTTTGTAAATTCTGTCATCTGTTCCCACCGGCACACAATGGCCTACTCTTACGAAAAGCGGAACAGGATTTAACGTGTGCGCAAGATGTTCTGTATGTGTGTGTGTGTGTGCGCGTGCGTGTGTGTATGCGTGTCCGTGCGTATGTGTGTGTGTGCGCGCGCGCGCGTGTTTTTTGTGTGTAAGTATGTGCGCGCGCGTGAGTGTGCGTGCGTGTGTGCTTACGTGCACGCTCGTGCGTGTGTGTGTGTATGTGTGGGAGCGTGCGTGTGTGTGTGTGTGCATGAACACGGACACACATATCTTTATCAAGCTGACGGGAAACAAAAAATCTTCCGTATGCACCAAGTGTGCAAAAACCACGGAGCCTACAACTCCCTACAGCAGTTGACCAACAACCCCGACCCTCATCCCTTTCTCCAGTTAGTCAGCAGCTAAGTCATTTTTTTAGTCAGACCCCCACCCCTCCCCCTCTCCCTTTCCCCCTCACTCCCCTCCTCGCCTCCCTCCCCACGCCCCACCCCCAGCTAAATAGTCATCAGCAAGCAGGCAGTGGCAGTCGTGCTGTTATTGAAACAACAGCCATTGGAGGGTGACCATGTATGCATATGGCATGTCACTCTCGACACTCTTGCTTTGAGTCAAAGCTAACGTTTGTATACAATGACAGATTTTTTTGTTTAGTTTTTCGTTCCTCGGCTTGAGCTCTTAGGTGAGATTTTTCTTAACGTATGCGAGCGATTTTTGCCCACTCTCACTTCGTGGGCGGTATCTAAATATGACACCAGTCGTGTTCAACGATGACCTCCAAAAACAGCAGAGGAGGCAGCTGCTGTTTCGGAAATTGGGCATAAATTTGATTATAGTGGAGATGACTTGCCCACAGTACATCCCCACTCTCTCAGCCAAGGACAGTCAGCGTTGGAGATGCTCTCCAAAGGCCAAACTAGCCCCCAGGACTGCAGCACATAAGGACTGTGCAAGTCAAGCCTCCTAGTCAGAGAGTCCTTGTCGATCACTAAAGACTAAGCTGTAAAGTGGAATTCAATGAATGGGAAAGAAAGCCACTGGCCATACAGCCTCTCACTTTGATGTTGCCCCCAGCGTCAATGGTTTAATCAAGAACTGTGATAAAGCCCAGGCGCTGACGGCATTTTGTATATTATATATTGTAGCATACTTCATGTCACCCGTTCTGACCATCACGAATGGCCTACTCTTTTTAAACCCCCCCCCACCCCAAACAGAACTGGTTTTTAATGCATGCTCAAGATGCTTTGCAGTGGGTTCGCATACAAGGAGACTCTGTCTCATCCCAAGCACTTTCGCGTGAGTAGAGTCAGTATTAATGTAAACCCCAGGAGAAAAAAAAACCCTCTTGGTGGCTCGAACCCGGGGTCGTCAGATCGCGCGAGAGCAACGCTCTAACCACTAGGCTACCCCCCCTCCCCTCCAACCTCCCCCCCCCCCCCCCCCCACTTCATTAGTGTAACGGTTGATGTTCTGATTTGACATTAGCGCCGATCCGGGGCCATTTTAGGACACGTTACAAGGCCGCGGTAGTGACATTTTAAACACGACGTGCAATACCTTGCCTTCAAATGTTACCTAAATGTCAAGAGGATTCGACTTTTGTTATTGCTGTGTTACGACTATATAATTATATACAGTGCTTGCTCTCTCTCTATTTATATAGATATCTATTTATCTATTTATCTATCTATCTATCTATCTATCTTTCTCTCTCTCTCAAACACTCTCGCTCAAGCGCACACACAAACAACACAAACACACACACTCACTCACAACACACACACACCCGTCCAAACACACCACAAACACATACACCCACACCTACCCACCCACCCACGCACCCATCCAAACACACACACCACACACAACACACACAAACGCACACACACATAATTATACACACTAACACAAGCACACACATACCCACAAACACACACACACACTAATACACACACAAACACACACACACACATAATTATACACACTAACACAAGCACACACATACCCACAAACACACACGCACACAAACACACACACACACACACACTCTCTCTCTCTCTCACCCCCCCTCACACATACACACCCACATCCACCCACCCACCCACTTTCCCTCCCCCCACCCCTACACACAAAACACACACACACACACACACACACACACACACACACACACACACACACACACACACACACACCACACACATGTATCTCTCTCTCTCATCCTCCTCCACTTCTTACTAGTTTATTCTCTTTACCGAGGGGTACCGAGGTTCAGTAACGAACACACTACATTACCTCAATTGCTAACGCTAGGTCCTTTCTTTCTGTCTTTTTCTTTTATCTTTTTTAGGCCTTATCTTCTGTAAGCCACCGAATCAGACCCAATTTTATTTTCTTGCATGAGGGTCAATGATGATGAGGATGATATCATGATGCTGCTATTGTTAAACTTAAAAAAAAAACACCCCCAAAAAACAATTCAAAGGAGTTTTCATATCAAATCATCAAATAACAGCGTGTGCATGAATATGCCTCTGAGAGAGAGAGAGAGAGAGAGAGAGAGGAGAAGAGAGGAGAGAGAGAGAGAGAGAGAGAGAAGGAGAGAGAGAGAGAGAGAGAGAGAGAGAGAGAGAGGATGAGACTATAAACCGAGGCCTCGTGTGCGAACGCACGCAGAACATCTTGCGCGCACGTTAAATCCTGTTCTGCTGTTCGTAAGAGTAGGCCATTGTCTGCCGGTGGGAACAGATGACAGAATTTACAAAACTGCATTCACACGGGGATCGGGTGTAAAAAAGCGCATAAGTGCTTTTTCCATTATCCTCGATATAAAAGAATAAAATAAAATTTAAAAAAAATATAAAGTACCAGGCAAAAGAATAAATGTGAGCTGTGATGGGTGAAGGGGAAATAGTGCTTTAAAAAACTTTCTTTTTTAAAAATCAGAATGTTTTTGTCATGTTTTTCTTTTGAATTTTAAGTTATTTGTGATATTTGTATTGATTGTGCTGATGATGTGTTTCATGAGATGTGTTTGAATTATTGTTGTATTGTGGTTTTGCTTTGCTACTCTTAACCTTTACTAGTGTGTGCGTGCGTACCCGCATGCGTGTGATGTGGATGTGTGTGGGATGGGTGGGTGCGGGTGTGTGTGTGTGTGTGTGTGTGTGTGTGTGTGTGTGTGTGTGTGTGTGTGTGGTGGGTGTGTGTGTGTGGTGGTGGGTGCGGTGTGTGTGTGTGTGGTGGATGGTGTGTGTGGATTGATGGGTGGGTGCGGGTGTGTGTGTGTGGTGTGTGTGGATGGGTGGGTGCGGGGTTGTGTGTGTGTGTGGATGGGTGGATGCGGGTGTGTGTATATATATATATATATATATATATTGTGTGTGGTGTGTGTGTGTGTGTGTGTGTGTGTGTGTGTGTGTGTGTGTGTGTGTGTGTGTGTGTGTGTGTGTGTGTGGATGGGTGGGTAGGTGTGGGTGTGTGTGTGTGACGTAGATTGTTGTCGGCTTTTAAAATACTGTATTATTTCTTAATCTGTATTGTTTAATAATGCATGCTGCGTAATTATAATTTTAAAATGCCACTCATAATTTCTCTAGTTGAGACATCAAAGTAGTCTTGAGTCTTGAGAAAGTGCAAGAGCTTGGAGACTACGTGACAGGGCCGAACTATACGCTTCCTATCATAAATAATAATTATATCCCAGCGTCAACCGGGCCCGAGAGATACAGATACCTGCAGTGTTGGTCAGGTAATTTGAGCTTCACTCTTAAACTCGCATTCCCCGTAAAGTGGATGAAGCTCGACTGCGTGATCCCAGTCTTTCTAACGAGTCCAAAAATGATATCCCTATGACTCATGCATGGGATTTGAACCCACAACCTTTCAGTCCGTAACCCAAGATGCTAAACACCCCGCCAGGGCGGCTGGTGTTACTGCTAGATCCTAAACACTTGCTCAACTTGGCTGGCTGTTTTTCCAGGCATTATTGATATAACATGGACCAAACTCCACTGTCCAAAAAAACCCCAACCAACCAAACAGCGCTTGGGTTAAAGTCATCATGAAATATTCAATACACTTTTCCACATTTTTCCCCGCCTCCAACAAAATGTCAAACCATGATTTATAGATTGAAAACACGATGGGTTTTTTTCCTCCGGTTTCCTCGCAACACTCCCCCCACCTCCTCCTCCTCTCTCTGTGTCTCCCTGTCTTTCTGTTGCTATCTCTGTTGATTCACTTGTTTCTTCTTTACTGGGGTAGGGGTGGGGTGGGGTGGGGGGCTGTATGTGTGTGTATGGTCCATTAAAAATAATAATAATAATAATATTGATAATAATAATGTATGGAATTTATATAGCGCTGAATCTTGTAAAGCAACAAATCAAAGCGCTCCGTCTCTCTGTCTCCCATCTCGCTTTCGCTTCAATTTTGGGTGTATTTTCTCTCCTCCTCCCCTCCCCCCCTCTCTTTCTTTCTCTCTCTCTCTCTCTCTCTCTCTCTCCTACTCTCTCTCTCTCTCTCTCTCTCTCTCTCTCTCTCTCTCACATAAATAAACACAAACGCGCGCGCGCGCGCACACACACACACAACACACTCACACACATACACACACAAGACAGAGACAGACAGACACACACAGACAGACATAGAATCACACACACACAAACACACACACACAGACACAGACACACACAGAACGCCAACATTCCGGTTCTAAAACCACTTCTAACTACACAAAAAAAAATCCCTTCCCACATTTTGTTTCAATAATTTATTTCAAAACGATTCTAATGGTAAACAGACATGTGGGGGGGGGGGGGGGGATAAAAAAAAGCCCAGAACAAACAACAAAATACAAAAAGAACGCCCACTCAAAACAAAACAAAACAAAGAGAGGGATAGAAAAGAGGGAATCCCAAGCACAGAATTTCCAGAAAATGGGGATGCTACTTATACTGGCAGGTCCCCCCAGCATCTCCATAGGGGGAGAGAAGATATTGAGATGAACAAGGAAAGCAGTGTAGTATAATGGTTTGTTTGTTGGTTAGGAGCTTACCTTTCCGTAGATGACGACGTTGACAGAGCCTTTCAGAATGATGTACCACGATTTCCCTTCATCCCCCTGGTTGAACACTGCAACCAACCAACCAGCCAATCAACCAACCAATAAATCAAATCAATCAATCAATCAACCAACTAACCAACCAATCAATTAATCGACACACGCACGCGCACACACACACGCACACACACGTACACTCGCGCGCGCGCATGCATGCACACACAGGTATACGCGCGCACATACACACATGCACTCACGCGCGCATGCATACTTATTCCCACACACGTGCACGCGTGCTCGCGCGCGCGCGCGCGCCACACACACAAAAACTCACAAATTTCGGACACACAAATACATACATATATAAATAAGCCAGACGTCACACCAGGATTAGCAAATAACATACCAGGTCACACTGCACATTATGACAAGAACACTTACAATACACCACACCACACCACGCAACACCACACCACACAAAAACAAACACACCATCACTTCCACACACTACACCATTAAACATCAACACACCAGCATTTCCACACAATACACTTAATCCACACTATCATTGGATCGGTGGTCTAGAGGTAACGCACCTGCCTAGAAAGCAAATAGTCCGGGTCGGATGTGTGCGGTGGTTCGATCCCCGTTTGGGCCAAAAACTTTCCCCCCATCCATTAGACCATGAGTGGTGATCTGAGTGCTAGTCTTTCGATGAGACCATAAATCGAGGTTCTGTGTGTTACATATAATTATTTATTGCACTTAAAAGAACTCGAGCCAACAAGAGAGTTGTCCGTGGTAGAAATTCTGTAGAAAAAAGCCATTCTGATAGGGAAACAAATACAGTTGCAGACAGGAAAAAGGAAAAAAGTAATGGTTGGCGTTGTTCTTGTGGCGACGCGCTCTCCCAGGGGAGAGCAGCCCAGATTTCACGCAGAGAAATCTGCCGTGACTTAAAGTGGTATAAATAAATAAATAAATAAAATAAACATCACTCCACACCATCACATCAGCACTTCCATACGATTATCACATCATATTATTTAGATACATTACACTACAACCTTATAACACTACTCCACACCACATACACCGCGCAACACCAACACCAACACCACACACATCAACACAACACTACATCAACACCACACCAACAACACCTCACCCCATGGGCCCCACCAACACCCCACCCCACCATACAACACCACACCAACACACCCTACCCCTCCAACATCAACACCACACCACATCATATCACACCCCACCCCACCCCACAACCACACCGCACCACACCCCACCGACACCACACCAACATCTCACCCCACAACCCCACCCCACCACACCAACACCCCAACACACACCAGACCCTCCCCCAAACACACCGCACCACACCCCACCCCACCACACCAACACCCCACCACACACCAGACCAACATCTCATCCCACCCAAAACCCACCCCATCACACCAACACCCAACACACAACACCTCACCCCACCACACCAAAACCCCAACACACAACACCCCCACCCCACGACACCCCACCTCACAACCACCCCACACCCCACCACACCACACCAACACCCCACCACACCAACATCCCAACTCACACCAGATCACACCCCCCCCCCCCCCCCCCCAACACACCCAAAACCAACACCACCCCACCCCACACACCAACACCCCAACACACAAAAACCCACCACCCCCCTGCACACCACAAACACTCCCACCCCACACCACACCCCACCAACCCCACCACCCAACACCACCAAAACCCCACCCCCAACACACAAACACCTCACCCCACCACACACACCAACACCCCACCACACCCAACACCCACACTCATCCCACCCCAAAACCCCACCCCAACACTACACCAAACCACAAAACCCCCCAACACCACACACCTCACCCACACCCCACCACACCAACCACCCACACAACACCCCCCCCCCAAACCCCCACCACCACCCGCTCCTAACCCCCCCCACACCCCACACACCCCCCCACCTCACCCCCCCCACCCCCCCAACCCCACCCCCAAACCCACACCACCACCAACACCATAACCAACCACCACACCCAACAAACGACTCACAGACAGTGCCGGCCTTGGCGTGGGATTCGAACACGAGGACCGAGGCCAGCTCTCGCTTGACCATGTAGGAGAGGTGCGACAGGGCCTTGATGTGCAGCAGCTCTTCGTAGATGATCTCGATCTCCTCCGCCGAGCGCTCCGAGGCCCTGAAAACAGGCAGCAGACGGCTGAAGGGAGTGCCCTGGCAAGGCAGGCCAAACTCGTCCAGAGCGAAGAGGGCCATAGCCTTGGGCTTCTTGCAAGGCCTGGTGGAGGAGGCCTGAAGCCACTCGTACAGCAGCTCGCACAGGCACATGGTCCGGATTTTTCTCTTGTGTGGTGTGGTAGTAGAAGGGTTTACGCACGATCTTTGGTAGTTTCCAAAAATTTTGGGTTTTTTTTTGGGTGTGTGTGTGGTTGTTTTTTTTTTTTTTAGGGTATTGATAGATTTTGTGTCTGCCTAGGGTTGTTTGGGGGGGCTTGGGTGGTGGTGGTGGTGGTGGTGGTGGTGGTGTTTGTTGTTGGTGTGTGGTCTTGAATTTTGATGGTTTGGGGTTTTTTGTGTTCTGTCTGGTCTGCCCACTGTTTCTTTCAAGGAGGGCATGAATTTATGCCGTTTGTATGTAATGTTTGTATGTAAAGCAGAGGACCGCGCGCGGGGGGAGTGGAGGAAGCTGGTTGCAAAATCTTCAGTGGTGCCCCCCCCACGGTCTACATGACTACGGGGTAGGTGTAAGTGAAGGTGTGATGTTGTGTTTACGTTTTGGTTTTGAGCTTTTCTCTTTATGAACTAGCAGCTGACATGTTCTGTTCGAGTTTCACAGGCTTTGTCCACCACAGTTAATTATTAAGGAGGAAAAGAACGTTGAAAGCCATGTCTCTCTTTGAACGCTGACCACTTACACACTAATGGAAAACGCAACCATATGCTCATGTTCCAGTCCTCAGTTGGTCTTCCTCATGCCGCAGAGTACTTTCTGGATCCAGAAGGTAAAAAAAATGTAGATCACTCTTTCTCACGAAATGTACAGGCACATTTCTACATACCGTGACTGTTTGTTATCTTTGTGGACTTACTGTGTTCGCCTCGTTCTGTTCCATGCACGTATTTGAGTTCACTGCAGCTCGCTTGACTGGAAACTAATCCCAGTATCAAATTGGGGGGCAAAGGGAAACTAAATGAGTAGCTCACACACACAGAAAAATCGCCATCCTCCCGATTATAGTATTTGGTCAGTCTCTAACGATTTCTGCTCAACCCGAATAAAGCCTAGTCGCGAACTAATACCATGCGAGATTGTCCAGGCCAATAAGTCACTATAGACTATGGCCCTACCACAAAAAGTTTAACAGTATAATTTATTATTATCACCCATTTCCTTCGATGCTTGGCATATAACTACATTCGGGTGTTACTTTTTCAGCTCCTGGTCTTCGTGTGAACAAGTTTAACGTATATCTGTATCTAAAAAAACCCAAAACAAAGACAAACCCTTAAACATCTTACTGTCTCCTCTTCTCAAGATCTCATTTTCTATGTTGCTCCAGCATATTCAAATTCACCAAAATCACTCTCTGGTCAGTTGTCTCCGTTGTTTTACATACAACGGATCTCACGGGTCATTTTCAAACAGTGACAATGACGTCCTCAACTCAACCTCACCAGCAGGAAATAAAAATAATCCACAGCGAAGACCTCTCTCCATGTGTAACTCACGGTGGCTACTATCAACATACTGATATTTCTGCACGTACACTAACTAGCTCAAGCTCTGTATGTCACTACACAAGCCGTGGTGTTTTTTTCCCCATTCACGATCGGAAATATGTTGCTTACACCATACTCCACACCATCATAACTCATTAGAATAACAAACATCCTGTTTTTGGGGGTAGTAGCAAACCTCCAAGTAATCTGGGTTACCTCATCGGCAACTTACTCGCCTACTTCAGCCAAAAAAACCCAAACAGTTGACAGTTTAATGAGCTTTTTCGATAGAAACCGTTTAGATACACAAAAAAGGGACACATAGCGAGTCCAACAGATGTTGGCGAAGAGGAAGAACAGAGAAATAACAGAGCGCAGTTCTTGTCAGTGTCCGCGATACAGAAACACACACACACATATATACATATACACACACACACTGTCCAGCAATTACTAAGATGATTGTAGTCATGTACTGTGAGGCTGAAGAGCAAGTGTGCACAGAGGGAAGCAGCTGTAGTATACATACACACATACATTCACAACGCTATGGGACAGGCTCATTTTCGCCGCCACTCTTTAAAGCCTTGGCGCACGTTGTTCCAGCTTGTCGCTTTTTTAACGCTATCCCGCCACTGGAACCACTCTCCTTACTTCGCACCTACGGGTAAAATAAATTTAGAGACGCGGAGTCGTCGGAGAACACGTTTCGTTCAGAGAGAATTATTCCACATGAACGCTCTCCTTTACGCTGTTGGATTCATTTTGGCAATATTATTAGAAGAAATGTATAGTCTTGCGTTTTACTATGCTGTACTGCGTGGCAGGGTGGTTTAGACGTTCACCTGCCTGACAAGTAAAGCATGTGAGGTTCTGGGTTCGATTCCCAGCCTTGCCCTTTCTTTTTAGTTTGACGGGAAAATCGAACTTAAATGTCAAGTCTTTCGGAGAAGACTACACTAACCAGGCCCGTGTGCTTGCGCGCGTTTGAAGAACCCACGACAGTTTGAAGAACCCACGGCAGTTTGAAGAACCCACGACAGTTTGAAGAACCCACGACAGTTTGAAGAACCCACGGCAGTTTGAAGAACCCACGGCAGTTTGAAGAACCCACGACAGTTTGAAGAACCCACGGCAGTTTGAAGAACCCACGGCAGTTTGAAGAACCCACGACAGTTTGAAGAACCCACGACAGTTTGAAGAACCCATGACAGTTGAAAATCGGAAAGAGCAGGGAGGTACGTCCCGACCGTCTTGGCGAAACCTGTACATTCAATTCCCAATTGTCTCCCCAAAGTCGGAATGTGGCTACCTTAATGGTAGAGGGAAGGAGGGGGGTAAAAACAAAAAAAACCCCAACCGGTCGCATAAATAAAAATCTCACAACCAGTGAACCTCGGAGCTCTAGCCCACGAACGACAAAAAGCAACAAAATCTGCTAAGAATGACGAATTGAAATTAATGAAAAACCTGGCTTATTTTTTTTGTGGGGAAGGAAGGGGGGGGGGGGGAGGGTGGAGAAGGAGGAGTAGGTGAACGTGGTCAAAAAGAAAGCTAAAACGGACCCCCAAAAAATTATCCTCTTGAATGGTAGTTTTTTTTTAAGGGAATCACCACACATATAAAAAGCATTTTCTCCCTAGGGACACAACTACAGGAGAGGAGGTGACTGTAGCTGTGTCACCGTCTCCAACAGTAACAGCTGGTTGAATATAACACATGGATATGCTTGTGTACAACTTGATGTTATTCTGATGGTTTGGGGTTCTTTCCTTTTTCGTTTTTTTTTTTATAGTAAGTTGTTTGTCTTTATATGTGAATATTTATTTCTCCACCCTTACTTCCAGTAGCGCACGTCGACACGCATGTACGCGCGCATCCGCTCACGCGCAT
>CM054136.1:71216297-71243797 GCA_028751875.1 Rapana venosa | reverse complement strand
GAGAAACAAGGACCATAACAGCAGACATTGAAAAAAGGATACAGGCAATGGAAATGAGATGCTTTTGCAAACTCCTTGGATCTCATTCAGAGATCACATCACTAATGAGGAAGTGAAAAGAAACAGAACCAAAAATGCCATCGGACCATATGAAGACTTTGTGATTTCAGTGGGAACCCCCCCCCCCCCCCCCCCCCCCCCCCCCCCCCCCCCCCCCCCCCCAGCAAACTAAAGTTTAAGTGGTATGGGCAGGTCACACGAACATCTAGGTTGACAAACACTGTTCTATATAGGGAACAGTACAAGGAAGAAGACGAATAAAAAGACAGAGAAAACGATGAGAAGAAAACATTAGAGAGTGGACTGGCAATGACTGGAACGATTTGTTACGGAAAGCAGAGGACCGCGGGGAGTGGAGGATGCTGATCGCAAACTCTTCATCAGTACCCCCACAGTCCACAGGACTACGGTATAGATGAAGGTGAAGGAAAGCAAGATTACTTCCGCAGAGGACGATGACATTAAGCTTAAGTCAAAACAATGATAGCTGTCTATGATATCTTGGCTTGATCAATTTATTGTTCTCAAATACTTGCTAAAACAGGGCAACAAAGAATAAAATGAGCTTCGTTTTCTTCTGACGTTTTACACGCACGCACGCACGCACGCACGCACGCACGCACGCAACACACGACCACGCACACACACACACAACCACACAACACACACAAACACAAATCCACGACAATCAATCGCTAGTTAACATTTCTATATCTACATTGATGGACCACTAATATTCTGATACACCTAATCTAAATCTTGTTGTTAAGTACATTAAATGTTTATCCATATCCAGCATGGCTTCAGGATTCCATAGCAACAGAAAGAGACAGAGACAGAAACAGAGACAAGAGAGACAGAGATAGAGACAGAGACAGAGAGAGAGACAGAGACACAGAGAGAGACAGGGACAAACAGACACAGACATAGACAGGGACAGAGAGACAGACAGACAGAGACAGACAAACAGACAGACACACACACACACAGACCTCTGAAATCTGAAATGATTTATTATACTTCAGCTTTAGGCCACACGCAATACACTTTAAAGGGCAAAAAAAATGGAAAGATGTAGACAAATGAAATATAACTTCTCGTAAGCTTTGAATAGACTTCGGCATCTTTACCTTGGCATGTACCCAAGGCTGTTTCACACTTGGATGTGTATAAAATATTGTCTGAATAAAGTGCTGACCCAGGCCAAAAATCCATACGAAAAACACCATAATTTTTGTTCTCTACCCTGCTCCCCAAGATACCACATAAAGATGATAGGCGAGAGACAGAGCTAGAGAGATAGATGGATGGATGGATGGATGGGTGGAGAGAGAGAGAGAGAGAGGAGAGAGAGAGAGAGAGAGAGGAGAGAGAGAGAGAGAGAGAGAGAGAGAGAAGTAGACAGACAGACAGAATGACAGAGACACCGACATACAGAGACAGAGACACCGAGAGACAGGCAGACAGAAAGACAGAGACACTGACAGACAAGAGACAGAGACACCGACAGACAGAGAAAGACAAATAAACAAACACACACACACCCTCACACACACAACCCCTATCCCCCCCACACACACCCGTCTTCCCCCCTCCTACCGCCCCCCCCCCCCACACACACACACATAGGCCAGTGACTGGACTCGACTCACACTTTCCTGAGGATCATCCTCACCAAGGCATCAGCCCACCCCCCCACCCTACCCACCCACACAAACACCTCCACCCCTACCCACGCACCCCCTCCCTACACACACACACACACACACACACACACACACACACACACACACACACACACACACACACACACACACACACACATCACACACTCAGGCTAAAGACTAGACTCACAGTTTCCCGAGGATCATCTTCATCATGGCATCAGGGCCAATCTGGGCCAGGGTTTGCAAACTGAACTGAAGTTCGTCCTCGCACTCCCTTACCCCCCTCCCACCCCACACCACCCCCACCCCAACACACCCCCCCCCACCCCACACACTCACACACACAGCGAGAGGGGACTCACAGTTTCCTGAGGATCATCCTCATCATGACATCAGGGCCAATCTGGGCCAGGCTTTGCAAACTGTCCTGAAGTTCGTCCTCACATCCACCCCCTCACACTTCCCTCCCACCCACCCACCCCCACACACACACACACACACACACACCACACACACACACACACACACACACACACACACACACTCAGGCTAAAGACTAGACTCACAGTTTCCTGAGGATCATCCTCATCATGAATTCAGGGCCAATCTGGGCCAGGGTTTTCAGGCTGACCTGAAGTTCGTCCTCACACTCCCTCACCATCCCACACCACCCACACATACCCCCCTCCAAACACACACACACATACTCACACAGACAGCGAGAGGGGACTCACAGTTTCCTGAGGATCGTCCTCATCCTGGCATCAAGACTGATCTGGACCAGGGTCCTCAGGCTGACCTGAAGTTCGTCCTCACACTCCCTCACCCCCAACCCCACCCCCAACACCCCCCCCCCCCCCTCCAAACACAGACACACACACTCATACACACACAGCGAGAGGATCACTCACAGTTTCCTGAGGATCATCCTCATCATGGCGTCAGGGCCAATCTGGGTCAGGGTCCTCAGGCTGTCCTGCAGCTCGTCCTCACACTCCCTCCTGTCCACGGCCGAGGGCGTCACCCCCACGCCCTGGTCGTCCTCCGTGAAGCGGTAGAACAGGTACTTGTCCTTGAACTGGTGCTCGTGGCACACTGCACGCGCGTCATAGGGTCATAATGATGATTATAGTGTAGGGTGGAGGGTAGGGGTAGTGGTGGGGTGAGGTGAGGTGGGAGGGGTAGTGAGGTGGGAGGGGTAGTGAGGTGGGAGGGATAGTGGGGGGGTGGGGTGGGGTAGGGTGGGGGGTAAGGGTAGGGGTGGGTAAGGGGAGGGTGGAGGAGGGGTAGGAAAGGGAGGAGAGGGTAAGTAGGGTGGAGTGGGGCGGGGAGTGGGTGGGTAGTGGGGGGTTCGGGTCGGGTAGGGTTGGGCAAGGTAGGGGAGAGGAGGGGAGGGGAGGAGAGTGTAGGGTGGGGGTAATGTAGGGTAAGTGAGGATAGGGTAGGGTAAGGAAGGAGAGGGTAAGGTGCGGGTAGGGTAAGGGTAGGGGAGGGTTGGGAAGGGGTAGGCTATGGCACGCCCGACTTTTAGTGTATGATAGGATAGGGTAAGGTAGGGTAGGGTAAGGTAGGGTAGGGTAAGGCAGGGTAGGGTAAGGTAGGGTAGGGTAGGAGGGGTAAGGTGGGGTGAGGTAGGGAAGGGTAAGGTAGGATAGGATAGGGTAGGGTAAGGTAGAGTAGGGTAGGGAAGTGGAAGGTAGGGTAAAGTAGGATAGGGTAGGGTAAGGTAGGGTAGGGTAGGGAAGGGTAAGGTAGGGTAAGGTAGGGTAAGGTAGGATAGGATAGGGTAGGGTAAGGTAGAGTAGGGTAGGGAAGTGGAAGGTAGGGTAAGGTAGGATAGGGTAGGGTAAGGTAGGATAGGGTAGGGTAAGGTAGTGTAGGGAAGGGTAAGGTTGGATAGGGTAGGGTAGGGTAGGGTAAGGTAGGGTAGGGTAGGGTAGGGTAAGGTAGGGTAGGGTAGGGAAGGGTAAGGTAGGGTAGGGAAGGACAAGGTAGGGTGGATAGGGTAAAGTAGGGAAGGATAGTGTAAGGTAGGGTAGAGTAGGGTAGGGTAGGGTGGGTAGGTAGGGTAGGAGAGGGCGGTAAGGAAGTGGAGGGGAGGGTAAAGTGGGGGTAAGGTAGGGTACTGATAGGTTAAGGATATGGTGGGTAGGGTGGGGGAGGGTAAGGTAGGGTAGGGTAGAGTATGGTGTAGTATGTTACGGTACGGTATGGTAGAATTTAGTGTACTCAAATGTTTGTTTGTCGAAATGCGGCTACATTAATGGTATGCAAAAACGGTCGGATACGCAAAAAAATCTCATCAATGGTGAGTCTCAGAGCTCTAAGCCAAAGATCGAAAATATCGACATGATAAGCAAACCTCGTTACAGAAGTCCAGTCCAGTCCAAAATAGTTTAATCATCCCATGAAAGGCAATTCCACAACGAGTACAAAACTGACAAGCACGCACTTTCGTAGAAATCATAATCTAAAAGAGAAAAAAGAAGAAGAAGAAGAAGAAAGACAATGATTGATATAGACCGTATGACCAGTTGTAAAAACATCATGATCAACAAAGATTGTTACAGAATTACAGTCAAGTAAAACAATTTTTTTTAATCCTTTAAACATGCCACGAAGGACAATTGCAGAATACAATACTGACAGCCAGACAATTTCGTAGGAACCATAATCTAAAAAAACAAAACAAAACCCCAACCAAACACACAAAAAACTTTTGACTTATTTATTTTTCATTTATTAAATTCTTTTACATTCTTTTATATCGAGGATAATGGAATAAGCAGTTATGTGCTTTTTTACATCCAGTCTGGTTGTCTGTCTCTGTCTCTCTGTCTGTCTGTCTGCCTGCCTGCCTGCCTGCCTGCCTGCCTGCCTGCCTGTCTGTCTGGTCTGGTTTAAAAAAAATTATTTCATTCTTTTATTTCGAGGATAATGAATAAGCACTTATGTGATTTTTTACATCAAGTCCCCGTGTGTATGCGGTTTTGTACATTTTGTCATCCGTTCCAACTTGCACACAATGGCCTACTCTTACGAAAAGCGGAACAGGATTTAACGTGTGCCCAAGATGTTCTGCGTGCATTCGCACACGGGGCCTCGGTTTATAGTCTCATCCAAAGAACTTTTTGGGGAGAGTGGAGTCTGCACTGATGTTAACTCCAGAGGAAAACATCCCCTTGAACGGGAATCGAACTTAACCTGGGTCGTCAGATTGCGAGTACAAATGTTCTAACCATTAGGCTATGCCGTCCCCTTTGACTGGTCTAGATTGTTGAACAAGGTGTACCATCATAATTTAGGGACAGAAAGAAGAGAAACACCAACACCACGAACAAAAACATATGTATGACTTAAATGGCAATAAAATATTCTGAATCTGAATCTGAATATGACTGAAAGTGCGTGTGCACGTACAAAAGCTCAGACCTCACTTGACAGACGCACGGGTACAATGTATGTGTGTATGTACGTGTGTACAGTGTCAGGAAAAGCCGTGTCTGAACTCGCTGTCTCGCCTGCAGGCAAGGTGACAAATAAACACGTTCACAGGATGTCACGAAACCATCTCTCCCTCCATCTGCCTCTCTGAGTCATAATATCGTGTGTGTGTATGTGTATGTATGTGTGTGTGTGTGTGTGTGTGTGTGTGTGTGTGTGTGTGTGTGTGTGTGTGTGTGTGTGTGCGTGTGTGTGTGTGTGTCCGCGCGTGTGTGCGCGTGTGTGGTGGTAGTAGTAGTAGTAGTAGTAGGTAGTAGTATAGTAGTAGTAGTAGTAGTAGTAGTAGTAGCAGCAGCAGCAGCGGCAGCAACAGCAGCAGCAGCAGCAGCAGCAGTAGTAGTAGTATTATCTTCAGTTTAACGTCTACTCACATCTAGTGGTGTGTGTGTGTGTGTGTGTGTGTGTGTGTGTGTGTGTGTGTGGGTGGCGCGCGCGCGCGCGTGTGTGTGTATGCGCGTGTGTATATGTGTTTGTGTGTATGTGTGTGTATGCTCACGAGCGATGGCAACCACACGCGCGTGCACAAGCGCAAGCACACGCATATACACACATACATACACACACATATTGTCTGAATTATCTAATAAACAATCTCTTTCAACCTGTTGCTTCGCGTATCTTTGCCTGGCTGTCTGTCTCTGTCTTTCTGTGTCTGTCTGTTTGCCTGTCTGCCTGCCGGCCGGCCTGTCTACCTGTCTGCCTGTCTGTCTGTCTGGTCTGTTTATTATTATGATTATTTTTAATCTTTTATTTCGAGAATAATGGAATAAGCACTCACGTGCTTTTTTTTCTATCCAGACCCCGTGTGTATGCAGTTTTGTTAATTTTCTCATCCGTTCCCACCGGCACACATTGGCCTACTCTTCCGAAAAGCGGACCGGGTTTTGACGTGTGCGCAAGATGTTCTGCGTGCATTCGCACACGGGACCTCGGTTTATAGTCTCATCCGAAAGACTTTTGGGGGAGAGTGGAGTCGGCCCTGATGTTAACTCTGTCTGTCTGTCTCTCTGTGTCTCTGTCTCTCTCTGACATCAATACCTCGATTTTTACTCCTGTCTACCATTCTTTGCTTCAACCCTTCCAGTCACACCATTTTCTATCATCACCACCACCACCACCGCCACTATCACGCATCCACCCAGCCACCACCAAAATCACCACCACCACCACTATTACCACCTCCACCACCCATCCACCTACTCATCCACCCATTACCAATACTCCACTACCACCCTTACCAGTCCACCACCACCACCCACCAACCACCTTCCGCTCAATCCACCCAACCTACCCTTCCATCCAACCCAACCCAGCACACACACACGCACCTTCAAGAGGATTTTTCCTCTGGAGTTAACATCAGTGCCGACTCCATTACCCCCAAAGTCCTTCGGATGAGACTATAAACCGAGGTCCTGTGTGCGAACGCACGCATAACATCTTGCGCACACGTTAAAACCCGCTCCGCTTTTCTGAAGAGTAGGCCATTGTGTGCCGGTGAGAACGGATGACAAAATTCACAAAACCGCATACACATGGGGACTGGATGTAAAAAAAAGCATTATTCCATTATCCTCGATATAAAAGAATGAATAAATAAATAAATAAATAAATAAATAAATAGATGCAATAAAAAGCACATGGCTGCTTATTCCATTATCCTCGAAATTAAAGAATAATACAAACAAAACAAAAACACAGACAGACGGACAAACAACACAACACAACCATCCAACCCAACACACACACACACACAACATACACCACCCCACCCAACACACACCTACCCACCCACCTATACAAACACACAAACACACACCATCCCACCCACCTACACAACACACACACACCATCCCATCCACCTACAAAACACACCCACACTACCACCACCTACACAACACACACACTACCCACTCACCTATACAACACACACACATCATCCCACACACCTACACAACACACACACTACCCACCCACGTACACAACACACACACACCATCCCACCTACACAACACACACACACACACACACACCATCCCACCTACCTACACAACACACATACACCATCCCACCCACCTACACAACGACAAAACACCATCCCACCCACCTACACAACACACACCACCATCCCACCCACCTACACAACACACACACTACCCACACACCTACACAACACACACACACACACTACCATACACACACCAAACCCATCCAACACAAAACACACTACCATCCCACCTACACAACACAACAACACCATACACCATCCCACCTAAAACCACACACACCACAACAAACACCATCTCCACCCACCTACAACACACATCACACACACATACCACCCACCTACACAACACACACACATCCACCCACCTACAAACACACACCCATCCCACCACTAAAACACACACTACACACCACACACACACAACACATCCACACTCCACACTACACAACACACAACACACATCACCACTACACAACACAACACACACACACCACACAACACACACCACCCACCCACCTACACAACCACACACACATCCCACCCACCTACACAACACACAACCACCACCCACCACACAACACACAACCACACTCACCACCACACACAACACACATCCACCACCTAACAACACACACACCACCCACCACCACACAACACACACACCATCCCAACCACCACACACACACTACACCATCCACCCACTACAAACACACACTACCCACCCACCTACACAACACACACACCCACCAACACACAAACCAACCCACCCCACTACACAACACACACACTACCCACCCACCTACACAACACACACACACACACATACCACACCCACCTACACAACACACACACTAACACCCCACACACAACACACTACCACACACACCACCCACCACACACACATACCCACCCACCTACACAACACACACACCATCCCACCCACCTACACAACACACACTACCCACCCACCTACACAACACACTACCATCCCACCCACCTACACAACACACACTACCCACCCACCTACCAACACAACACACACACTACCCACCCACCTACAACACATACACACACACAAACGTACCATCCCACCCACCTACACAACACACACTACCCCCACCCACCTACACACAACACACACACTACCCACCCACCTACAACACATACACACACACAAAACGTACCATCCCACCCACCTACACAACACACATACTACCCACCCACCTAAACAAAACACTCTCTCTCTCCACACTCTCTCTCTCTTACTCTCTCCTCCTCTCTTCACTCTCTCTCACTCTCTCTCTCCCACTCTCTGTCTCTCTCTCTCTCACTCTCTGTCTCTCTCTCTCACTCTCTCTATCTCTCTCACTCTCTCTCACTTTCTCTCACACACACTCACTCTCTGTATCTCTCTCCTCTCTCCCCTCTCTCTCTCACTTTCTCTCTCTCTCACTCCCTCTCCCACTCTCTCTCCCTCTCTCTCTCACCCTCTCTCACTCCCACTCTCTCACTCTCTCCCACTCACTCACTCCCCCCCCCACCCACCCTCTCTCTCTCTCTCTCCCACCAACCCACCACCCCCACACCTTCTCTTCCCTTAGCGACTGACCGTGCACGAGGACGCCTTCCTCCAGGAGGACCTGCCACATGCCCACGGCCTGCTGGCGCGTGTGCATCAGCGTGTTCTGGCTCAGCAGCCAGTCCGTCATCTCCGAGCCCACCATGCAGCGCCGGTAGGTGCGCAGGTGGAACTTCCTGTCCCGGATCATGTGCGGGGCGCTGGTCATCAGCACCGTGCGTAGCACCTGCCCCGCCCGGGCCACCTTCTGGGAGGGCGTCTGGGAGAGCAGACAAGGGAGAACTCCGATAATATGATATAATCATCATCATCATCATCATCATCATCATCATCATCATCATCATCAACCATTACACCCAGTGGTGTGTAGGGCAGCAACAAAGCGCTTCCACTCCTGCCTATCCTGGGCTAACCTAGTCACTGATCCCCAAGAGTGCTGCATGGCCTTCATCTCACTTTCTACAGTCCTCCTCCACGTTGCTTTTGGTCTTCCTTTCTTTCTCCTTCCTTCCGGGGTCCAGTGCAATGCTGTTCTTGTGATTAACTGTGGGTCTCTTCGGAGGATGTGCCCAATCCACTTCCACCGTCGTCTGGTGATGATGGTTCCCATGTCTTCCTGCCTGCATCTCCGTAGTATGTCTTCATTGGAGATCTTCTCTGGCCAAAAGATCCCGAGAATTCTTCGGAGGCATACGGTGTGAAAGGATCGAAGTTTGGTAAGATCCGCTTCCGTCATCCTCCAGCACTCAGAACCGTACAGGAGCTTAGATACAACACAGCTCTGGTATAGCTTCAGCTTGGTGTTGGTGCTGTACTGAGTTGATCTCCAGATATTGTTCATCTCCCTAAACACACTCCTGGCCTTGCCCAGTCTGTTGTGGATGTCTTCTTTTGTGCCGCCCTCTGGTTTGATTATGCTGCCAAGGTATGTGAACTTCTCTGTCTGGCGCAGGTCAGTTCCATTCACTTTCACAGGGGCTGGTGTGTTCACATTGAGTGACATTGTCTCCATTTTCTTGGTGCTAAATCGAAGCCCCACTTGCTGTCCGAATGTTTGGAGTCTGCTGGTCTTCTCCTGGATATGTTGGTGTGTGTGTGTGTGACAGAAGCGCCAGGTCATCCGCAAAGTCAAGGTCGTCTAGTGTTGAGAACAGGCTCCAACGAATCCCTCTTGGGGTGTCTTCTGTCGTCTTCCTCATCACCCAATCAATGGCAATAATAATAATAATAATAGTAATAATAATAATAATATAATAATAGTAGTAACAATAATAATGTATGGAATTTACATAGTGCTGAATCTTGTAAAGCAACAAATCAAAGCGCTCAGATAACTTAAAAAAAAATAATATGTGCTTTTTTTTACAACCAGTCCCCGTGTGTATGCGGTTTTTGTCAATTTTGTCATGTTCCCACCGGCACACAATGGCCTACTCTTTCGAAAAGCGGAACAGCATTTAACGTGTGCGCAAGATGTTCTGCATGCGTGCGCACACGGGGGCTTCGGTTTAGAGTCTCATCCGAAGGACTTTGACATTCAGTTCGATTTTTTTGTGGTCAAACTGGGAAGAAAGGGCGAGGTTGGGAATCGAACCCCCAAAACCTCACGGTTTACTTGTTGGCAGGCAAACGTCTTAACCATCCTGCCACCTTCCTTCCTGTTTGTACTGACAGGCCCAGGCATTAGGATGAGGACCCACTCCTCCAAAGGGTATATGAAAGGTAAAGGTGTCCTATATAACCTACGTGGTCGCAAGGGGAGCGAGAGGCGTCAGAGAGACCTCAGCTTCTCTAAGGGGGCCAGCATTTTGAGGGCAGCGCCCATCTCCTCTCCCTCGCTGCTTTAACTTTCCTTGATCTTAAAGAGGTAGGTACCCATTTACAGCTGGGTGAACTGAGGGAACTGTACTGAAGCCAAGGCGCGGAAACGGTCACCCATCCACTTGGTAACCCCGCTTGACTCTGCTTAATATTGACTGGGTGTAAAGCGAGTGCTCTGACTATTGAGCTATCCCGTCCCATTATATATATATATATATATATATATATATATATATATATATATATATATATTATATATATATATATATATTATATATACTTTTATTATTCTGTGATAAATGTTCCTGTTTATTTTTTGTTGTTGTAGATATGGGTTGTGACCACTTGATTTCGTCTTTATTAAGATGATAAAGTGCTGGTATCTATATTGGTAAAGGTATTATCTTGTAATGTGTGCGAGGTGATGGTCGTATACTGTGTAGTGTTATACTTCTGTAATAAATGTTTTTCATATAAATTTTTTATGCACGGCTTGTAACCAACAGATCTTTCTCTGTTTGTGACATAATGAAGTGATTGACCAGTGAAAAATTGTAAGAACTCCGAATTGTTCATGTACCTCGGCCTTGGGCCACAATACATATTAAGGTTTGGTGGGGGGTAGAAGCTGACGATGCCATACAAATGGACCCAAAAAAATCCCCCAAAGAAAATACATCATCATTATTAAGGTCCATTTCTCTGAAAGAAATGATGAAGACTGTTTCCAAATGTTCTTTATGTATTTGTGCACTGTCGTCACCATTTTTTCTTTCAGAACCAAATTCACAATATTATTTGAAGTATACCCTCCTTAACACCAAGAGAGAGAGAGAGAGAGAGAGAGAGAGAGAGGAGAGAGAGAGAGAGGAGAAGAGAGAGGAGAGAGAGGAGAGAGAGAGAGAGAGAGAGAGAGAGAGAGAGAGAGAGAGAGATGAGAGAGAGAGAGGAGAGAAGAGAGGAGAGAGAGAGAGAAGGAGAGAGAGGAGAGAGAGAGGAGAGAGAAAGAGAGATAGAGAGAGAGAGAGAGAGAGATGAGAGAGGAAGAGAGAGAGAGATGAGAGAAGAGTAGAGATGAGAGAAGAAAGAGATGAAGAAGTAGGAGTAGAGAGAGAGAGAGAGAGAAGAGAAGATGAGAGAGAAGAGAGATAAGAGAGAGAGAGGAATAGAGGACTGATGAGAAGAAGAGGAGAATGAAGAAAGAAGAGAGAGATGATAGACTGAATGATTTAAACATTGGCCTTGAACAATACATGATTGTCAATAACAGTAGTTTTCATATCACTGAAACAATGCACAAAAAATTACATAATTTATAGAGATTAAAGAAAATAACACAAGTCATATATAGCGAAGACTCATAAAAAATGATATGTATACAATCTAATTGTACGAGAAATTCATATTATCTTAATCAAATAACATTCTAGAGAGAGATGTAGAAAAATCATCCATATGATATACAATGTAGCTTTTCAATAAAGTGATTAAGTGAATTTGAACTGAAGATATTGCACACTGGCCTTAGGCCACAATACAATATAGAAAAGAAAATAGGAAAATATCTTATTTAGCAGCACCTATCTATATTCTATAATCATTGGTTACCTGAAAATCATATACTTCTCATACCTACTACGGTACAAATTATAAGGATAGTTGTCAAATCACAGTTTACATTTCACATATACTGAAATGATTAGTCATAGACATTAGTATAAAAGGGGGAGATACAGAAAATCATGATCATGTTATGCCACGAGTTCTTGATAATACGTGATATAAACAAAGGTGAAAATGTTTAAGTGGTTTAACAGACGTACATCATAGGATTGGTTACCTTGTAGACTTAAAGTATTTTCTTCCGCCTATTGCTTGCATGAAACACATATCTAGATAAATTGTATCTGTGGATAGGATCAGTGGCTCTAAGTAACATGTGCAGAGGAAGTTCTTTTGACTCTTTTAGAAATTTGACCCTTAAATCTTCAAACGTAGCACAAAATAACACAAAATGTTTTTCGTTTTCGATCTGATTTTTACAAAATGGACAGAATTTATCATGAATAGATTCGCTATAGCGATGTACATTGTTATTAAGTGGGAGTACATTAAACCTCAACTGCGTGATGGCAACACGAAAACAATAATTTTCCATATCTAGAACATAACTTTCTTTTACGAATATAGTCTTAAATGATCTATATGGTTGATATCTATCTCGATCTCTTATAGTTCCTGACCATTCTTGAATAAACATATCGATGAGCCTCTGTTTAAATATGCTTAGAAACTTTTTCACATCCCCAACACCCTGTTGCAACCAAACAATGTTAAATCCAGTTAAGCATAAGATTTCTCTTATTTTCGAAACCCAGCACTGTTTTCCGGAATTGTCTAGAGAGAGAGAGAGAGAGAATAGTTTGACAATAGTTTATTGCGATTTAAGCTGGGAAGCCCATTCACAAGGGGACAGTGGGAAGGGGACTAAGCACAAGATATATATTGAACGATAACAACAACAATAGCAACAAATATGGTTGTAGCCCAAATAATCTTCAAGGCATGGATTCCACGTCATGGTACAGAGATCCAGAATCAGACACAGCATTGCAGCAAAGTGTTCAGTCAGGCAGGGCCACTGGCTCCTGCTAGTTTGTTACACAAAACACATGAGGAAAACGAAACTGGCGCGGACACGTATGCGGCAGTCCGTTTATGCTCTCTCTCTCTCGCTCTCTCTTTTTTTCTTTCTCTCTCTCTCACACAAGTGGGAGAGAGAGAGCGAGAGAGGAATCGTGTTAAATTGATAATATATACAATTTAGTCTCGTTCCTCAGGGCTACAGCTTCGAGGTTCATCAACGGTGAGATTTCGCGTGTATGTATCCGGGCAATTTTTGTTTGTTTTTGCAGGGGGGGGGGGGGGGGGGGTTGCCATCAAGAAGGTAGCCATATTCCAACTTTGGGGGATGTATATTGAGGTACGTTCATGACTCCCGTAACCCATCGAATGCTGACTTGACTTACAGGGTTTTAAACGTGCATGCTTGATCTTCTGCGTGTGTATGCTTACACGAGCGGAATTAAGGCACTGGCAGGTCTTGCACTTGAAGCTGATTTGGGAGATCGTGAAAAAAAATTCCCACACTCAATTCACCAGACGTCACCAAGATTGGAACCCACGACATCATGGACCCATAGGGTTGAAGTCGTCCGGTTTTAACCACTCAGCTATAGCGTCCGGCATATAGATTGATATGAATATTACCGTAACGATAACTGGGCATAACAGTCCTCAACAGTGACCCCGCCCCCTTCCCAGTTATTGTATAGAACTACCGGGTAACATCTCACAGCAGTGTATTAACTAAACACAGGAAACTTTTTTCTCACAAAACGTTTCTGATGGAAGGCGATATCAGAAAAGAGAAGAGACCGCAAACAAAAGCTGGGGGAAAACCCAAAACTAACGCTATCATTGCCATAATGAGTGATCATCAGAAGTGAATGGCGTGTGCCTCTGCCTGCTTTGTGGGGATCTGTGATGGGGATTGTTGATTAAGTCGGGCCATTCTTCAGATGAGCGGCCTGAGGTATCACAGCACACACACACACACACACACACACACACACACACACCAAAACACAGCACACACACACATATACACACACACACACACACACACACATACATGGTGACGTCACAACATGGCGACAGTAAGCAGTAACTAAAATCCAGCCTAGTGCAAATGCTTGTTATTACATAGAGAATGACAAAAACTCGACGTCAACGAGCAGCCTCCTGTTACTTTGATGTACACACATCAAGTAAAAATGCTAACCAAGAAAGTGAGGAGATGCTACGGCCAAAACCGCAAACCAAAAGCAGGCCGTTCGCCCCAGACTTCCACCAATGGCAACGCAGCAACTAATAACGATCCGATCTACCAGGCCATTCCATCACTGAACTCAAACAAATGGTCTTGTCTCTGAGCGACAAAATCACTGCTCTGGAGAGGCCCGTGGCGGACCAGGGACGCCTTTGGTTACAGCAGCGCTTCGGATACTCAATCACGGGCGACAAAAACCCTCCAGCAGGGTGACCAGAGGAACCCAGACCGACTGTTCTTCGGCGCCACGCTCCTCCCCCTGCCAGCCACCCCCTACGCTAAAGCAGCAAAAGGACTGCCCTCTTCGCCCAGCCTTCTCCCCTCTTCCCCCAGCACTGGCAAAAATCCAAAGAGGTCAGTAGACATTGAAAAAATTAGAAAGGGAAACTAAAAGCCTGATTAACTTACGTCAAAAGGGCTTGATGAAAAAAAATGAGACGTCAAATCAAGTTTATTGAAGGAAAAGACTTCTAGTCTCCCTTCGGTAGTGATAGTCCATGACTCCATTCTGCATGGAATTAACAGCAAGCGCCTAGGTAACTCCTATGGCTTTGATGCGTTAAAGTGAAAACATCGAAAATTGGAGAGATTCACCAGTCTGTGAAAGCAAAGTCTGATGCCCAAAGAACCAAATGTGTCATATCCATTGGGGGATAAATGATCAAAAAGGGACACAGACCCACAGGAAGCCAGCAGGAACATGGTTCGAATGTGAAAAATGTTATTCCCTTTTTTCCCCAGTGCCAAGTTGTCATTAGTAAAATTGCTCCTTCCTGGAACGCAGATCTGCAGAGGAAACGAGATGTTTTCAATGCTGTAACGTGTTCTGAATTATTGAACAGAAAAATGTTTCCTTCATCTCACACGAAAACTGAACACTCACCATAGTAATTTCAGAGACCAGCTGCCCCCTAATCCCCAAGGGTCACGTGTCCTCGCCAGAAACATGGGCCCGACACGTGCATGCTTTGCTCTGGGAAAAGCAGAAGGGGAAACCTAGACGCTGGTTCTACAAAAATTTCCACCCCAAAGGTACCCCCACAGATTCCCTACGACCACTTCCTTCACCAGCCAGGTTACAGAGATAGCCAGTGGCCATTCACTTTCCAGGACTGCCAAGTACCTTGTGGAGACAGCGTAGACCTAATTATTTTAATGTGTTAAGAAACACTAAAGGGTTTAATTTATGTGTATTAACTTGCAGTGCACTAGCAAAGGGTATTTTCCGTTTTGCTCACATCTGTAGCAGCTGTTTTTACTTGATCCAGTGTGAACTTTCTTGAATGAGTAGTTTGTCTCGAGTTGTTTAAAAATTCTTCGGTCAGTTAAAAAGTTGCTATTATTATTTTTTTAAATTTATTTTTGGTTTGGTAATTTTTTTTTCTTTCTGGGTTGGGGTTTGTTTTGTTATTAACTCATAAGTTTTTAACGTTGTTCGTACTATGCCCTCTAAACAACAACGCGCGTTTTCCATCAGCAGGGGGAATGCTAGATCTTTTTTCCACTAATCTGCCCTACAAATACAGCATCTTGCTGAAAATCATTATCAAGTAGTGATGTTACAATCCTCAAAGTAACTAAAGTAAGCTGCCCAAACTGCTGGTACTATTACCCACCTGTCTATCAGCAAGTTGATGCTGTAACAAAATTCAGTGCAGCCATATACATTCAGGAAGGGGTGATTACTGCATGTGTCCTCCCCAGTGCCTAACCCAGATCCCAGATAATTCTTTGTGCAGCACGAGTAAGTTTTGGAAAGAATTAAAAATAAATACGGTGTCTGTATATCTCCCGGGAAGGGACCAATGAATGAATACTGGGGTGGATGCACAACCTAAAAGATAATAAAAAAGTGGTTCATTGCAGGAGATTTTAATGCACTGCACCCTTCTGGGATAAAGAATGTAGAAAAATATCTCATAATCGATTTGTGGAAAACATAGTTGACCCCTGTCTATGCTTGCTAAATGAGGGCAGTGTCACAAGAACCCAGACATTGCTAGCACAAGCATCAGCCTTAGTCTGTCATTTGTGTCTCCTGTATTAGCTCCAGAGTGTGAGTGGTAAAACATATAATGACACCCTTGGCAGTGATCACCTGCCTATTATCACAACTTTTTGTGGAACAACAATTTCTGTGACACTCAGAAAAGACAAATTCCTCAAATTTAACTATAAAAAGTT
This sequence comes from Rapana venosa, assembly GCA_028751875.1. Taxonomy (NCBI): domain Eukaryota; kingdom Metazoa; phylum Mollusca; class Gastropoda; order Neogastropoda; family Muricidae; genus Rapana; species Rapana venosa. The sequence goes on along the minus strand of CM054136.1, from coordinate 71,227,082 downwards.
GATTGGCAGAAGTTTGAAGACATCCTTGCATTTTTACAACCTGACAGCTTTGACACCGAAAAACATTGACCACTTTTATGCCAGTTTTACTGAGACCACCCTTTAAATGCTGCCACCTTTATCTATCCCCAAAATTAATTTACGGTAAAAACAAGAAACATCAGGGAAATATCTGGTGGACACCGGGTGTGAGGAAGCATTTAAAAAAATAAACGCTCAATGTATAAAATTTATCTAAAAGATAAAACATCAGAAATAATGTAAACAGAACAAGCTAAAATTCATTGTAACCTTGTTGTAGCTCAGGCTAAGAGACAGTTTTGGACTTCTTTTTGTACCACGAAATTTCAAATCATAAGGACCTTAAAAAGGTTTGGGAAAGATTTCATGAAATAAAAAAAGGGTTTGTTAGTTTACCATCTTGTCAGTGAGACTGGAAAACAAGAATTCCCATCAAATTTAGAAAAGGCAGAGGGGTTTGCAGATATATTTTTTAAAATCGATGTGTCTTGAAAGGGCTGTCACTTAAGTGTAGGAAACTATAGAACAGAAGAGGAAAATAAAACAGAGTATAATGAAACCCAATTTTTGACAACAGTTCATGCATTAATGCTCCAATTTCAGTGGGTGAAGTTAGAGATGCTTTACTGTCTCTTTCTACAAAAAAACATCTGTCGGGCTAGATGCGTTTCTAATGACATGCTAAAACATTACCAGCAACTTTATTTTTCTACTGCATAAAAATGTTCAATAAATGTTGGATTGAAGGTGTTATGCCAGTGGATTGGAAACAATCTATTGTCATTCCTATTTTATAAACAGGGAAAACCCACAACAGACAAAAATAGTACAGGCCAATTGCTTTGACCTCACACACTGGGAAGTAAATGGAGAGAATTATTCTTAAAAGGCTGATGTACTTCTGTGATAAAAATAAAATAATCCCGGTAATCAAAGGGGGTTTTCGAAAAGACAGATCTGCCATAGATAACTTGGTTAAGCTATCAACGCATTTAAAAAATCGTTTGCAAGAAAAAAGAACGTTCTTGCAACATTTTTTGATATAAAAGGGCGTATGATCAAGTTTGGCATGCTAAGTTGCTGTGTAAACTAAAGGATTTTGGGTTTTTCTGGGCATTTTTATAACTATTTTTAAAGTTTTTGACTAATAGAAGTTTACAGGTTAGAATAGCTAAATCATATTCTAGTTTTAGATCTCTGCATATGGGGACTACCCAAGGTTCTGTAATATCGCCTTCTTTTTAATGTTTTGCTGCATGATCTACCTATGAAATTGTCAAAGGAAGTCGTCTTAGTGCAATATACAGATGATATATTATGTGGATGAATGTTTCTATGAAACGAAACACACCAAAAGAGCGTTAAACTACATTAAAAAGGTATACCGAGCCAGCTTAACAACATCGGATATTATATGCTCGAAAATGGATTTACTTTATCCACAGAAAAAACGTACACTGTGCTTTTAACAATGGCGTAATCCAGATGACCTACCAGCATTTAGAATTGGGGGCCACGTGATTGAGTATAAAGACACCGTAAAGTTCTTGGGTGTTATTTTTCACTTCTAAGCTAACTTGGAATGCACATATCGAAGGAATTTAACTAAAGGGAAAGAAAGGCTTAAACTTTTTGAAAAGGTAAGTAAACAGTTCTGGGGCCAAGACACATTTAAAACTGAAATATTTGCTACATTCTTATTCGTTCAAAATTATGTATTGGTCAAGAGGTCTATTTCAGTGCTCCCAAGTATTTACTTAAAAAGTTACAAAGTATAGACTGCAAAGCATACAGGCTTGCTCTTGGTTTTGCCCTTATCACGCTTCAGCCCTGGGAACATATTACGAAGTCGGCATATTGCCTTTAGATGATTACCGTCAACTGGCATGTGCTAAATATTTGCTTAGAAACAAAACGACAGAAAACTTTATTTCAGAGAAATAGAAGTTAAAATCAGAATTTAATTTTCCTAAAGAGCGAAATATATATCCTCTTTAATTGCCCATAAGTACATATGTGTCTGATCTGGTACAAACTCTGAAGTCAATCAACACAGCATGGAAAACACGAGAAGCAATCTTACCTTGCCCATCATGGGAGATGAATAAAGCACACTTTGATATAGAGGTGTCTAATGTAAACAAAAATGGCAATTTGAATATAATGGGTTTTGATGTCCAATCCCACATCCATCATAAATATTTTGACCATTTACAAATTTATAAAAAGACAGATCACGTCTAGATAATCAAGAAACAGGTTCTGCTTTTGTATATACCCGCTTTAAAATTGAAAAATCATTTATGTTGGTAGATATCACTCGATATTTACAGCAGAACTTGTAGCAATACTAATGGGTCTTACTTATATTCTTGATTTGCCGTGGGGTATATTTCAAATTCTTGTTTGCATTTATTCTAAATCGGGATTTTTATGCTTTAAATTCCCCAAGTTTCAAGAAAACTTCGAAAATCATATTAGAGATTAAGCATGTTCATACATCTCCTAAACCTTAAAGGGCATAAGTGTGAATTTTGTTGGGTGCCTTCACCACTGGTTTCTTTCCCAAATGAGTGGGCGGATAGAGCTGCCAAAAAGGGTGCAAAACATGGACGGGATGCAATAGAATTGCATGTGCCTTTATTCTTACAAGAAAGGGTATAGCTTACTAGAACAAAAATCATGGAAAAAGGTCACTGACAGTAATCAGCAAAAAGAGAAAACTTTTAACTAGAACTGCAATTAAAACCGATAATTTAACAGTGGTGAACCATTCAGAAGTTAGTACAAGTGTTTTTACGTCAAGGAGAATTAATACTTTATTCTATAGAATGAACTAAAGCATTGTTAAACCAAATTCAGCAAAAATGGTAAATGCCTGTGTGGTGAGAATATCACTAATACTCATATTTCTTTTTGACTGCCAGAGTGTAAAACCTTTCATTGCCCCATTTTTCTGAAAACTCCCTCACCAGCATATTCAGCAATCTAAAACTTGCATTTGAAATTGTGAAAGGTCTTTGTCACAGTCCCCTAGGACATTTGTTTATAGTTACATTAACGTTAATGACTTTTTGTTTGTTTGCTTGTTAATTTATTCTTGTTGCATTGCCAAGTTTCTTTTTGGTTTTAATATTATTTTTATTATTATTTTTTTTTAATAACACATCCACCTCACCCGTTTTTTTTTTTTTTGTTTTGTTCCCCCCCCCCCCCCCTTCTAATATCACTAAAAGTGAACAGAGGTAAAAATTTAAGTCAACAACAACACACACATACCCACACACACATACTACACCCCAACACACACATACTACACACACACACACACACAACCCCCACACATACTACACACACCACACAGCACAACACATACACACACACACACCCATACACACACGCACACACACCACACACACACACACACAACACACACCACACCCCACACACACACACACACACACCCACACACGTCTGTCTGCTCTACTCTGCTCTGCTGTGCCTGGCCAGTTAGTTCGGATAATGAGAAATGTCCGGACATTTGAGACCGTTCCTACGTAATAACAGAGATAATAGACCCGTGCGTGTCTTGTTCCTATGTAATAATAGAGATTATAGACCCGTGTGTGTGTGTATAAAACACTGATGCTATCTGATTAACTGGGGCTACATTCCGTGGTAATAGCCAGCAGACAATTGGCAGGAGATGGTAGTGAAAGACTCTCTACGCCTCTCTAACAAAGACCGTGCCACAGATCTGTGAAAGAACCATGACAGGAATTGATGCTTTTCAAACCCCTTGACAAATTGTTTGTGTATGTTTTTGTTTGGTTGGTGTTTTTTGTGTGTCTTTTTGTGTTCTTTGGCTAGAAAATCTGAGGTGCACCAATGGTGGATTTTGGTACGTGACCATTTTGCCCACAAGAAGGTAGCCGCTTTCTGACTTGAGGCACGATTGACAAAGTAAAAAAAAAACCTTTTTAAAAAACCCATCACATAATCCCCTTGTCCGAATTTACTATGACTATCTGGCTAAAAAAAAAAGGGGGAGGGGAAAGGGGGCACAAAGAAGAGGAAAGGGAAAAATCCAGCAAGTTCAAGGGGTGGATACCATTTGTGGGTCTGTATATCTTTTTTAGTGTCAAAAACTCTTATGGTTTGAGTAAAGGATTTTACTTTGATGGAAAATATAGTCATGTCAGTGACTTGCTGATTTTCTTCTTCTTTGTATTGCTCTGACAGCAACTATTGGTGTTGTCATATGAGCAAAACTATGTTGCACTGCTGTTAAGCACCTGCAAGTCAGGCCCTGCAGATTTGACTTTGGTGAGGGAAAGTCTTGTTAATTTTCAAGTCATTCTGGAAAAAAAAGGCACGAATGTTTCCACACTAGACAAAAAGGAGGGGACAGGAAGAAACAGAGGCAGAAACAAGGAGAGGAATAGAATAGAGGGAATTCCTGGGACAGAAATGCAGAAAGTGGGGGAAAACTATTTATACTTACAGGCTCCCAGCATCCTCACAGTGGAAAATTGATATGAATATTGCTGTAATGATAAATGCACATAACAGTCCTCAACAGTAAAAAACCCCCAGTTATTGTACAGAACTACCGGATAACATCTCACAGCAGTGTATTAACTAAACACAGGAAACTTCTTTCTCACAAAGCGTTTCTGATGGAAGGCGATATCTGAACAGAGAAGAGACTGCAAACAAAACTGGAGGGAAAAACCCAAACTAACGCTATCATTCCAAAATGAGTGATCATCAGAAGTGAAGGGCCCGGTGTGCCTCTGCCTGCTTTGTGAGGATCTGTGATGGGGATTTTTGGGTGCCTGATTAAGTCGGGTCATTCTTCAGAGGGGCCCGGGCCTGAGGTTTTCACAACACACAAAATCACACACCACACACACACACACACACACACAACCCACCAAACACACACACACACCAAAACACACAACACACACACCACACACCAAAAACACACACACACACACCACACACACACACACAACACCCACACACCACACACACGTCTGTCTGCTCTGCTGTGCCTGGCCAGTTAGTTCGGATAATGAGAAATGCCGGACTTTTGAGACCGTTCCTACTAAACTGGGTAATAGATCGAGCGTGTTTTGGTTTCTATGTAATAATAAGTTATTTTACCCGTGTGTTTATTTTTCTATGTAATAACAGAGAAAATAAACTGTGTGTGTGTGTATAAAACACTGATGCTATCTGATTAACTGGGGCTACATTACGTGGTAATAGCCAGCAGACAATTGGCAGGAGATGGTAGTGAAAGACTCTCTACACCTCTCTAACAAAGACCGTGCCACAGATCTGTGAAAGAACCGTGACAGCAATTGATGCTTTTAAAACCATTGACAAATTTTGGGGGTAAATTTTTGTTTTTTGTTTGGTTGGTTTTTTTGTGTTCTTTGGCTAGAACTCTGAGGTGCACCAATGGTGAGATTTTGTGTACATGACCATTTTTGCCCACAATGAAGGTAGCCGCATTCTGACTTGAGAGATGATTGACAAATGTAAAAAAAAGAATCCCTATAAAAGCACCATCACATAAACCCATTGTCCGAATCTACTATGACTAACTGGCCAGTAAAAAGGGGGAAGGGAAGGGGGCAAAAAAGAAAAAGGAAAAGGGAAAAAAGCACCAGCAAGTTCAAGGGTGGGTACCATTTGGGTGTCTGTATAGCATATCTAGTGTCAAAACTCATTATGGTTTGAGTAAAGGATTATACATAGATGCAAAATATAGCCATGTCGGTGACGTGCTGTTCTTTTCTTCTTTGTAATGCCCTGACAGCAACTATTGGTGTCTGTCATATGAGCAAAACTATGTTGCACTGCTGTTAAGCACCTGACAAGTCAGGCCCTGCAAATTTGACTTTGGTGGGGAAAGAATTGTTAATTTTCAAGTCATTCTGGAAGAAAAGGCAGAAGAATGCAGCACATTAAACAAGAAGGAGGGGACAGAAAGAAAACAAGAGGCAGAAACAAGGAGAGGAATAGAATAGAGGGAATTCCTGGCACAGAAATGCCAGAAAGTGGGAATACTATTTATACTAACAGGCTCCCAGCATACTCACAGTGGAAAATTGATATGAATATTGCTGTAATGATAAATGCGCATAACAGTCCTCAACAGTAAAAAAAACAAAACCCACACCAGTTATTATACAGAACTACCAGATAACATCTCACAGCAGTGTATTAACTCAACGCAGGAAACTTCTTTCTCACAAAGCATTTCTGATGAAAGGTAATATCTGAACAGAGAAGAGACTGCAAACGAAAGCTGGAGGGGAAAAACCCAAACTAACGCTATCATTACCATAATGAGTGATCATCAGAAGTGAATGGCGTGTGCCTCTGCCTGCTTTGTGGGGATCTGTGACGGGGATTGTTGGTGCCTGATTAAATCGGGCCATTCTTCAGATGAGCGGCCTGAGGTATCACAGCACACACACACACACAACATATACAACATACACACAAAACTACATACCACACACATACACACACACATTTCACACAGCCACACACACACAGCCCCCACACACATACACACAGCACACACACACATATATACCCCACACCAACACACACATACACACATACACACCACATACACACAGCCACACACAATACACACAGCACACACCACAGACAAACACGCACACCACCGCACATACACACACCATCACACATACAACACACAGAACACACACACAGCACGCACGCACACACATATACAAACACACAAACAACAAAACAACGCACATACAACACACGCCAACACACACATACACACACAAAACACACACACACAAACAACACACACACACACACAAACACACCAAAACACACCACACACACACGTCTGTCTGTCTTCTCTTCTTGCCTGGCCCCGTTAGTTCGGATAATGAGAAATGTCCGGACATTTGAGACCGTTCCTACGTAATAACAGGGATAATATACTCGAGCGTGTATTGTTCCTATGTAATAAATTAGAATTTATAGACCCGTGTGTGTATTGTTCCTACGTAAAAACAGAGGAAAAAAAGACGTTAGGGTATAAAACACTGATGCTATCTGGATTAATGGGGCAACCCTTACGTTGTAATTTGCCAGCAGACAATTGGCAGGAGATGGTAGTGAAAGACTCTCTACACCTCTCTAACAAAGACCGTGCCACAGATCTGTGAAAGAGCCATGACAGCAATTGATGCTTTTTAAACCCATTGACAAATTGTTTGTGTATGTTTTTGTTTGGTTGGTTTGTTTTTTGTTTTGTTTTTTGTGATCTTTGGCTAGAACTCTGAAGTGCACCAATGGTGAGATTTTGTGTAAGTGACCATTTATGCCCACAATAAAGGTAGCTGCATTCTGACTTGAGAGATGATTGACAAATGTAAAAAAAAGAATCCCTATAAAAGCACCATCACATAATCCCATTGTCCGAATCTACTATGACTAACTGGCCAGAAAAAAGGGGGAAGGGAAGGGGGCACAAAAGAAGAGGAAAAGGAAAAGCATCCAGCAAGTTCAAGGGGTGGGATACCATTTGTGGTGTCTGTATATCATATCCAGTGTCAAAACTCATTATGGTTTAAGTACAGGATTATACATAGATGCAAAATATAGTCATGTCAGTGACATGTTGTTTTTCTTCTTCTTTGTAATGCTCTGACAGCAACTATTGGTGTCTGTCATATGATCAAAAAATACGTTGCACTGCTGATAAGCACCTCGCAAGTCAGGCCCTGCAAATTTGACTTTGGTGGGGAAAGAATTGTTAATTTTCAAGTCATTCTGGAAGAAAAGGCAGAAGAATGCACCACATTAGACAAGAAGGAGGGGACAGGAAGAAAACAAGAGGCAGAAACAAGGAGAGGAATAGAATAGAGGGAATTCCTGGCACAGAAATTCCAGAAAGTAGGAATACTATTTATACCAACAGGCTCCCAGCATCCTCACAGTGGAAAATTGATATGAATATTGCTGTAATGATAAATGCGCATAACAGTCCTCAACAGTGAAACCCCCCAGTTATTGTACACAGCTAGTGGATAACATCTCACAGCAGTGTATTAACTCAACACAGGAAACTTCTTTCTCACAAAGCATTTCTGATGAAAGGTAATATCTGAACAGAGAAGAGAGACTGCAAACAAAAGTTGGAGGGGCGGAAACCCCAAACTAACGCTATCATTACCATAATGAGTGATCATCAGAACTGAATGGTGTGTGCCTCTGCCTGCTTTGTGGGCATCAGTGATGGGGATTGTTGGTGCCTGATTAAGTCGGGCCATTCTTCAGATGAGCGGCCTGAGGTATCACAGCACACACACACACACACACACTCTCTCTCTCTCTCTCACGCACACACACACACACATCACACACACACACACACACAACACACACACACACACACACACACACACACACCACACACACACACAAAACACACGTCTTTCTGCTCTACTCTGCTGTGCCTGGCCAGTTAGTTCGGATAATGAGAAATGTCCGGACATTTGAGACCGTTCCTACGTAATAACTGGGATAATAGACTCGTGCGTGTATTGTTTTCTATGTAATAATAGACATTATAGACCCGTGTGTGTATTGTTCCTACGTAATAACAGAGAAAATAGACTGTGTGTGTGTGTATAAAACACTGATGCTATCTGATTAACTGGGGCTACATTACGTGGTAATAGCCAGCAGACAATTGGCAGGAGATGGTAGTGAAAGACTCTCTACACCTCTCTAACAAAGACCGTGCCACAGATCTGTGAAAGAACCCATGACAGCAATTGATGCTTTTCAAACCCATTGACAAATTGTTTGTGTATGTTTTTGTTTGGTTGGTTGTTTTTTGTGTGTCTTTTTGTGTTCTTTGGCTAGAACTCTGAGGTGCACCAATGGTGAGATTTTGTGTACGTGACCATTTAGCCCACAATGAAGGTGGCCCCTTTCTGACTTGAGGCACGATTGACAAATGTAAAAAACACACCTATAAAAACGCCATCACATAATCCCATTGTCCGAATCTACAATGACTATCTGGCTAAAAAAAAAAGGGGGAGGGGAAAGGGGGCACAAAAGAAGAGGAAAAGGGAAAACATCCAGCAAGTTCAAGGGGTGGATACCATTTGCGGTGTCTGTATATCATATTTAGTGTCAAAAACTCATTATGGTTTGAGTAAAGGATTATACATAGATGCAAAATATAGTCATGTCAGTGACTTGCTGATTTTCTTCTTCTTTGTAATGCTCTGACAGCAATTATTGGTGTCTGTCATATGAGCAAAACTATATTGCACTGCTGTTAAGCACCTGGCAAGTCAGGCCCTGCAGATTTGACTTTGGTGAGGGAAAGTCTTGTTAATTTTCAAGTCATTCTGGAAGAAAAGGCAGACGAATGTACCACACTAGACAAGAAGGAGGGGACAGGAAGAAAACAAGAGGCAGAAACAAGGAGAGGAATAGAATAGAGGGAATTCCTGGCACAGAATTTCCAGAAAGTAGGAATACTATTTATACTAACAGGCTCCCAGCATCCTCACAGTGGAAAATTGATATGAATATTGCTGTAATGATAAATGCGCATAACAGTCCTCAACAGTGAAACCCCCCAGTTATTGTACACAGCTAGTGGATAACATCTCACAGCAGTGTATTAACTCAACACAGGAAACTTCTTTCTCACAAAGCATTTCCGATGAAAGGTAATATCTGAACAGAGAAGAGAGACGGCAAACAAAAGCTGGAGGGGGAAAACCCAAACTAACGCTATCATTACCATAATGAGTGATCATCAGAAGGGAATGGTGTGTGCCTCTGCCTGCTTTGTTGGGATCTGTGATGGGGATAGTTGGTGCCTGATTAAGTCGGCCATTCTTCAGATGAGCGGCCTGAGGTATCACAGCACACACACACACACACACACACACACACACACACACACACACACACACACACACACACACACACACACACACAACACACACACACACACACACTCTCTCTCTCTTTCTCTCTCTCTCTCTCACACACACACACACACACACACACACACACACACACACACACACACACACCACACACACACACACACACACACGTCTGTCTACTCTGCTCTAGTCTGCCTGGCCAGTTAGTTCGGATAATGAGAAATGTCCGGACGTTTGAGACCGTTCCTACGTAATAACAGAGATAATAGACTCGAGCGTGTATTGTTCCTATGTAATAATAGAGATTATAGACCCGTGTGTGTATTGTTCCTACGTAATAACAGAGAAAATAGACCGTGTGTGTGTATAAAACACTGATGCTATCTGATTAACTGGGGCTACATTCCGTGGTAATAGCCAGCAGACAACTGGCAGGAGATGGTAGTGAAAGACTCTCTACACCTCTCTAACAAAGACCGTGCCACAGATCTGTGAAAGAACCCATGACAGCAAATGAGGCTTTTCAAACTCATTGACAAATTGTTTGTGTATGTCTTTGTTTGGTTGGTTGTTTTTGTTGTTGTTTTTGTGTTGTTTTTCGGCTAGAACTCTGAGGTGCACCAATGGTGAGATTTTGTGTACGTGACCATTTTTGCCTACAATGAAGGTAGTCGCATTCCGACTTGAGGGATAATTGATAAATGTTAAAAAAAATCCCTATAAAAGCGCCATCACATAATCCCTTTGTCCGAATTTACTATGACTAACTAGCCAG
>CM054136.1:71196297-71211297 GCA_028751875.1 Rapana venosa | reverse complement strand
TGAATTGCGCTACATGCTGAGCACAAAGTTCTCTCAAGATGACAAATGCAGCTAGTTGCTCTGATACCCTTTCAGTCTGTCATTCATCGTTTTTGTTTTTGTTGTTGTTACTCGATTAGAGCTCTTTATTCTTTTTATATATTTTTATTTTATTCTTTTATATCGACGATAATGGAATAAGCACTTATGTGCTTTTTTTTTTACAGCCAGTCCACGTGTGTATGTGGTTTTGTAAATTCTCTCATCTGTTCCCACCGGCACACAATGGCCTACTCTTACCAAAAGCGGAACACGATTTAACGTGGGCGCAAGATGTTCTGCGTGCGTTCGCACACGGGGCCTCGGTTTATAGTCTCATCCGAAGGACTTTTGGGGGAAAGTGGAGTCTGCACTGATGTTAAACTCCAGGGGAAAATATCCCCCTTGAACGGGAATCGAACCCGGGTCGTCAGATTGCGATCGCAATGTTCTAACCACTAGGCTAGCCCGTCCCCACCAACGGTGAGATTTTTGTGAGTAGGCGACCAGTTTTTTTGCACACAGTGAAGGTAGCTGTATTTCAGCTTCGGGGGATGTACGCTGGGTATGTTTGTGTTTCTGTAACCCACCGAACAACGCTGACATGTATCCCCCATGGGGAATAGCGTTCGTTCTAACTTCTCCACGTCAGCTTCAGTACGATACAGTACAATACGATACATTTGAGAAATAACTAGCTTTTCTGCGTGGTACATCATCATTAATAGAAGTTGACTAATACTGTTAGTGACAGTTGCGGCTAACCAGGCTGGGAAGATTGACATCTAATCAGGTCACTGCTGTTGTAGTGGCTGTTGTTGTTATTCTTCATCTTCTTCTTCCTATTATTATTCTTGTTGTTGCGCGTTCCCCAGTTTAACACCCCGTGGATCAACCAGAATAATTATGCAATCAGCTCTGAACCACGCATCACGCTTGATAATCACTATGAAATTGAAAGTACCCGTTCTGCCCTTTTTTTGGTGGAAAGTAGGCCATTTCGTGCCAGTAGAAACGGAAGAAAAAACAACACCAACGCATGCACACAAGTGTCGTTGTTTAGATACCATCACCCGAAGTCGGAATGTGGCGGCCTTAACAGTGGGTAAAAACAAGTCACACATGTGTAAATCCCGGAGCTCATCAAGTACGTCACCGCGCCGCGCTACATAGGAAGCCATACTCCGACTTCAGAGGATCTTTCTTTTTACAGAAGAATGCGGGTTGTTACGCTAGGAGCTTGTCAAGGACTGAAGACAATCTAAACATAGCATTAAACTTTACAAAACAAAAGAGAACCCAACAAAATCCCCGCACAAAATTTTGAAGTAGGCCTTAGCCCTTAGCTTACACCGATAACTGGCAAAGCCTTAAGGTTGCGCCTTAGGTCCCTGTTTTGTCCATCGTTCTCTCTGTCTAAAGATAAAGGCGTTCCCATAACCTGTACGGTCGTAGGGAAGCGAGATGTCAGAGAGCTCAGCTTCTCCAGGGGCCAGCATATTGAGGGCGGCGCCCATCTCCTCTCCTTTTTTGCTGGACCCTAAAGAGAGCAGGTACCCATTTACAGCTGGGTGAACTGGGGGGGGGGGGGGGGGAGGGGGGGGACTGTACTGAAGCCAAGGCGCGCATAAGGTCACCCATCCATTTGGTAACCACGCTCAAAGTTGCATTAACCTTAACTTAGGGAAAGCGAGTGTTCTGACCACTGAGTTATTAGCCCGTCTCTCTGTCTACCATCCTGTAAAAGCCATTCTCTGTGGAATGGGGATAGCGGTAAGCGGCGCGGCAGAAAACATGACGGAAGTGATCTCTAGAGAAACCAACTCTCTTCTAATTCTCATCCGGCTTCCAACTCCGCATCTCTCTTGATGAGATGTAGATATATTCAGAGGCACCATGCAAGGATATCCGAATAATGTCTTTTTGCACGCGAACACACACACACACACACAACACACACACACACACACACACACACACACACACACACACACACACACACACACACACACACACACTCACACACACACACACACACACACACACATACACTCACACACACACATACACACACACGCACGCACGCACGCTCGCACACACGCTCGCTAGGGGATATTTTCCCCTGGGGTTCACATCAGTGCCGACTCCATCCCACCCACCCCCCTCCCCCAAAGTCCTTCGGATTAGACTGCAAACCGTGGTACCGTATGCGAACGCACGCAAAACATCTTGCACACACGTTAAAACCTGCTCCGCTTTTCGAAAAAGTAGGCCATTGTGTGCCGGTGGGAACGGATGACAAAATTGACAAAACTGCATACACACGGGGACTAGATGTAAAAAAGCACATGAGTGCTTATTCCATCAGTTTCGAAATAAAAGAATAACATAATAAATAACGCACACATACATACTACACAAACGCGCGCGCGCACGCGCACGTACACCACAGACGCACACACGTAAACACACACACACACACATACACGTGCGCCCCTCCCCTTCATCCCCGCACACACATACACACACGACCCTACACACAACGCCCCCCTCCCCACTCACACCCCCCTACACACACGCCCCATCCCACACACCCCCCTACACACACACACGCTCCCTCCCCCTCAACCCCCCCCCCCCCCCCCCCCCCCACATACACACACACACATACTTCCTTTTCTGCCCCCAACAAAGTCTGCTGCTGCTGCTGCGGTTATTATTTTCTCAAGGGAAGGGTGGTGGGGATAGGCGAAAGTCAGAATCGTTCAGTGTCACAGAGCACTCAGAATAGCAGTAATTATAATGATGAACTCTGACGAGTGAGGGAGCACTTGTGAGTGTGTTGCCACTCACTGCCCTTCTCCCCGATCCCTCCCTTGTTTCCTCTGTGACAGAGACAGCAGCAATGCACTTGACACTGCCAGACAGGAACAACGCCCAAGGCTGGTGCAGTATAGTTAGTTAGTTAGTTAGTTAGTTAGTGAGTTAGTGTGTGTGTGTGTGTGTGTGTGTGTGTGTGTGTGTGTGTGTGTGTGTGTTTTTGTGTGTGTGTGTGTGTGTGTGTGTGTGTGTGTGTGTGAGTGTTTTGTGTGTGTTGTGTGTGTGTGTTTTGTGTGTGTGTGTGTGTGTTTGAGAGAGAGAGAGAGAGAGAGAGAGAGAGAGAGAGAGAGAGAGAGAGAGAGTGTGTGTGTGTGTGTGTGTGTGTGTGTTTTGTTTTGTTTTGTTTAATGTCTATTCACTACATGGTGATTTAGACACACCCGCATTCATACCAAAGTACCTATTATTACACACCGCATCTCTCTCTCTCTCTCTGTCTCTCTCTCTTTCTCTCCCCTACACGCACCCACATCCACACACACATAAGTATATAAATATATACATATATATAAATATATATATATATATATACATATATAAAAATATATATATATATTATATATATTATATTATATATTATATATATATATATATGTAATATATATGTATGTATATATATATATGTGTGTTTGTGTGTGTGTTGTTGTTGTTGTTGTCTTCAATTTAACGTCTGTTCACTCTAAGTGATATTAGACGAGTGTGTGTGTGTGTGTGTGTGTGTGTGTGTGTGTGTGTGTGTGTGTGTGTGTGTGTGTGTGTGTGTGTGTGTGTGTGTGTGTGTGGTGATGTGTGTGTGTGTGGATGTGTGTGTGTGGGGATGTGTGTGTGTGTGTGTGGATGTGTGTGTGTGTGTGTGGATGTGTGTGTGTGAGTGTGTGTTGGTGTGGATGTGTGTGTGTGTGTGGATGTGTGTGTGTGAGTGTGTGAGTGTGTGCCTGTTGTTGGTTTTGGGGGGCTACACACCACGTATTAGTATTTTTGCCACTTTTTCTTTCTGTTTTCTTACTTTTACTCTTGCATTCGTACCGCACACACATTGTGTAGGAATCTACTGTAAAAAAAGAAGAAGAGACTGTATTTGTCTGTCTGTAGGTCTGTAGGTCTGTCTGTCTGTTTATTATCTATCTATCTATTTATCTATCTATCTATCATCTATCTATCATCTATCTATCTATCTAGCTATCTATCTATCTATCCATCTGCATTCATTCAATTCTGTCTGTCTGTTTATCTACCTGTCTGTATCTCTATCTATCTATCTATCTGCATTCATTCAATTCTATCTGTGTATCCATCTATTCATCTATCTACCTATCTATCTATCTGTCTGTCTGTCAGTCTGTCTGTCTGTCTATCTATCTCTGTTGATCTCTCCAGATCTTTCACGCTTTCAACAAATCTGAGAGAAACCGTTTTGATAGCGACAAGAGAGAAGTCTCTGGCTACATCTGCACTTGTCTCGTTAGACTCCCCCAACGACCCATCATCGTTCTATGACGCTATGACAACTACAAGTGGACAACGCGCGACGTCTCCCTGGGGGGATCCTGTAAAAGGCCATCTGTACTGTGTCAACTCCCCGTGCCAATGCCGACAGCAGCAGCAGCAGCAGCAGCATCCTCGTCTGCTCATGCGTGGTTTGTCATTCTATCCAGACATTTTTTACTTTTTCGTTAGGCCTCGGCTAGAGCTCTGAGGTTCACCGATGGTCAGATTGTTTTTTTGCGTAAGCGATTGTTTTCTCTCTCTCTCTCTCTCCTCTCTCTCTCTCTCTCTCTCTCTCTCTCTCTCTCTCTCTCTCTCTCTCTCTCTCCCCCCCCCCTCTCTCTCTCTCTCTCTCTCTCCTCTCCCACCAATATGGTAGCCGCATTCCGACTTCCGAGGATGGTGTCTCTACATGACAGTGTATACGTTTATTTTGTTGTTTGGGTTTGTGTTTTGTGTGTGTGAGTGAGTGTGTGTGTGTGTGCGTGTGTGTGCGTGTGTGTGTGTGTGTGTGTGTGTGTGTGTGTGTGTGTGTGTGTGTGTGTGTGTGTGTGTGTGTGTGTGTGTGTGTGTCCGCGTGTGTGTTGTTGTTGTCTTCAATTTAACGTATGTTCACTCTAAGTGATATAAGACGAATGTGTGTGTGTGTGTGTGTGTGTGTGTGTTGTGTGTGTGTGTGTGTGTGCGTGTGTGTGTGTGTTCGTGCGTGTGTGTGTGTGTGTGTGTGTGTGTGTGTGTGTGTGTGTGTGTGTGTGTGTGTGTGTGTTTTGAGTGTGTGTGTGCCTGTTGCTGCTTTTTGGGGGGCTACACACCACTTTTTTTTTTTGGCCACTTTTTCTTTCTGTTTTCTTACTATTACTCTTGCATTCGTACCGCACACACATTGTGTAGGAATCTACTGTAAAAAGAAGAAGAAGAGACTGTATTTGTCTGTCTGTAGGTCTGTCTGTAGGTCTGTCTGTCTGTTTATTATCTATCTATCTATCTATCTATCTATCTATCTATCTATCTATCTGTCTGTCTATCTATCTATCTGCATTCATACAATTCTGTCCGTTTATCTACCTGTCTGTCTATCTATCTATCTATCTATCTGCATCCATTCAATTCTATCTATTTATCCATCTATCTATCTATCTATCTATCTATCTATCTATCTATCTATCTATCTATCTATCTATCTATTTATCTATCTATCTATCTATCTATCTATTCATCTATCTATTTAAATATCTGTCTGTCAGTTTGTCTGTCTGTCTATCTATCTCTGTTGATCTCTCCAGATCTATCACACTTTCAACAAATCAGAGAGAAACCGTTTTGATAGCGACAAGAGAGAAGTCTCTGGCTACATCTGCACTTGTCTCGTTAGACTCCCCCAACGACCCATCATCGTTCTATGACGCTATGACAACTACAAGTGGACAACGCGCGACGTCTCCCTGGGGGATCCTGTAAAAGGCCATCTGTACTGTGTCAACTCCCCGTGCCAATGCCGACAGCAGCAGCAGCAGCATCCTCGTCTGCTCATGCGTGGTTTGTCATATTATCCAGATATTTTTCTTTTTCGTTAGGCCTCGGCTAGAGCTCTGAGGTTCACCAATGGTCAGATTGTTTTTTTGCGTATGCGACTGTTTTCTCTCTTTTTATTTAATTGCCCTGTCTATGAAGATTTGAGACATAAGTTTCTTAAAGATGCGAAGAGACTTCCTTTGCACGTGCTACTCAAAGCTACAATATCTACTGA
The DNA here is from genome assembly GCA_028751875.1 of Rapana venosa. Taxonomy (NCBI): domain Eukaryota; kingdom Metazoa; phylum Mollusca; class Gastropoda; order Neogastropoda; family Muricidae; genus Rapana; species Rapana venosa. Next base: position 71,205,167 of record CM054136.1, on the reverse strand, counting down.
TAGACATAATTTATCACGATTTATTTTTCATGCAACCAACAGAAGAAGTAAGATAACTTTATAGAAATGGATCCTTATATTGATGAATACTACATTCAAAACATTATCGATTATGACGAACGTGAATTGATTTGTGTTGAATATCCAAGAAATAGGTGATGTAATTTCTTTATTATTGCTGATATATCATTTCATATTTATATACATTGATAGTAATGTGTTTCTAACACTCATGTCATATGTCCACTCCATACGCCCATCATTCCTTTGTATTGTGGCCTAAGGCCGATGTACAGTAAAAGTCTGAAGTCTGTCTGTCTGTCTGTCTGTCTGTCTGTCTGTCTGTCTGTCTGTCTCTCTCTCTCTCTCTCTCTCTCTCTCTCTCTTTCTCTCTCTCTCTCTCTCTCCTCTCCAACCAATATGGTAGCCGCATTCCGACTTCCGAGGATGGTGTTTATACATGACAGTGTATACTTTTGTTTTATTGTTTGGGTTTGGTTGTTTTTGTTTGTTTTTTGTTTTTTTAACTTTTGTCAGCCGTTCCTACCGGCCCGAAATGGCCTACTCTTTCGAAAGGTGAGACCGGCTTTTAACGTGTGCGCAAGTTGTTCTACATAATAATAATAATAATAATAATAATAATAATATTTATTATTAATATTATTATTATTATTATTATAATAATAATATATTGAATTTATATAGCGCTGGGGACGGGATAGCTCAGTGGTCGGAGCACTCGCTTTCCCCCAGCCAAGTTAAGCAGCGTCGAGCGTGGTTACCAGTTGGATGTGTGACCGTTTGCGCGCCTTGGCTTCAGTACAGTTCCCCCAGTTCACCCAGCTGTAAATGGGTACCTGCCCTCTTTAGGGTCAGGGAAGGTAAAGCAGCGAGGGAGAGGAGATGGGCGCCGCCCTCAATATGCTGGCCCTAGAGAAGTGAGGTCTCTGACGCCTCGCTCCCCTACGACCTTATAGGTTATGGGACTCCTTTACCTCCTTTTTTACCTATATAGCGCTGAATCTTGTAAAAAACAAACAAATCGAAGCGCTTGCATTCGCACACGGGGCCTCGATTTACAGTAGCAACCGAAGGATGTTGACGTTCAGGTTGATTTTCTCGTCAAACTGGGAAGAAAGGGGGCAAGGCTGGGAATCGAACCCAGAAGTGAGACAGCAGACGGGGCCCAGCCCAGTAGAGCTGCAGGAAAAACTGTGGGGACCCGCAGGGGTCTCTGCGACAGACTGCAGACTTTGCTATCCAGACCGGATTAAAAATTCAGCGTATCCAGGGAAGGTAAAAAATATATGAATTTTTTTTATATCACTTTAAGTCACTGCAGATTTCCCTGCGTGAAATTCGGGCTGCTCTTCCTGGGGAGAGCGCGTCGCCACAAGAGCAGCGCCACCTATTTTTTGTTTTTTGTTTTCTTGTCTACAACTTATTTGTTTCCCTATCAGAGTGGCTTTTTCCTACAGAATTTTGCCAGGGACAAGTCTCTTGTTGCCGTGGATTCTTTTACGAACGCTAAATAATTTTGTGTAACACGCGGAACTTCGGTTTATCGTATCATCCAAAAGACTAGCACCTTGACCACCACTCATGGTCTAATAGATGGGGAAAATTTCCAGGCCCAAACGGGGATCGAACCACCGCACACTTCTGACCCGGACTTTTCGTTTTCTAGGCAGGCGCGTTACCTCTAGAAGTGTTCCATGAACAATGCATTGCTGTGGTTTCCATGTCACTGGTGATGTGTCACAGTGAAACGAGGCTTTGCTGAATGGGCTGTGAGCGTAGAAGCATTGGAATTTGATCACCCCCCTTCCCCTTTCCCTATCAAGCATGTACACGTGAGCGCGCGCGCACACACATACATTCACACACACACACACACACACACACACACACACACACACACACACACACACACACACACACACACTCATACCCGCGCGTGCGCGTGTGCATACATACATCCATACATACATACATACATACATACATACATACATACATACATACATACATACACACACACAGTCTCTCTCACCACCCCCACCACCCCACACAAACAACCCCCTCCCCCCCCCCCACCAACCCCCTCCCCCCCTACAACACACACAACACCCCCCACCCCACCCCGTCCCCACAAAGACAGTCCCATCACAGACATCGTAAAAGATGCTTTCCCTCTCTCTTCTGGTCGGTGACCACCAGCAGGTTAACAGAAGAAAGAAGATTTTTTTTTAAGAACAACCCAACAACAACAACATGACAGCTATATAGCTGAATTCACATCACTCGCCCTCCCCTGCCCTCCCCATGCCTTTCTCTACCCTCCCCTGCTCTCCCCAGCTCTCCCCTTACCCTCCCCTGCTCTCCCCTTACCCTCCCCATGCCTTTCTCTACCCTCCCCTGCTCTCCCCAGCCCTCTCCTGCTCTCCCCTTACCCTCCCCTGCTCTCCCCTTACCCTCCCCATGCCTTTCTCTACCCTCTCCTGCTCTCCCCATGCCCTCTCCTGCTCTCCCCATGCCCTCTCCTGCCCTCCCCATGCCCTCCCCACGCCCTCTACTGCTAATCCCATTTTTTCCCCCCTCCCCTGCTCTCCCCATGCCTTTTCCTCCCCTCTCCTGCTCTCCCTTGCTCTCCCCTGCCCTCTCTGCTCTCCCCTGCCCTCTCCTGCTCTCCTCTGCCCTCTCCTGCTCTCCCTTGCTCTCCCCTGCCCTCTCCTGCTCTCCCCTGCCCTCTCCTGCTCTCCTCTGCCCTCTCCTGCTCTCCCTTGCTCTCCCCTGCCCTCTCCTGCTCTCCCCATGCCCTCTCCTGCTCTCCCCATGCCCTCTCCTGCTCTCCCCATGCCCTCTCCTGCTCTCCCATGCCCTCTTTTGCTCTCCCCATGCCCTCTTTTGCTCTCCCCATGCCCTCTCCTCCTCTCCCCATGCCCTCTCCTGCTCTCCCCATGCCCTCCCATGCCCTCTCCTGCTCTCCCCATGCCCTCTCCTGCTCTCCACTGCTCTCCCCATGCCCTCCTTGCCCTCCTCATGCTCTCCCCATGCCATCCCTGCCCTCCCCATGCCCTCTCCTGCCTCCCCATGCCCTCTCCTGCCCTCCCATGCCCTCCCATCTCTCCCCATGCCCTTCCTGCCCTCCCCATGCCCCTCTCCTGCTCTCCCCATGCCCTCTCCTGCTCTCCCCATGCCCTCTCCTGCTCTCCCCTGCCCTCTCCTGCTCTCCTCTGCCCTCTCCTGCTCTCCCCATGCCCTCTCCTGCTCTCCCATGCCCTCTCCTGCCCTCCCCATCTCTCCCCATGCCCTCTCCTGCTCTCCCCATGCCCTCTCCTGCTCTCCCATGCCCTCTCCTGCTCTCCCCATGCCCTCTCCTGCTCTCCCCTGCCCTCTCCTGCTCTCCCTCTGCCCTCTCCTGCTCTCCCCATGCCCTCTCCTGCCTCTCCTCATCCCCTCTCCTGCCTCCCCATCCCCTCTCCTGCTCTCCCCATGCCTCCCCTGCTCTCCTCTGCCCTCTCCTGCTCTCCCCATGCCCTCTCCTGCTCTCCTCTGCCTCTCCTGCTCTCCCCATGCCCTCTCCTGCTCTCCCATGCCTCTCCTGCCCTCTCCTCATCCCTCCTCCTGCTCTCCCCATGCCCTCTCCTGCTCTCCCCATGCCCTCCCTGCCCTCCCCATGCCATCTCCTGCCCTCCCCTGCCCTCTCCTGCTCTCCCTTTGCCCTCTCCTGCTCTCTCTTGCCCTCTCCTGCCCTCCCCATGCCCTCTCCTGCTAACCCCTGCCTTTTCCTCCCTTTTTCCAATGCCTTTCCTCCCTCTCCCTTTCCCCCTGCCCTCTCCTGCCCTCCCCATGCCCTCCCCTGCTCTCCCCTGCCCTCTCCTGCCCTCCCCTACTCTCCCCTGCCCTCTCCTGCTCTCCCCTGTTCTCCCTTGCTCTCTCCTGCTCTCTCCCTTGCCCTCTTCTGCCTCTCCTGCTCTCCCCCATGCCCTCTCCTGCTCTCCCTTGCTCTCTCCCTTACCCTCTTCTGCCCTCCCCCTGCCCTCTCCTTTCCTCTGCCCCCCCCTGCCCTCTCCTGCCCTCCCCATGCCCTCCCCTGTCCAGCCCTTCTCTCTCCTCTCTGCCGTTCCTCTTCAAAAGCCCCAATGTCCTGAGGGAGCCTGCCCCTCTCGCGCTATGTCGGTCTTGTCTCTTTTGATGGCTGTGGACCATAACATCGACCTTTTGTCCACTGCCATTCTTTCTGGATGTGGCGAGTGGCTAGTGGCGGCTGTAAAACTTCAGTCTGGAGGTCCCAGCCGTGTGTGTGTGTGTGTGTGTGTGTGTGTGTGTGTGTGTGTGTGTGTGTGTGTGTGTGGGGTGTGTTGTGTGTTTTGTGTTGTGTGTTTTGTTGTGTTGTGTTGTGTTTTGTGTGTGTGAGTGTGTGTATGTGTATGTTGTGTATGTGAGGTCCCGGCTCCAGCCGTGTGTGTTGTGTGTGTGTGTGTGGTGTGTATGTGAGTGTGTGTGTATGTGTATGTTGTGTGTGTGAGGTCCCGGTCCCAGCCGTGTGTGTTGTGTGTGTGTGTGTGTGTATGTGAGTGTATGTGTATGTTGTGTGTGTGAGGTCCCGGTCCCAGCCGTGCGTGTGTGTGTGTGTGTGTGTGTGTGGTGTGTGTGTGTGTGTGTGTGTGTGTGTGGTGAGTGTGTGTGTATGTGTATGTTGTGTGTGTGAGGTCCGGTCCCAGCCGTGCGTGTGTGTGTGTGCGTGTGTGTGAACGTATGTGGAGCATCATCTACGCTTGTTCAAAACCTTATGAATCCCATCGCTCAGTAAAGAATGGTGGGCCATCTATAGGCTAGTGGCATGCATTGTGGTGGTGGTGGTGGTGGTGGTGGTGGCGGCGGCGGCAGTAGTAGCAGCAGCAGCAGCAGCAGCAGCAGCAGCAGCAGCAGCAGCAGCAGCAGCAGCAGCAGCAGCAGCGGCAGCAGCAGTCGTCGTCGTTATCGTCGTCGTCGTCGACGTAGTAATAGTAGTAGTAGTAGTAGTAGCAGCAGCAGCAGCAGCAGCAGCAGCAGCAGCAGCAGCAGCAGCAGCAGTGGTAGTAGTAGCAGTAGTAGTAGTAGTAGTAGTAGTAGTAGTAGTAGGAGGAGGAGGAGGAGGAGGAGGAGTGGTGGTAGTAGTAGTGGTAGAAGTGGTAGTGGTTGTAGTGGTAGCAGAAGTAGTAGCAGTACCAGTAGTAGTGCATCTTCTTCCCTTCCCTTCCCTTACCCTCCCCTCTTAACTTTACCCCATCCCAAAAACCTGCCCCTCCTGTCCCCTAACATACCCTTTCCCTCCCCTGTGTATGTATGTATTTGCACGAGCGTGCATGCGAGTGTGCATGCGGGTGCGTGGTGCGTGCACGTGTGTTTGTGCGTGCGTACATGTATTTGTGCGTGCGTGCGTGACGCTCGCAAGCGTACTTCCCACTATTAATAACTCAAATCCCCCATCCTTATTCTGGCAGACAGACACAGACACACACACACACACACACACACACAGATCGACAAGATTTTCCTATATCTATAAATCATGTCTCTGCACAACACTTATCCTCGATTCCAAGTTTTCCACGTTAACCAAACAACAACAACAACAACAACAACAACAAACAACCCACAAACCCCCCAACATTATTCCCCCCATCATATTGATCACTCCATTATCAACAAGAAGATCAAGACAGAAAACGGCTGAACCTTCCAACATCATTGCTGCTCCGTAGATCGTATCACGACGATTGTTATGCCAGCCAGTCAGCCGGCTATGCCACTTGTGGTCATTACAGTCATACAAAACAGGCTTTTATCTATCTGCTTGGGTTCCCCCCACTCCAGTGCTTGGACTCTTGGGGGTATATAATGATATCAGGGGGTAAGCCAGTTTAGTCCTAGGCTCTGAGTGAGGCTCAGAAGATTCTGTCTTCACTGTGTGAAACTCATGGATAAACCATCTTTGTCAAAAAACAAAAAAAGAAAGAGTGGACGTAGTGTAGTGAAAGAACGGGGAAGAGAGAGTTGTGTGTGTGTGTGTGTGTGTGTGTGTGTGTGTGTGTGTGTGTGTGTGTGTGTGTGTGTGTGTGTGTGCGCGCGCGCGCGCGCATGCACATATGTGTGAGCGCGCACACACAGGCATTCACACACACAAAGACATGCATTACACACAAACGTAGGAATGCATACTCACAACACACTCATATTCAGCGCACGTAAAAGAACCCACGGCAACAAGAGACTTGTCCCTGGCAAAATTCCTAGAAAAAAGCCACTCTGATAGGAAAACAAATACAGTTGCAGACAAACACAAAAGAAAGGATAGCGCTGCTCTTGTGGCGACGCGCTCTCCCCGGGGAGAGCATCCCGAATTTCACGCAGAATTTCTCCTGACTGAAAGTGGTATAAATGAATAAATAAATAAATAAATAAATAAACATATTATGCATGCACGCGCACCCTCATGCACGCGCGCACATACATGTTCACACACACACACAAATACACACACATACAGAAGTTGTGCATGCCACACATATCCAGGGTGGGGGGGGGGGGGGGGGGGGGGGAAGGGGGCATGATATCCTGGTGGTCGGAGCGTTACACATTGCGCCTATACTCTGACAGCCTGGGTTCAATCCCAGGTTAAAACCACCAATGAGACGTCCGTTCAAAGGGGATTTCCCGCTGGAACTAACAACATCAGTGCCGGCTCCACTCCCCAGAAGTCCTTGAGATTAGACTATAAACTTGAGGTCCCGTGTGAAAACGCACCCAGAACATCATGCACAAAAGTTAAAACTTGTTCTGCTGTTCTGAAGGGGTTATCTGTGTCGTAAAGACGAATGACAACATCTAAAGAAAACAAAACCCGCATGCACACGGGGACTGGATGTAGAAAAAGCATATGAGTGCTTATTCCATCATCCTCTTAATAAACAAGAGTAAATAAGATAAGAATGAATAATTCTGGACTTTTTTTTTGACAAAAAGGTCCAATAGTCATCATGGCAATCTGTTATCAACTCATGACACAGACATTCACCATCAGACGACATGTATACTCAGTGGAACACCCTCACTATCCTCAGTGGAATATCCTCATTATACTCATTGGAACATGTTCATTATACTCAGTGGAACATCCTTCACTATCCTCAGTGGAACATCCTCACTATCCTCAGTAGAACACCTTCACTGTACTAGTGGAACATCCTCACTATCCTCAGTAGAACATCTTCACTGTACTAGTGGAACATCCTCACTATCCTTAGTGGAGTATTCTCACTATCATCCTCGCTATCCTTAGTGGAACATCCTCACTATCATCCTCACTATCCTTAGTGGAACATCCTCACTATCCTTAGTGGAACATCCTCACTATCATCCTCACTATCCTTAGTGGAACATCCTCACTATCCTTAGTGGAACATCCTCACTATCATCTTCACTATCCTTAGTGGAACATCCTCACTATCCTTAGTGGAACATCCTCACTATCATCCTCACTATCCTTAGTGGAACATCCTCACTATCCTTAGTGGAACATCCTCACTATCATCCTCACTATCCTTAGTGGAACATCCTCACTATCCTTAGTGGAACATCCTCACTATCCTTAGTGGAACATCCTCACTATCATCCTCACTATCCTTAGTGGAACATCCTCACTATCCTTAGTGGAACATCCTCACGGGAACATCCTTACTATCCTTAGTGGAACATCCTCACTGTCCTGAGCGAACACACTATACTCAGTGGACACAGCTGTCAGTTTCCCCGCGCTTTCAGCTGCTATCCATTCCATCTCAGCCCGGTCTGGGCCAGCCGGTGCTAATCATAGCAGGAACTGACCACGCTTGGACTTGGTAAAAGGAAGGGGCGCGCTACATTTAGAACTCTTGACTTGAGTGATGTTGGATTTACAAGCTGTGTGGAAAACATCCTCACCATCCTCAGTGGAGCACTCAACACTATCCTCGGTGGAACATCCTCATCATTCATATCGGAACACTCTCACTGCACTCAGCAGAACACCCTCTTTATCCTCAGTGGAACACCCTCAATGGGACATCCTCACCGAGCCACGAACAGCCATGGCAGGCTTTTACGGACCGTTCTATACAGAAATGGATATATATCCCCTAACTGGCTTTATGAAGCCAGCCAGCCGTGCCACGGACATACATCTCTTTTAAACATCATCATCATCTACATCAATCTCTTTCCCATACCTGCTTCTGTCTGTCAACCGTGCTGTGCAGGGGGTGAAGGGATGGGGGTTAAATGGAAGAAAGGGAAAGAGAGAGAGAGAGGGAGAGAGAGAGGGAGAGAGAGAGAGGGAGAGAGAGACAGAGAGGGAGAGGGAGAGAGAGAGAGAGAGAGAGAGAGGGAGAGAGAGAGAGGGGGTAGGGAGGGAGAGAGGGAGAGGCAGAGAGAGACAGAGACAGACAGACAGAAAGAGACAGAGAGAGACAGACAGTGAGAGAGAGAGAGAGAGAGAGAGAGAGAGAGAGAGAGAGAGAGAGAGAGAGAGAGAGAGAGAGAGAGAGAGAAGAGACAGAAAGAGAGACAGAGAGGGAGGGAGGGAGGTAGTGCTTAGAGAGATTTAGTGCCAGATCTGAATGCGACTATCTTCTTCTTTTCAAAACATTATTGTTATCAGTATTATCATATTATCCTTATTATCATATCATCATTATCATTATTATTAGGAACACCACTTGGCAGGCGTCTGACCAACTGGATAATAATCATAATGTGTTGGCTGTGATAGCAGAGTTATTAGTGGACCAGCTTCTAACGGCAGCTCGTCTCTGTCTGTCTGTCTGTCTGTTGTCTGTCTGTCTGTC
>CM054136.1:71171297-71191297 GCA_028751875.1 Rapana venosa | reverse complement strand
TGATTTAGAAGAGAGAGAGAGAGAGAGAGAGAGAGAGAGAGAGAGAGAGAGAGAGAGAGAGAGAGAGAGAGAGTGAAGAGAAAGAGAGAGATATAAGCAGAAGAGAGATAGAAGACGAAGACAGAGCAAAGAGAAGAAGATAGAAAAGCAGAAGAGAGAAGACAGAGTAGACAGAAGACAGACAGGCAGAGAGAGAGAGAGAGAGAGAAGCGAAGAAGAGAGAGACAGACAGACAGACAGAGAGAGACAGAGAGAGAGAGAGGAGAGAGAGAGAGAGAGAGAGAGAGAGAGAGAGAGAGAGAGAGAGAGAGAGAGAGAGAGAGAGTGGTGTAAAACACTTTGACACAAGCAACGAAAAGAAAATAATTATTTCCCGTTTTCCTCAAACATGATTTATTTGAACCCAATAAAAAAATATAGCTGCATGCATGCAAACACAAAATAAACGCATCCATGCAGGTGCACACACACATACACGCACGCGCGCGTACACACACACACAACACACATATATACATACATACAAACAGACATACATACATACACACATATATACATATACATGCACACACATACACACATACATACATACACACACATACACACATACATACATACATGCATACATACATGCATACATACATACATATATACATTCACACACATATACATATACATAAAACACACACACACACGTCTAATATCACTATGAGTGAACAGATGTAACAACAACTACAACAACAACACACACACACAAGCACACACGTGCGCACCTCCACTACACATACACACAACACACAAAAACACACACACACCACACAAACACAGCACACAAACACACACACAACACACACACACACACACACAACCAAATCTAAAAGACATCAACACATCATTCTAGTCACAGCCGTTCATCACGCAACAAACGACACAAAAAAGGGAAAACCAACACTTTAGGCAATGGAGAAAACTTCGCACATCTATCACCAGCTGCGCGTGCCAACTCCTCAATTATTCACACCACCACCACCACCACCACCAACAACAACAAACGATAATAACAACAAAATGAAAATATGGAATACCAGCGTTTTTGCACACCGATCAACACTGTCTAGCCTGGTGGTTAGAGTGATGTATTCGTGATCTGCTGACCCGTGTTCGATTCTCGTTCCAAGAGGATTTTTTTCCTCTGGGGTTAACATCAGTGCCGACTCCACTCTCCCCAAAAGTCCTTCGGATGAGACTATAAACCGAGGTTCCGTGTGCGAATGCGCGCACAAAATTGACAAAAGCGCATACTCACGAAGACTGTATGAAAAAAGAGCACATGCGTGCTTATTCCATTATCTTCGAAATAAAAAGAATAAATAAAAATAAAATAGATATTATAAGAAAGAAAAAAAAGCCTCCAGAATTTGACGTTATCATCACTGCTTCATGGAACCTTCCCTCCCTCCCCACCCCACCCACCCTTCATCACATTCTAGCCATGCTGATTCATAAGCCAAAATATCAACAATATCTAACAACAATCCCCAAAGCCCCGTCAAACCCTGCTCATGCCAAAACGTAAGCAATATGTTTATCACAAAAATCCTAGAAAACATACCAACTAACCAAACAAACTTTCTATAACTTAACCAAGCAACCAGGCTATTGACTAACCAAGAAACCACCACAGACCAACCTGTATTTATACCAAATCGTCAGGAGAGAGAGAGACAGAGACAGACAGACAGAGAGACCAACAGACACAGGCGGAGATACAGAGAGGCAGAGATAGAGACAAAGAGACAGAGAGAGACACACACACACAGACACAGATAGAGATAGAGAGAGAGACACACACACACAGAGACAGACAGAGAGACGGACAGACAGAGACAGAGACAGACAGACACAGAGGCAACCAGGCTACTGACCAACAACAACAAAACCCCAACCAGAACAATTTGTATTTATACAAAATCGTCAGTAACAACAGGAAGAAAGAAAGAAAGAACGAACGAACGAACGAACGAACGAAAGAAAGAAAGAAAGATGGAGAGAGAGAGAGGAAGGGAGAGAGAGAGAGAGAGAGAGAGAGAGAGAGAGAGAGAGAGAGAGAGAGATACTTCAGACTTCAGACAGTTTAAACTGTCTGAGAGAGAGAGAAAGAGAGAGAGACAGACAGACAGAGACAGAGACAAACGGACACACAGACAGACATAGACACAGACACAAAGTTATAATCGTGCCAAAACATCAGACATTCCTAACAAACAACAAAACAACAAACTACAACAACCACAAACAAAAAACAACAGACAGCAGACAGCCATCATGCCGAATCGCGCGCCGCGGTCCATCACATCACACTGCAGGTTATTTTTCCCCCCAACTGATCGATTCGACAGACAGACAGACAGACAGACAGACAGACAGACAGACAGACAGACAGACAGACAGAGAGAGACAGAGAAAGATAGAGACAGAGAGAGAGAGAGCGACAGACAGACTGACAGAAAGAGAGAGAGAGCGACAGACAGACTGACAGAGAGAGACAGACAGACAGAGACAGAGAGAGAGACAGACAGACAGAGACAGACAGACAGACAGACAGAGAGAGAGAGACAGGCAGACAGACAGACAGACTGAGACAGAGAGAGAGAGACAGACAGAGACAGAGAAGAGAGAAGACAGACAGACAGAGACAGACAGACAGAGACAGACAGACAGACAGAGACAGACAGAGAGAGAGACAGACAGGCAGACAGACAGACAGAGACAGAGAGAGATAGACAGACAGAGACAGACTGACTGACAGAGACAGACAGAGAGAGAGAGACAGACAGAGACAGAGAGACAGACAGACAGAGACAGATAGAGAGACAGACAGACAGAGACACAGACACGAGAACCACAAACAGAGACAGACAGACAGACACACATACAGACAGCAATACAACAGCAACCCCACATTATCCACCGCACACCACACCGAACACAGGACAATAATCATCATGGCTATGGGACAGGGGCTGCTGCCTGTCTGCCTGCCTGTCTGCCTGTCTCTCTGCCTGTCTGCTGTAGTAGTAGAAGAAGCCGACATGCCATTCAGTCGTTGTAGGGGTAGGGTAAGTCCTAGATTCTGCCCCATCAACTCGTCTGGGCTGGGCAGGGAAGGGCAGGGAAGGGCAGGGCAGGGTATAGGGTAGGGTTGGTTTGGTTACCTACCCCCTCCCTCTCTCAGCTAGGCTAATGATGACACAGGCTTTGGAGGGAGGGAGAGAGGGAGAGAGAGAGGGAGGGAGGGAGAAAGGGAGGGAGGGAGGCCCGCCAGACATGGCATGCCATGCATGCGTGCAGACAATCCCCCTTCCCCATCTCCCCCCCTCCTTCTCCCATCTCCCAACCCCCAACACACTCACACAGCAACCCACCACCCTCGTCTGCATCAGTTACAGTTATGATTTCGTGTGAAGGGGATTTTGTTTTTCTCCCCCCCCCCCCCCATTTGAGGTTAAACTTTCATCCCCACCCCCCATTTGTATATAACACTCACAACATTTATACTGCATTCTGACGGACCCTATAGCCGAGCGGTTAATCAAGAACGTTCGACTCTGTATTCCAATCCCTTGGGTCCGTGAAGTCGTGGGTTCGAACCCCTCCGGCTTCTGGTAAATGAAGGGTAGGGATTTGCTTTTTTTTTTTTACCGATCTTCCAGGTCAGTTTCAGGTGCAGACCTGCCAGTGCCTTAACTTCCTTCATGTACATACGCATGCAGAGGATCCAATATGCGCGTTAAAGATTCCGTACTTCGTGTCAGCCTTCGGTGAAATACAGGAAACACGAACGCATACATGCACGAAGTCGGAATGCGGCTACCTTCATGGTGGCTAAAAAAAACAACACGGTCGCGTACGCAAAAATCCCACCATTGGTGAACTTCAGAGCTCTCAAAGTCAAAGTCAAAAACACTGTCATCATCCCATGAAGGGCAATTACAATACTGACAGTCAGACTGATACGCTCTAACCGAGGAACGGGGAAAAGAAATACTGCATTTCGTTAAGTCTGTTAGACAAATCCGTCAGTTTCCAAGCCAAAGAACATGAGTGTGTTTCTGAGAAAGGCGGAAGACAGATCAAACTGGAAGAGAGAGAGAGTACCTCTGTCCATCTGTCCACCTGTTCCACTATGACCATCTTGGTCAAGGGACTGATGATGATGATGATGATGATGATGATGATGATGATGATGATGATGAGGAGAGAAGAAGAAGAGAGAGAAGAAAGAAGGAAGAAGAAGAAGAAGAAGAAGAAGAAGAAGAAGAAGAAGAAGAAGAAGAAAAGAAAAAGAAAAAGAAGAAGAGAAGAAGAAGAAGAAAAACAACAACACCAAGAAGAAGAAGAAGAAGAAGAAGTAGAAGAGGAAGAAGAAGAAGAAGAAGAAGAAGAAGAAGAAGAAGACAGACAGACAGACAGAAAAAACAAAACAACAACAACAACAACAACAACAACAACAACAACAACAACAACAACAGGAAGAACAACAAGTACAAGAAGAACAAGAACAACAAGAACAAGAAGAACTAATAATCAAACTTATACAGCGCTATATCATGCAAAAAACAAACCAAAGCGAAATCTTTCTCTTTTTCCCCCCGTTTCCTTGGCTAGAGCTCCGAGTAAGATTTTGCGTATGTGACCGTTGTTGTGTGTTTTTTTTGCCCCACCATGGAGGTAGCCGCATTCCGACTTCGGGGATGAGCAGGGAATGGAACCCATGTCCTCCACATCCAGAACCTTTCACTCTGACCACGGGGCAGGCCGTTCCGACACATGAATCCTGTACCTGGAGAGGGATTGGGTTCCGCCAGACTTGCCCCAAAGAGACACGGTCTGGAAAACATTCCCTGCTGTGCAGCAATGCAACCTCTCCTCAACAGCGTTAAAGGCGACGGAGAGAAAGAAAAAACGAGTGCTGCAGTGAGAACAGGCTACTTTAGATAATACTAATAATAATAAATGGAATTTATATAGCGCTGAATCTTGTAAAAAGCAAACAAACCGAAGCGCTTGCACTCAAATCATTTACACGCAAGCAACTCTCCTTAAACATAATGAACAACAGATATCAAATTCATGCGCGCGCATGCACGTACGCACACACACACACACACACACTCGCAAACACACTTAGGAGGTGAAGGATGCTGTTGAAAATTAGGGACAGATATGAAGGGAAAGTCTCAGGTAGGAAATAAGTGTGTTTTGAGGCTGGATTGGAAGGTATCAAATGAAGGCTTTTGGCTAAGTGAAAGAGGGAACTCGAACTCGAACTCGAATATCTTAATGAGGTTAATTGGGTAAGCCAGAGGCTTCTTTACTTCAGGCCCTCATGGGGAAAAAAGTGAAACAAACATGAAGAAATCAATGAATTAATAAACAAGATAATGTCATTCCAGGTGGATGGACCAGAAACAGAGAAAGAGCGACGGCCAACAGTGGTTTGTTTGAATCTGCATGTTCGAAAGCACAAATAGATTAACTTTACCAGGCTGTTGGCTCTAATGGGAGGGCCAGTCATCACGAGCTAGCCCCAGAGAGAAAGGATGCCCCAGCCCCACTCCTGTGTCCACACACAGGGGGACGGGATAGCCTAGTGGTCAGAACATTGCGCTCGAAATCTGACGAACCGGGTTCGATTCCCGTTCAAGGGGGATATCTTCCCCTGGAGTTCACATCAGTGCAGAATCCACTCTCTCCAAAAAGTCCTTCGGATGAGACTATAAACCGAGGCGCCGTGTGCGAACGCACGCAGAACATCTTTGCGCACACGTTAAATCCTGTTCCGCTTTTCGTAAGAGTAGGCCATTGTGTGCCGAAATGAAATGACAGAATTTACAACACGGGGACTGTTACAACACGGGGACTGGATGTAAAAAAGCACATAAGTGCTTATTCCATTATCCTCGATATAAAAGAGTAAAATAAATAAATAGATTTTAAAAAACCCAACAACACTGCACCACTTTGGGGGAAATACATGATGATAAAAAGTAGTCAAGTTTGAAGAAAACAATAGTCTTAATCAGCTATCATCTGTTATTTTTACCACATAATAATTTGTCTCATCACTGTCGCAAGGAAAAACAGTCATGGATACGGTCAAGACCAGAAGTCAGGCTTAGGATACGCGTCTCTAGAAATTTATTTATTTATTTTTATTATTTAAAAAAAAAATGTATACCACTTTAAGTCACGAGATTTCTCTGCGTGAAATTTGGGCTGCTCTTCCCGGGGAGAGCGCGTCGCCACAAGAGCAGCGCCACCTTTTTTTGTTTTTGTCTGCAACTGTATTTGTTTTCCTATCAGAGTGGGTTTTTTCTAAGAATTTTGCCAGGGACAACTCTCTTGTTGCCGTGGGTTCTTTTACGTGCGCTGAAAATTTTGTGTAACACACGGTTTATCGACTCATCCGAAAGACTACGCCCAGACACCATTTAGGTCAAATGGATGGGAAAAGTTTCGGCCCAAACGGATTCGAACCACCGCACACTTCCCCCCGATTTTTGCTTTCTAGCCCGGCGCGTTACCTCTAGACCCCGATCCCCCCATGAGGATGCTAAAAAAAATAACCCAATTTTTCATGAAATTTTTTGTTAAACTGAACTGTTTCTTGTTTTAGTTTTAAACAAATTTTGGGCTACGACTTAATATGTAAGTGCATTTTTTGTATTGTAAACCCCCCCCCCCCCCCCCCCCCCCACAAAACGGTAAAAATAAAAACTTGTTTCAAATCAGCAAAAAAAAACCAACCTATTTTTGTTTAAACAAAATGTTGAAAACAAGTCAGTTTACTACCTTATTTTATATTTAAAACGCCCATGACGTGTCAGTGATTTTCGAAATTCATTCCAAAGACTATTTTGTCACAATCGATCTTTATAGTAGATGGTTATCTTTTTTTACTTCTTAGGAAATCATCAAGGGAGTACCTCATTTGAAATGCAATATATAATTCCTTGAACCATATAGTTATCATTCATTTCGACTCGTGATAATTCATGTTATTTATTGGCAATGTTTAACAGGGAAAAAATTTGTTGATTTTCCCTAAAACACATGAGAATTTTTTTTTGGTAGAAAGTTTAAAAGAATAAAATTTGTCGGTTTTTCCTTGAAAGCTATTGGTGTTCAAGTTAGGCCTCATTGGGGGCTAATTTTGCTCTAGATTCGAAAGGGGCGGTGGGAATGTTGCTGTGAAAAACAGGCAACTAACTTTAACTTTGCCAGGCCGCTGCCTCTAATTGGATGGCCAGTAATGAAGAGAGAGAGAGAGAGAGAGAAGAGAGAGAGAGAGAGAGAGAGAGAGAGAGAGAGAGAGAGAGAGAGAGAGAGAGACAGACAGACAGACAGACAGACAGACAGACAGACTGACAGACAGAGAGATTTTAAAAAAAATTATTCTATTCTTTTATATCGAGGATAATGGAATAAGCACTTCTGTGTTTTTACATCCAGTCCCCGTGTGTATGCGCTTTTGTAAATTCTGTCATCTGTTCCCACCTGCACACAATGGCCTACTCTTACGAAAGGCGGAACAGGATTTAACGTGTGGACAAGATGTTCTGCATGCGTTCGCACACGCGACCTCGGTTTATAGTCTCATCCGAAGGACATTGGGGAGAGTGGAGTCTGCACTGATGTTAACTCCAGAGGAAAATATCCCCTTGAACGGGAATCGAACCCGGGTCATCAGATTGCGAGTGCAATGTTCTAACCACTAGGCTATCCCGCCCCCCCCCCCCCCCCCCCCCCCCCCCCGAGAGAGAAGACAGACAGAGAGAGAGAGAGAGAGAGAGAGAGAGAGAGAGAGAGAGAACAGACAGACAGACAGAGACAGAGACAGACAGACAGAGACAGAAACAAAGAATGACGTTGACAATGACAATTTCTTGTATTTTTCGAGGATAATGAATAAGCATCCATGCACCTTTTTTTTTTAACATCCAGTCCCGAGAGAGAGAGAGAGAGAGAGAGAGAGAGAGAGAGAGAGAGAGAGAGAGAGAGAGAGAGAGAGAGAGAGAGAGAGACAGACAGACAGACAGACAGACAGACAGACAGAGACAGAGAGACAGAGAGAGAGAGAGAGAGAGGAAACCCTCCTTGTCCACACTGCACCAGTACAGCTACATTGAACAGCCACGTCATCAGGCTACAATTATTAAATACCATGGTAGTAACTATGCCCTCTACACACTCTCGGTGTTTAGCAGTGCTAGGCGTTTTGCATCCTGCCCCTGCCACTTGACTTCACTGCTTCCTGCCTGCTTTCTAATTCTAGCTGCTGCAAAATCCTCCTTGTTCTCTCTTTCTCTGTCTGTCTCTTGTCTATCTGTCTGCCTCTGTCTGTCTGTGTCTGTCGGTCAGTCTGTCGGTCTGTCTGTCTGTCGGTCAGTCCCGCTGTCTGTCGGTCAGTTTGTCTGTCTGTCTGTCTCTCTCTCTCTCTCTGTACGTGCGTGCGTACATGCGTGTGTGCGCGTGCGAACGTGTGTGCACGTGTGTGTGTGTTGTGTGTGTGCGCCTGCGTGTGTTTGTATTTGTGTGTGTGTGTAAATGTGTGCGTGTGTGTAGATGTGTGCGTGTATATATGTGTGCGTGCATGTCTGCCCGTACATTATCTGTTTATTTATCTTATTTTATTTAATCTTTTATTTCGAGGATAATGGAAGGAGCAATCATGGTTGTTTTGTTTTTTTACATCCGGTCCCCACGCGCATGCCGTTTTGTAAATTTTGTCACCTGTTACCACCGGCACCCAATGGCCTACTCTTCTGAAAAGCGGAACATGTTTTAACGTATGCGTGTGTGTGTGTATATGTGTGCGTGCGTGCGTGTGTGTTCGTGTTTGTATGTTTGTGGGTGCGTGTATGCGTGTATGTGTGTGTGTAAGTGTGTGTATGTGTGTATGTGTATGTAAGTGTGTGTGTGTGTGTGCGCGCGCGCGCGCGAGCGTTCATTTGTGTGCAAATGCGTGCCTACCTGCGTGCGTGAGCGTATGTATGTCTACTTAAGTAGTGTACTCCAAAGACTGGCACAGTTTGTTGGACACATCTTTGTTTCTACACTAGTAAAAAACAAAAACAAATCCACACAAAAGAACCCACTGTCAAACCATACCATTGCTGTTATCAGTGCACTGAAACATGATATAGGCGGACAGGTCTTCGGAACGAGATCTGGGTCTTCGCAAATAAATCAATTAACATCAGAACAATGGATCCCAGCCTGAGGGACATCAAAGGCATTGATTGACAACACTGTGGACTGTGTGGCCACTTCACCCTGTAACGCCTCACCCCAGTCACCGTCAGGTTTGTCGGCTGTCACTGTCATTCAATCTAATCCAATTTTTTTGTTTTATAGACCCGCCGACTGCAGAGGCCATACCACGCCCGGGAGGTCACTTTGTTCAAGTTGAAATCTCAGATGAAAGCTGCGCAAGTGTTATAATAAAGACTGAAGCTATCTCTTAAAAAAAGAAAGAAAAAAACAACAACGAAACAACATAGTAATCGTAGTTTTACTTATCAACCAACCAATCTAATAATAAAAAACAAAAACAACAACAAAACATAGTAATCATAGTTTTACTTATCAACCAACCAATCTCTAATAAAAAGTAACAAAACAAACAACAAAAAACATAGTAATCATAGTTTTACTTATCAACCAACCAATCTCTAATAATAAAAAACCCAACAAAACAAACAACAAAACATATTAAACAAACAACAACAACAAAACATATTAATCATAGTTTTAATTATCAACCAACCAATCTCTAATAAAACAACAACAACAACAAAAATAGTAATCATAGTTTAATTATCAACCAGTCAATCTGTAATAAAAAGAAAAAAAAACACAACAACAACAACAAAACATAGTAATCATAGTTTAAATTATAAACCAACCAATCTCTAATTAAAAAACAACAACACCAAAACAAACAAACAACAACAACAACAAAACATAGTAATCATAGTTTTAATTATCAACCAACCAATCTCTAATATTAAAAAAAACAACACAAAAAACCCCAACAACATTAGAGATTGGTTGGTTGATAATTAAAACTACGATTACTATGTTTTGTTGTTGTTTTTCTTGTTTTTATTAGAGATTGGTTGGTTGATAATTTAAACTATGATTACTATGTTGTTTTGTTGTTGGTTTTTTCTTCTTTTTATTAGAAATTGGTTGGTTGACAATTTTGAACTATGATTACTATGTTGTTTTGTTGTTGTTTTTCTTCTTTTTATTAGAGATCGGTTGGTTGATAATTTAAACTATGATTACTATGTTGTTTTGTTGTTCTTTTTGTTCTTTTTATTAGAGATTGGTTGGTTGATAATTTAAACTATGATTACTATGTTGTTTTGTTGTTCTTTTTGTTCTTTTTATTAGAGATTGGTTGGTTGATAATTAAAGCTATGATTACTATGTTGTTTTGTTGGGTTTTTTCTTCTTTTTTATATTAGAGATTGGTTGGTTGATAATTAAAGCTATGATTACTATAAAAAAAATTAAACATAAAAATAAAAAGATTGAAGCTATCTCTTTGTGTTGTTCCTTGTTATCAACTCCCTAGCCATCCACGAGGGTCAACCCCGGATGGTCACCGCGTTGTGGGCATTGTTGTTCAGTACGCGCATGTGTCAACACACACACATACGCACGCACACACGGGGACGGGATAGCCTAGTGGTTAGAACATTACGCTCGCGATCTGACAACCCTGGTTTGATTCCCGTTCAAGAGGATGTTTTCCCCTGGAGTTAACATCAGTGCAGACTCCACTCTCCCCAAAGGTCCTTTGGATGAGACTATAAACCAAGGCCCCGTGTGCGAACGCACGCAGAACATCTTGCGCACACGTTAAAATCCTGTTCCGCTTTTCGTAAGAGTAGGCCATTGTGTGCTGGTGGGAACAGATGACAATTTACAAAACCGCATACACACGGGTACTGGATGTAAAAAAGCACATGAGTGCTTATTCTATTATCCTCGATATAAAAGAATAAAATAAATAAATAAATAGAAAAACACACACACTCCAACGCTTTATTTCTATCACCTACAATGCAAGCGAGAAGCCAGAGAGGCAGACGTATATGGGCAGATAGACAAACACAGAAAAATACCTACCTACCTACCTACTACCTACCTACCTACCTACTTACCTACTTACCTAATACTCATCTATCTACTTATCTAATACTTACCTACCTACCTACCTACCTACCTACTTATCGACCTACTTACCTACTTACTTACCTAATACTTATCTACCAACCTAATACTTACCTACCTACCTACTACCTTCTTACCGACCTACCTACCTACTTACTTACCTAATACTTATCTACCAACCTAATACTTACCTATCTACCTACCACCTACCTACTTACCGACCTACCTACCTATTTACTTACCTAATACTCATCTACCTTCCTATCTAATACTTACCTACCTACCTACCTACTTATCTATCTATCTATCTATCTATCTATCCATCTATCCATCTAACTATATATCTATCTATCTATCTACCTACCTACCTACCTACCTTTTAACCTACATACCGACCTAGTACAGGATTACTTCCCACTAAATCATTAATTGCGTATAAATAATTTTGATGTGAAGAATTTTGATACTGTCCTTTTGATCAAGATGCAGCGGTGTGTACAGTTTAGATACTACTGGGGTTATCATGTACCATGAAAAAGTTATTTCAGTTTGGATTGATTGAAAATTCATGTTCAAAAACGTGTGTGTAGGTGTGTGCGTGCATGCGTGTGCGACCGTGCCTGCATGCATGTATGCGTGCGTGAACGCGTTCGTGGGTGAGTGCGTGCGTGGGTGCATGCGTATAATTATGTGTATGTGTGTGCGTTTTGTTCGTTCTCCAAATTAACGTCTTTTCAGTATGAGTAACATTAGACGAGTGTGTGCGTGTGTGAGTGCGCGCGCGTGTGGAGGGGGGGGGGGGGGCAGGAAGGAGGGGGTGTATGTGTTTGTGTCTGTGTGCGTGTATGTGTATGTATGTGTGCGTATGCGTGCGTGCGTGTACGTGCATGCGTGTGTGTATGTGTGTGTGCCTGAGAGTGTGTGTGTGTGTGTGTGTGTGCCTGAGTGTGTGTGTGTGTGTGTGTGTGCGTGCGCGCGCGTGTCTGTGTGTGTGTTTATTGTATTTACTCTTTTATTTATTTATTCATTCCTTTTTTTCGAGAATAATCGAATAAGCACTCATGTGTGTGTGTGTGCGTGCATGCGTACGTGCGCATGTATATGAGGGTAGGAAATGAAAGCACAAAATTCAATATAATCTTGAACATAAAATCTGCCTGGTATTTTTGGATATAAACTGTCAGGTGAGACTGGCAAGCATGCCTACAAGCTTTTGTAACCAGAGCCAGTTTGAATGACGACCAATTTCCTGCTGAGGAAAAAGAAAATTAATGATCGTGCTCAGGTTGACATAATACGAAGCCACAATAAACTTTCTGTTGTGTTCTGAAAATAAAATCGTGAATGATTTTGACTAAAATGGCCGTTGCTATTCCTAGCCTTTCCCCAACGTTTTCTAAGTTGAGTGTAGCATGGAATTTTCGCCACTGCTTTTCTGGAAGATAATGGCAAGGTCTGGACTGGCTGGAGTGGATTGGGGAGGGGGGGATAGGGGGGAGGGGGGAGGGGAGGCAACTGCAGCATAATTTTCCCTCTGCCTGTTGTTATTTTATTAGGTGCAGGCTTTTTGCTCTCTCTCTCTCTCTCTCTCTCTCTCTCTCTCTCTCTCTCTCTCTCTCTCTCCTCTCTCTCTCTCTCTCTCTCTCTCTCTCCCCGCCTGCACTTGGCAATTTCATTGTTCATTGTTCTCTCTCTCTCTCTCTCTCTCTCTCTCTTCTCTCTCTCTCTCTCTCTCTCTCTCTCCCCCTCCCTCTCTCCCCCCCCCCCCCCCCCCCCTCTCTCTCTCTCGCCTGCACTTGGCAATTTACATGCAGTTTCAAGTTTCTGCATCTGTGTGTGTGTCTGTCTGCCTATCTGTCTGGACGGTCGGTCGGTCGGTCGGTCCGTCCGTCCCTCTGTCTGTCTGTCTGTCTGTCTGTCTGTCTGTCTGTCTGTCTGTCTGTCTGTCTGTCTTTCTCTCTCTCTCTCTATCTCTCTCTCTCTCTCTCTCTCTCTCTCTCTCTCTCTCCCTTCTCTCCTTCTCTCTCTCTCTCTCTCTCTCTCTCCTCTCTCTCTCGGGTATCGGGATAACCTAGTGGTTAGAACATTACGCTCACGATCTGACGACCCGGGTTCGATTCCCGTTCAAGGGGATATTTTCCTCTGGAGTTAACATTAGTGCAGACTCCACTCTCCCCAAAAGTCCTTCGGATGAGACTATAAACCGAGGCCCCGTGTGCGAACGCAACGTAGAACATCTTGCGCACACGTTAAGTCCTGTTCCGCTTTTCGAAAGAGTAGGCCATTGTGTGCCGGTGGGAACAGATGACAAGAATTTACAAAAGTGCATACACGCGGGGACTGGACGTAAAAAGGCACATAAGTGCTTATTCCATTATCCTCGATATCAAAACAGAACAAAATAAATAAATAAATGAATAACTCTCTCTTTTTCCCTTGCAAACTGCAACGCTTGAATTATTGAATCTCTCTCTCTCTCTCTCTCTCTCTCTCTCTCTCTCTCTCTCTCTCTCTAACTCTCTCTCTCTTTCCATTGCAAACTGCAATGCTTGAATCATTGAATCCTCTCTCTCTCTCTCTCTCTCTCTCTCTCTCTCTCTCTCTCTCTTTTCCTCTCTCTCTTTCTGTACGGGATTTCCACTTGGTTATAATCAGGAGAATTCTTTGTTGCACTAAAGTTTTGGTTAAAATTACCAATTCCATTCAGCACCATGCCTGTTGTTGGACTACCAACAGCACTGGAAGTAACCCTGGCCAGGTGCCTTGCTGCTACACAAGTCATCTGATTTCCAGCAGAACTTGCGAGAGAAGGGGACAGCAACCACAGTCAGACTTCGGCCAGGCAGTGACAATGTCAACATGGCTGGTAAAGCATCCACCTTCCTTCTGCATCCCAGCATTTCAGCAAGAAACCTCCGAGTCAACTGAACAGAGACAGTAGACGGATAGAAGAGAGAAGAGGAGAGGAGACAGGCAGAGGAGAGGGGATAGGCAGAGGAGAGGGGATAGGAAGAGGAGAGGGGATGGACAGACAGTAATAGGCCTAAGGGAAGAAATTAATAAGGCGAGTGAGGTTTTCCCCCTCCGGAAAAAATTCACAAACTGTATTTATGCCCACACACTCCAACAACCCTCGCTGTCTCACACATCAACACGCTCCTGTCTTCCAAAAAACACAGTTGCTGGACATGCTATCTTCTTTCTGCACATAGATCCAAATGCTTGTATGATATTGTTTGTTTGACCAGTATCTTACCTCCCTGGATCTGTTCTGGATCTGGATCAGGGATAAACTGGATTAGTTTATCCTAGCACTTACCTCCCCTTTTAGTAGTCTCACAGTCCCCCCCCACCCCCCCACCCCCCCCCCCTCCAAACGACTTACTCCCCTAATAATGAATGAAAGCGCTTTGATTTGTTTTTTGCAAGATATAGCGCTGTATAAATTCCATGTATTATTATTATCATTATTATTATTATTATTATCATTATCTGTATTTGGAAACCACCCTTTCCACTTTTCCTTTGCATAGAGCGAAAGCTTCAATGCAATAAATCATTTGAACCATTAAATCTCTCTCTCCTCTCACTCTCCTCTTCACTCTCTCATCTCTCTCTCTCTCTCTCTCTCTCTCTCTCTCTCTCTCTCCTTTTCCCTTGCAAACTGCAACGCTTGAATCATCTCTCTCTCTCACTCTCTCTCTCTCTCTCTCTCTCTCTCTCCTCTCTCTCTCTCTCTCTCTCCTCTCTCCTCTCTCTCTTCCTCTCCCTGGGCTCTCTGCGTAATCTTTACTTGGTTATAGTCAGCTAATTTTTAGTTAAAATCACCAATTCCTTCAGCACTATGCCTGTTGTTGGACTACCAACAGCACTGAATGCCCTGCTGCAAGACAAGTCACCTGACTTCCTGGACATTTTCTTTGAGAAGGGAACAGCGACCACAGTCAAACTTCGGCCAGGCAGTGACAATGTCAACATGGCTGGTAAAGCATCCACCTTCCTTCTGCATCCCAGCATTTCAGCAAGAAACCTCCGAGTCAACTGAACAGAGACAGGAGACGGATAGAAGAGAGAAGAGGAGAGGAGACAGGCAGAGGAGAGGGGAGAGGCTAAGGAGTGGGGATTTATTTATTTATTTATTCTTTTATATCAAGGATAATGGAATAAGCAGTCATGTGCTTTTTTACATCCAGTCCCCGTGTATGCAGTTTTGTCAATTTTGTCATGTTTCTACCAGAACACAATGGCCTACTCTTCCGAAAAGCGGAACAGGATTTAACGTGTGCGCAAGATGTTCTGCATGCGTTCGAACACGGGGCCTCGGTTTATAGTCTCATCCGAAGGACTTTGACACTCAGGTCGATAGGAAGAGGAGAGGAGATAGACAGACAGTAATAGGCCTAAGGGAAGAAATTAATAAGGCGAGTGAGGTTTTCCCCCTCCAGAAAAATTCACAAAATTTCACAAACTGTATTTATGCCCACACACTCCAACAACCCTTGCTGTCTCACATATCAACACGCCCCTGTCTTCTAAACAACACAGTTGCTGCACATGCTATCTTCTTTCTGCACATAGATCCAAATGCTTGTATGATATTGTTTGTTTGATCAGTATCTGTATTTGGAAACCTTCCCCCCTCCTTTCCCCCTTTTCCTTTGCATGGGGCGAAAGCTTTAATGCAATAAATCACTGACTCCTCTCTCTCTCTCTCTCTCTCTCTCTCTCTCTCTCTCTCTCTCTCTCCTTTCCCCCTTGCAAACTGCAATGCTTTATGCAATAAATCATTTGAATCTTGCTCTCTCTCTCCCCTTTCTTCCTCCCTCTCTCTCTTTCTCTCTCGGGGGGGGGGGGGGGGGGGGGGGGGGGGGGGGGGGGGGGGGGGGGGGGGGACTGGATGTAAAACAAAACACATGGGTGCTTATTCATTATCCTCGAAATAAAAGAATTTGTCATTGCCACTGTCTCTGTCTGTCTCTGTCTGTTTGTCTGTCTCTCTCTCTCTCGCTCTCTCTCTCTCTCTCCAAGAAAGAAACTGTGACAAAACGAAGCAGGAGGGGAAGGGAGATGATGGAAAAGCTGAAATGCAACAGATCATGAAAATAACCAACTTTAAGTTTAAGGAAGCAGTCCGTCTGCGGGGTTAGAGAGAGAGAGGGGGGAGGGGAAGAGAGTGAGGAGAGAGAGAAGGGGGAGAGGGAGAGGGGGGAGAGGAGAGGGGGGGAGAGGGGAGAGGGAGAGGGAGAGAAAGGGAGGGGAGAGAGTGAGGGAGGGAGAGAGGGGAAGAGAGAGTGAGGCAGGGAGAGAGAGGGGAGAGGGAGAGAGGAGAGAGGGGGAAAGGGAGAGAGTGAGGGGAGAGAGAGGGGTAGAGAGAAAAGGGGGGAGAGAGAGGGGGGAGAGACAGGGAGAGAGAGAGAGAGGGAGAAGGAAAGGGGAGGGAGAGAGAGAGGGGGGGAAGAGAGGGAAAGAGAGGGCGGGAGGGGAGAGGTGGAGAGAGAGAGAAGAGAGAGAGAGAGAGAGAGAGAGATGAGAGAGAGAGAGAGAGAGAGGGAGAGAGAGAGAGAGAGAGAGAGAGAAGTACTTCTTTTCTCTTCGCTTCCACTTACTGACAAATTGATCCAGTCACTATCGATCTTTGGGAAAGGTACAGCGCCCGCCATCAATGATCCTCACAACCCCCATCCCTCAATCCCCCCCCCCCATCCCCCCGCCGACCCTCTTCCCCCACCTGCCCCTGTATACCCCTCCTCCTCCCCCCCCACCCCCCTCCCTTCTTCCATTCTGATTCCTCTGCATGACCCCCTCCTTCCCTCCGCCCCCCCCCCCCCTCCACCCATCTGTCTCCTCTTCCTTTCTGCCATCCTGATTCCCTGTAGTATATCCCTTTTTTTCTTCTCCTGATTTTCTTTAGCCTATAGCCCTTCCCTCCCCCCCCCCCCCCCCCCCCCCCTCCTTTGTACAAACTCCCTTCTTCTTCTCGTTGTCGTGATTGTATTTTATGTCCCAGCGGAGATTCCGATTTGAGGGACTGCCTTCTTCTCCTCCTTTTCCTGATTTTCCTTCATATTCTCCTTTCCGTTGTATAACCCCCCCCCCCCCCCTTCTTTTTTCCCCCCTTAGCCTCCCTCCCCCTCCTAGTTGTCGTGATGTATTTTATGTCCCAGCGGAGATTTCCGATTTGGGGGAACTACCTTCTTCTCCTCCTTCTTTCCTGATTTTCCTTCATATCTCCTTTCCTTTGTATTACATCCCCCCTTCTTTTTTTTTTCCTTACCTCCTGCCCCCCCCCCCCCCCCCCCCCCCCTTTCCCTGAATAGTCAATTTCCTTTTAGACACCCTTCTCCTGTACAACCCTTCCTGACTTTCCTTTACTATAGCCCCTCCCTCCCTTCTGAATCCCTTAACTACCCCCTCCTCCCCCAATCTAGACCCCCTCCTCCCCCAATCTACCACCCCCTCCATCGCCTGCCCCTCCTTCTCACTTAAAACCGTCTCCCCACCCCCTCCACAGCTATAAATCAAAAGTAAATAAGAGAGAGGAAAAAAATGCACGAACATAGAAAGATCAACGACACATCTCCAAACTTAGAATAAAACAAACTGATAACTATGTGCCTTTCTGTGTCATAATAGTATGATTGTTGTTGTTACATATATTGTGACAGCAAGAAGAAAACAAATAAACAAGCTCTGCGTGGATCTTGTCCTTTTTCTGGCCAGTTTTCCCTGTGTAAGCCCCTTGCTTATCCCTGCTTACTTGGTACGGACACTTTCATCAGCCTGATTCCAGCTTGCAATGTACAGACATGGGTTTGGCCGCTAGTTGTACTTGACAGACACAAAAGATAACAACAGTTTGATTTCGGCCACTTTGAACTCTAAAGGAGAAAAGCGTTTTGTTCCTGCAGCACTGAGGCACCGAGTTAAATCAAGCAATGGTTCCAACATCACAGGGAGTCCTTCAACACGCCTTTTGAAGTCAAACTACGTGGAACTGCAGCAAAGCTCTGCACCGCAGCTAGAAAAGGCGTCATGCTGGCAGCTAAGCCGGGGAAGTCAATCAGAAGGAGACAGATAAAACAGAGACAGACAGACAGATGGGGAAGAGGTGGGAGATGTGGTGCAGAAGGGTGTGAAGTTACAACAGCAGCGGTGTGCGGTTCTCCCCCCCCCCCCCCCCCTCTCTCTCTCTCCTCTCTCTCTCTCTCTCTCTCTCTCTCTCTTTCTCCTGTCTCCTACCACAGTACATCAGCCACTGCCAGTCAAGGAGCTAGTCTTGTCCGCATTGGTCTACTCCCTAACAGTCCCTCTTCCCACAGCTGTCTGTCTGCTTGGGTCTGTCTGCCCGTCCGTCCATTGGTCTGTCTGACTGTCTGTGAGTCTGTGAGTCAGTAAGCCTGTCTCTCTTTCCCTGCCTCTCTGACACGCCGAATCTAGAGAGAGACTGCAGATTTCACAGTGAATAGGGGATATATGTGTATAAATGTAAAGAAATCTTTCTCGACAAAGGCTTGTCAATGTCCGTGAAAAAGCGTTTAAGCGCTTTGATTTGTTTTTGCAAGATATAGCGCCATACACATTCCATTTATTATTATTATTATTAAAAAGAAGTTTACAACCAATGCGGTCTCCCAGTCCTCACCATGCAGCAACAAAACGTGACCCCTCACCAAAGAGCCAAGCAGACGGGTGAGAAACCAAACCACCGGTACTGGAGAGAAAAATGCTGAGAATATCAAACTGAAGCCAGGATACCGTGCCAAGAGATCAGAAAAAAGAACAGGGCTAATACCAGATGTCCTCAAACACCAACCTAGAACAGAAGTGGAAGAACACAGGTCGTACTGCAAAACGGGAGGACAAGAAACAGACCACAAAAGAGCACAGAATGACAGCTGAGAGACGGCTACAGCACCCCCGGCAGACCGGCAATGAGATGGCTTGATGACGTCCAGAAGTACACGGAAACCACATGGCACAAGAGAGAGAGAGAGAGAGAGAGAGAGAGAGAGAGAGAGAGAGAGAGAGAGAGAGAGAGAGAGAGAGAGAGAGAGAGAGAGAGAGAAACACACACCACACACAAAACAAGAACCAACAGAGGACTTGCTACCTCCTGCAGAGGAGAGAGAGAGAGAGAGAGAGAGAGAGAGAGAGAGAGAGAGAGGAGAGAGAGAGAGAGAGGAGAGAGAGAGAGAGAGAGAGAGAGAGAGAGAGAGAGAGAGAGAAAGAGAGAAAGAAGTTGGTTTGAATGCGGGTGTGTCCTTATCACCAAGTAGTGAATGGACATTAAACTAAAACAAACAAAGCAAGCAAAGGGGATGCACAACGCCTCGATGCTCATGTGCATTTGTTCGAATCTGAGCATTTCTGATTGACAGAATTCCCCCCAAAACAACGAGAGCAAACTTCACAAACAGATCAAACAAAAATACAAAATTGAAAACAGAGGATAAAAATCAAACAGAAAGAGACAGAAAACTGGACGTACGCGCCTTTTTTGTTGTTGTTGTCCCTGTGTGTAGGTGTAGAGGTGTAGGTATGGATGAAGTTGGCTGCAAAATCTTCAGTGGTGCCTCCGTGGTCTACAAGACTACGGTGTAGGTGAAGGTGAAGGAAGGTGGGTATTTTAAGCTGGTTGCAAAATCTTCAGGGGTGCCCCCATGGTCTACTAGACTGCGGGATGGGTGAGGTGAAGGAAAGTAGATATTTTGATCAACAAAAGCTCTGATATAATGTCATGAAAACGCCAC
>CM054136.1:71146297-71166297 GCA_028751875.1 Rapana venosa | reverse complement strand
AGAAGGATGAAGTTGCAGTGATAGTGTGATGTGTGAATCAATAATATTTATATCGTACCATGTCTGCGTGTGTGCCCTGCTGTATACTTTGTACTGTGTGTCCAGTGTCTGTGCGTTGTCATGTGTGTCTGTGCTGTCTGTGTCTGTTCTGTTCTGTCTTCTTATAGTTCTGGCTACTGTCTTGTCTGTCTTCTGCTCTCTTCTCTCTGAACTAAAAGGGGTGTGGTTAGTAGCTGCTGATTTGGCATTAAGCTTCAAGTGATACTGGCAATGGGTCCACAATGTAGTAACAACTTTAAATCCCTGCTGACACACAACGTCCTATCGCCTGAAAGTCGCCTGTAAGTCGGCACGTTGTCTTCCGTCTTGCGTACTGTCGCCTGTCTGACAGTCAGTTCGCTCAATGTCGACCCGTAAAGCTAAAGTGCGGACCCATGCTTAATCGTATTCCTAGCTTCACTCTCTTCTTCCCTATGCCCTTTCCGAAGTCGTCGTGGTCCAAAGAGTTTATACTATAAGAAGTCATGTCAAGTCGTTTGTGTTTTCTCGCTCTCTGTTTTTGGAATACCTTGTTTCTGCGTGTCTCTCTCTCGTTAGAGCGTTTTCTGACGTCTTCTGTTTCGCCTCTCTCTCAGCCGGTGTGTTACAGTGCAGTGAATGTCGAGTCTTAGGTGATCAATAGCAAAAGATTGTGTCAAATTGTGTGTGTCTTCTCGTGTGTTGATGGGATGTGTGTCGATCGTGTGTGTGTGTGTTGTGTGTTGTGCTGTGTGTGTTATGTCATCTCTTTCAACTAATTTTCTCCTCTAGCCATTCATTCCTTGTCCTCTCTTTTGTAGCCGTCTGTCTGTCTTCTGTCGTCTCTCGCTCGCTCTCTCTCTCCCCTCTTTATCTCCTCTCTCTCCTCTCCCTCTCCTCCTTTTCTCTCTCTCCCTCTCTCTCTCCTCTACCCCGGTGGTCGAATTTGTCCTACACTGTTGCTGATTTGTAGGTAACATGACACTGGTGTGTGTGTGTGTGTGTGTGTGTGTGTGTTGTGTGTGTGTGTGTGTGGTTGTGTGTGTGTGTTGTGTGTGTGTGGTATGTCAAGCTTGTGATAATAATTAATGTATGATAACAATAAGTGCATTCGGTTGAATAAAGTTATTGGAGATGCCTTTTCCTCTTTCGGTTTTCATTATTTTCTTGTTGCAAAAAGCATATTGTTTAAATTGTGTTTATACTGTGCTCTTTGCCAAAAAGACTGTATTTTAAGCATAATTGTTTAATTGTGTTTTACTTGCTCTTTGCCAAAAGACTGTAATTTTTAATGGCAAAAATTATTATCAGTGTTCAGTTTCTCCTCTCTCTCTCCTCTCTCTCTCTCTCTCTCTCTCTCGCGCGCGCAGCGCGCGCGCGCCGCGCTCTCTCTCTTAGTGGTTCTTTCCTTCCAAAATTTCTTTTTTCTTCAAGCAGAAAGGCACTACTTAACAACAATCGTTCAAGATAAATCAATGGCACATGAACAATCTTACACGGGTTTTTTCTTTTAGCTGATATTAGCTGGTCAAAAGCACCTCTAGGCAATGGTTTTCTTTCATAATAGAAAGAATTCTCTAATCACGCTTGATACCCATCCTGCAAAAACTATACAGAGAACGAAGAACTGCAGTGAACTGGCACACGCAATAAACGTAGCGTGATTATATTTAATAATAATAATAATAATAATAATAATAATAATGATAATAATAATGATGATGATGATGATGATGATGATGATAATGATAATAATAATTATTATTATCATAATGTATGGAATTTATATAGCGCTGAATCTTGTAAAGCAACAAATCAAAGCGCTCAGATGACTTTTTTTATATCGAGGACAATGGAATAAGCACCCACGTGCCTTTCTACATCCAGTCCCCGTGTGTATGCGGTTTTGTAAATTTTGTCATCTGTTTCCACCGGCACACAATGGCCTACTCTTTCGAACAGCGGAACAGGATTTAACGCGTGCGCAAGATGATCTGCATGCGTTCGCACACGGGGCCTCGGTTTATAGTCTCATCCGAAGGACTTTGACATTCAGTTCGATTTTTTTGTCAAACTGGGAAGAAAGGGCGAGGCTGGGAATCGAACCCAGAACCTCACGGTTTCAGTCAAGACCATCTTCTTCTTCTTTTGAATGCTCAGAGAGCAACTACTGTTGTCTGTCATATGAGCGAAAATGCGTCGCGCTGCCGTGAAGCGCCTGACCAGTCTGGCCCAGCGCAACAATAGTTGCTGCCTGAGTGTTCGATGAAGAAGTAGAAGAAGGTCCGACCAGTTCGTCCGACTTTGGCGTGGGAGAGAATTGTTATCGTTAAAGTCTTTCAGGGGGTGGGGGGAAGAAAAAGGGGGCAGGAGAATAGACCAAGACGGCAGAAAACAGACAAAGAAGGAGGGTGACAGCAAGAAAAGGAACGAGGCAAGAAATAAAGAGAGGGATAGAAAAGAGGGAATTCCTCGCACAGAATTTCCAGAAGCTGTGGATGCTGTTTATACTGACAGGCCCCTAGCATCACTTCTAGGGGAGTGTGTGTGTGTGTGGTGGGGGGTGGGGGGCAAACACTCTCTGTTTGGTTTTTATGCTCTGTTGTGAAAGTAAAGGCCATACAAACAGAAATTATGTCTCTTAATCTGTTATGTGATACAAGTAAATATACAATTTGAAGAAGAACAAACAAACTAACAAACAAAAGAAACATTGCTGAATTTATTGCAGAAGCAATGAACATAACCAAAAAAAAAGTTAATTAAAAATGAACACACACACACAAAAACCTAAACCCAGATTCGAGATGATGTGATCTGAAGTAAATTTATACGCGGTGCTTGCGTAATCCCCTCATGAGAGAGAGAGAGAGAGAGAGATAGAGAGAGAGAGAGAGTAGAGAGGTGAGAGAGAGAGAAGAGAGAGAGAGAGAGAGAGAGAGTCATGCGCCGCACTCTGTGTGTGTGTGTATGTGTGTGTGTGTGTGTTTTAGTGTGTGTGTGTGTGTATATAGTGTAGTGTAGGCAGTGCAGTGTGCGTGTGTAGTGTAGTGTAGTGTAGTGTAGTAATGTAAGTATAGTAGTGTAGAGTAGAGTGCAGTGCAGTGCAGTGCAGTGCAGTGCAGTGTAGTGTAGTGTAGTATAGTATAGTATAGTGTAATGGAGTGCAGTGCAGTGCAGTGCAGTGTAGTGTAGTGTAGTGCAATGCAGTGCAGTGCAGTGCAGTGTGCGTGTGTGTTAGTTGTAGTGTTGGTGTAGTGTGGTGTAGTGCAGTGCAGTGCAGTGTGCGTGTGTGTGCGTGCGTATGTAGTGTAGTGTAATATGTAGTGTAGTGTAATATGTAGTGTAGTGTGTGTGCGAGGTTATGAATAATACATTTGTTGACACTATTTATGTTGATTTAAAGAGTGCTGTATTAAAAGGCCTTTAAAGAATAGATTTCTGCATAATGTAAAACAATTATTGTCACACCCCCCCCCCCCCACTCCCCATCTCTCTCTCCCTCCTTCCATATATATATATTCACTGTTCACTGTTCACTGGTCCCGTAACCCGCCAGGGTCGTGGGGGCGCTGCATGGTGGACGAACGGTGGACCAGCTGGCTCCACTTAGCGCGGTCGTGGGCAAGTGCCTGGGTGACACTGAAGTCCTCCCCTGTCCAATCACGGATGTCGTCGGCCCACTTTCTCCTCTGTCTGCCCCGTCTTCTCTTCCCCTGGACTGTTCCTTGCAGGATGGTCTTTGCAAGTCCTTCTGAGCGTGTTACGTGCCCATACCATCTGAGTTTCCTCTTTTTCGCCGTGGTCTGTAGGTCTTCATAACCCCGCACCTGTTGAGTGACCATTCTGCGGACTTCATTGTTGGTGACATGGTCCTTGTATGAGATGCCAAGGAGCCTTCTGAGGCATCTCATTTCTACTGCTTGGATCCTCCTTTGTAGGTCTGCGTTTAGTGTCCATGCCTCACATGCGTAAAGCATGATTGAGGTGACTAGCGCGTTTAGTAACTTTACCTGGTTCCGAGAGGGATGTTTCTGTCTCTCCATATGGTCTTCAGTCTTGCCATTGCTGCTGCTGTTTGTGCCGCTCTTGCTAGATTTCGGTCTTCGATCCCTCCTCACTTATGATGGCTCCAAGGTACTTGAAATGGTCAACTGTCTCAGTTCTTTTCCGTGAGAGTGATCTTGGTGGTGATTGGCTGGGCACTGTTTGTCATGAGCTTGGTTTTCTCGGCACTGATTTCCATGCCGTATCGGAGGTAATTTCGTCCAGTTCCTTCATAGGTTGGCCAGTTCCTCTTCATTTCCTGCCAGACCGTCAATGTCATCGGCAAACCTGAGGTTGGTGATTGTTCGCCCTCCAATGCTGACTGTGCCTGTGTGGTCTTCCAAGGCATCAGTCATGATGCGTTCGAGGAAAATGTTAATAGTGTCGGCGACAGCAGACATCCCTGTCGGACCCCAACTGAGGTACGGAACCATTCCCTACCGTGCCCTGTACGAGTACTGCACTGGTGGCCTTTGAGTAGAGTTCCTTGATGGTGTGGATCAGTTCTGCCCATGTTGAATTTGTTCATGGTGGCCACAGAGCGTCATGCCATACTCTATCGAAGGCCTTCTTAAAATCAATGAGAGTGGAAGATGTCTTGTTGATACTGGCTGTATTTTCACACAGAACCCTCAGTTGAATATCTGTTCTGTGTGCTCTATTTGGCGGAAACCGGCTGCTCTTCGGCGATGATCTCTTCTGCCTGTGGTTTCAGCCTGTTCAGGATCACTTTCAGCATGACTTTATGGCATGATTATGAGGCTGATTGTCCTGTAGTTTTGGCACTGCATGGGATTTCCTTTCTTGGGGAGAGTTATGATGAGTGATTGGGTCCATGGTGTAGGCCACTCTCCGGTCTGCCAGATCTTGTTGCAGATACTTGTAAGGATGTCTGTCACTGCTTCTCCCCGTGTTGGATCAGCTTGCTGGGATGTTGTCGATTCCTGCTGATTTTCCTTTCTTCAGCGATCTAATTGCTACTTCTACTTCCTCGCGTAGAATTGGGAAGTTGTCTTTATTCGATGAGCTTGGCTTGCAAGAACGCTGGGGTCGCCTAGCGTCCTGATGATTGTAGAGTTCGGAACGTATTCCGTCCATCTGCCAACGATTTTCCTTCTTTTCTGTTAGGCAATCCCTTCTTTGTCTGATGTTACTGACTCTTGCTGTTTTCTGTTTGGTGAGCTCTTTCAACAATCTGGTATTGCTCTTCTGCTATTATTCTTTGTCAGGCTCTCTTCGATTTCGTACATTGTTCTCTATCCATTCCTCCTTGGTCTTCTTCATGTCTCTCCTGATCTTCTTGTTTACTTCTCTGTACTCAACTATATATTATATATCTGTCCTCTCTCCCCCCCCACCCTTCTCCCTTCTCCCTCCCTGCCTCCATCTCTCTCCCCCTCCACTCTCTTCCTCTCTCCCTCGCCCTACCTCTCACTTTCTCGCCCTACCTCTCACTTTCTCTCTCTCTCTCTCTCTCTCTCTCTCTCTCTCTCTCTCTCTCTCTCTCTCTCGCCCTCTCTCTCTCTCTCTCCTCTCTCTCCTCTCTCTCTCTCTCCTCTCTCTCTCTCTCCCTCGCTCTTTCTCTCTCTTGTTTACTAATATTTACGGTTAGCTGTGTTGATTTTCGTTTTCAATTTCCTTCTTTCTTTCTGTCTTTTTCTTTCCTTTAAAATCCAATTCTGTTTCGGATGTTTCTGTTATCCTTTTCTTGGTTGTTCTTTTTCTTTCTCTCTCTCCAATGTAATTTTACGCATTGAGTAAGGGTGGGGGTGAGGGTGGGGGTGCAGCGAGGCTTTCAATGTTGCGTGTTGTGTGTGCGTAGTGGGTTTGTTTTTTTTGCTAGGGAAAGGGGATGGGGGCTGGGGGGGGGGGGATGCGTTAGGTTGTGCTGTGTTGTTGTGTGTTTCTCATTTCATCAGTGAGTGAAATCCCCCGTGGTCGGGGGAGGTCTGTCAGTATAAACAGCATCTCCACCTTCGGGAAATTCTGTGCTAGAAATTCCCTCTTTTCTATCCCTCTCTTTATTTCTGCTTCCTTCTTGTCACCTCCTTCTTTTCTTTTCTTTTTTCCTTTCTCAGTCCATTCTCCTGCCTTTTTTTTCTCTCTCCTAGAAAGACTTATAAAATAAAAATTTCTCTCCCATGCTGAAATCGGATGCGCTGGGCCTGACTTGTCAGGCGCTTAACGACAGCGCAACACATTTTCGCTCATGTAACAGACAACAATAGTTGCTGTCTGAGCGTTCGACGACGAAGAAGAAGAATTGCGAAGAAGAAGAAGAATTGCGAAGAGGAAGAAGAATTGCGAAGAAGAAGAATAAGAAGAATTGCGAAGAAGAAGAAGAATTGCGAAGAAGAAGAAGAAGAAAAGAAGAAGAAAGAAGAAGAAGAAAGAAGAAGAAGAAGAAGAAGAAGAAGAAGAAGAAGAGAAGAAGAAGAAGAAGAAGAATTGCAAGAAGAAGAAGAAAGATGAAGAAGAGAAGAAGAAGAAGAAAGAAGAAGAATTGAAGAAGAATCGAAGAAGAAGAAGAAGAAGAAGAAGAAGAATTGCAAAGAAGAAGAATGCAAGAAGAAGAATTGCGAAGAATTTCGAAGAATTTCGAAGAAGAAGAACAAGAAGAACAAGAAGAAGAAGATGAGTGTAATCCCACGCTTGGTTGTGTTCCATGCCCACTATCGTCTGATGTTATGTCACTCCTTCTTCTTCTGTAAACCCTGGGAGAACATTTCTGCATTATGCATTCTCTGCATGCTGCGTGATTTGGTGCGCGGGGTGGGGGTTGGGGGTTTAGGAGGGGGGATGGTGGGGGGGGGGGGGGGGGGGGGGGGAGGGGGGTAGGGGGGTTGGGGGGGGAGGGGTAAGGTGAGTGTGCAGACATCATGTACATTATTGATTGACAAACACGCATGTTTTTTAGGGTGGTTGCGTGGATTGTGGATGATCATATCTAAGCGCGCGCGCGCGCGTGTGTGTGTGTGGTGTGTGTGTGTGTGTGGTTTGTGTTGTGTGTGTGTGTGTGTGTGTGTGTGTGTGTGGTGTGTTTTAGGCACGGAATAAAATGAACTCAGGATACAGACATAGAGAGACGAATAGACAGACAGATAGACACACATACCACACGCGCGCCGAGATACAAGCAACACGCAGATACACTACTGGACGGTGTAAAATTTAAAAAAAAGCCATGAGTGTTTTCCATTTCCTCAATATCAAAAAATAAAAGAATCAAAATAAGAGAACAATAAGAAGAAGAAGAAGAAGAAGAAGAAGAAGAAGAAGAAGAAGAAGGAAGAAGAAAGAAGAAGAAGAAGAAGAAAGAAGAAGAAAAAGAAGAAGAATAGGAAGAAGAATGAAGAAAAGAAAAAAGAGAAGAAGAAGAAGAAGAAGAAAGAAAAGAAGAAGAAGAAGAATGGAAAAATTTTAGGAAGCGAAATTGCAAAAAGAAAAAGCAGAGAACGAAAAGACCATAAACAAACACAAAAAGACACAACAAAACAACAAAAAGAACACACACAAAGCACACAACAAGAATAAGAATACACTATAAACTCAAACACATCAACGCTTAGCATACAACAACCACGCTCGCACACCACCACACACACAAACAAAAAACACACACACACACATACACACACACACACAACACCACACACCACCCAACCCCCCCCCACTACCACACCCCCAACAAAACACAACAGATAAACAGCCACACAGACAGTAATCAGAGAAAGCAGAGACGTAAAGAAATCAGCACTGTGAATGAACACAAAAAGGTTCAAGTGGAAAGGGCACGGAAGAGAGAGGCAAATGAAACGCAATCAACACAACACAACAACAACAACAACAACAACAAAAAACACCAATCATACACACCATACACGAGCGGCACACAGACATACAGTCTTGGTTTTGTTTTTGTCTTGTCTTGTGAGTCTTGCTTTTGTTTGGTGTTTTTTGGTTTTGTTTGTTTGTTTTGTTTGTTTTGTTTTTGTTTGTTTTTTTGTTTGTGGTTTGTTTTGTTCTAATTTTCTTCATTTGTCAGTATGTCTTGAGCTTATGTTATACTGTCTTGATTTGCTTTATCATGGTTTGTTAGTCTGTATTTTTTCTTAAATCGCCATACATTTTTGTCTTCAACACGTGTGAACTTTGTATTTGATTGCTTTTATATGTCAATTTTCTTGATTTTTGTTGTTGTTGTTGTGAGGGAAGGATGAAAAACCGTTGTATAAACTTAAATCTTTTACCCTCAATAAAGATCATTTTGACTTGACTTGACTTGACTTGACTTGACATACTCACACACATATCCATACACGCACGCATGCGCACATCTTTCAATGAGAAAGACAGAGAGACGGACACATACATGTGGCTATACCCAAGTGAGTGTAAAAATGATATGCATGTATGTATGCCAAGTAGTGTGTGTGTGTGTGCACATACGTGCACACGCGCGTGTGTGTATGTACATGTGTGCGTGTATCATGCATGTGTGTATGGATGTATGTATGTGCGTGTGTGCGTGCGTGCGTGTGTGTGTTCGCGGGGTTTGTGTGATGTGTGGGTGTGTGGTGTAAGCGAGAGAGAGAGAGAGAGAGGAGAGATGAGAGAGAGAGAGAGAGGGAGAAAACGTTTGTGCATGTATGTGTGTGCATGTGTGTGCGAGCACGCACGCGCTGCGTGTGTGTGGTGTATGTGTGTGCGTGCGTGCGCGTGTGTGTACGTGCGTTCGCGTGCGTGTGTGTATGCAAGCGTGGATGTGTTGACATAGGTACATAAATAGTCAGGCAGATACCAAAAAAAGACAGACAGACAGACAGACAGTAAGGCACACACAGGTAACAGGCAAGACAGACATACAGAGACGTTTTATAGACAAACACAGACAAGACAGCATAAACCTTTTTTGTTTCACATCTTTTCACAAAGATAGTATCAGACGGAAAAGACGGACAGACAGAAACAAGAGAAAGACAATGAGTCAGGCATGCAGACAAACAGATGAACAAACGGATAGGCAGGTGAACAGACAGACCGACTACAAACATGACAGGCTCTCAGACCAACAAAAAAAGTCAGGCAGACAGGCACACGAATAGACAGACAGGTCAATCGAACAGACAGACAAGGACAGAGAGACTGACTGACAGCCAAGCAGAGAAAAGCAGGCAGGCTAGCTGACGGACGGGATGGACAGAAAAATAGACAGAGACACAGACAGACAAGCAGACAGATAAGTACACAAACAAGGAGACAAGCAGACAGACATACAGGCGGAGAGGCAGAAAGACAGATAGGCAGACAGAAAGACAGACAGTTAGACAGATAGAGAGGCAGATGGTCAGACAGACAGACAGACAGACAAATCGAACAGTCAGACAGACAGCTGCACAGACAGGCACACGGACAGACGAACACGAAGGTAGGCAGACAAGCAGGCAGGCAAGCAGGCGGGCAGACAGACAGTCAGACAAATTGGACAGACCGACAGACAGACACAAAGATAGGCAGACACACAGATAGGCAGACACAAAGATAGGCAGACACAAAGATGGGCAGACACAAAAGGCAGACAAGATGGCAGACACAAAGATAGGGCAGACACAAAGATAGGCAGACACAAAGATAGGCAGACACAAGATAGGCAGACACAAAAGAGGCAGACACACAATATAGGCAGACACAGATAGGCAGAACACTGCAGAGACACACAGACAGAGACACACAGAGACAAAGAGAGAGAGAGAGACAGACAACAGACAGACAGACATACAAACAGACGGACAGAGAGACAGACATACAAACAGATAGACACACAGACAGACAGAACAAGCAGACAGGCAGACAGAGAGACAGACAAAAAGAAGTACCGTGGTGATAGGAGCGGCAGGGTTAGGAAGAGCACCCTCCACTTCCGAATGCTGTCCGCAGTTGAGCTTCTTCATGTCTTCTGCAACACACACACAACAGCACACACACACCACACACACACTACATACACAACACTCACACGCCGGGCACACACACAAAAACACACACACACACATGCACACACACACGCGCGCACACACACCACGCACGCACGACACGCAGACGCACAACCACCATGTTATATATAGTAACACAGTCACATTCAAGAAAATCTCTTTAAATAAAAGTTTTGACTATTCTCTCTCTTCTTCTTCTCTTCTCTTTCTTTCTCTCTCTCTCGAGGAGAGAGAGAGAGGAGAGAGAGATGAGAGAGGAGAGAGAGAGGGAGAGAATAACTAGAAGAGAGAGAGAGTCGAGGAGAGATCTGTGTGTGTGTGTATGTGTGTGTGTGTGTGTAAAATGTTCGTCACTGCAGTGCCCTACGACCCCGGAGGGGTTTACGGGAGCAGATGGGAGAGATAATATATATTATATATATAATTATATATAATATATATATATATATTATATAATATATATATATTATATATATATATATATTATACATACGTGCGTTGAATACGTGTTGCACACGAGAGACCTAACTTTATCGTTTCATCCGAAACACTAGCACCCAGACCACCATCGAAGAGTATTACTGGATGGGGAAAGAAAAGTTTGGGCTCAAGCGGGAATCGAACCGGCATTTCTCGCTTTCTAGGCAGGTGCGTAAAACTCTTAGACCATCGATCACACCAGTTGAGTGTGAAGCATTTTTAATGCGTTTTACATCCATCGATCCATCCATCCTTCCATCCATCCATCCATCCATCCATTTATTCAACATTTACTCATTCATTCACTCATTCATCCATACATCCATCCATTCATTCATTTATTCAACATTTACTCATCCATTCATTCACCCATTCATTTATTCAACATTTACTCATTCATTCATTCATTTATTCTAATATTTACTCATCTGTTCATTCATCCATTCACTTATTCAACACTTATTCATTCATCCATTCATGTATTCAACATCTACTCAATCATTCATTCATCTATTAATTCATTCAATCATTTATTCATTATTCATTGATTCATTCATTCATTTCTTCAACATTTACTCATTCATTCAGTCAGTCAGTCAGTTTGTCAGTCAGTCAGTCTGTCAGTCAGTTAGTCAGTCAGTCAGTCAGTTTGTCAGTCAGTCAGTCTGTCAGTCAGTCAGACTGACTGACAGACAGACTGACTGACAAACTGACAAACTGACTAACTGACTGACAGACTGTCAGTCAGTCAGTCAGTTTGTCAGTTTGTCAGTCAGTCTGTCTGTCAGTCAGTCTGTCAGTCAGTCACTTTGTCAGTCAGTTTGTCAGTCAGTCAGTCAGTCAGTCAGTCAGTCAGTCAGTTTGTCAGTCAGTCAGTCAGTCTGACAGTCAGTCTGTCAGTCAGCTCAGTCTGTCTGTCGTCAGTCAGTCAGTTTGTCAGTCAGTCAGTCAGTCAGTTTGTCAGTCAGTCAGTCAGTCAGTTTGTCAGTCAGTCAATCAATCAGTCAGTCAGTCAGTCAGGGGACGAAAGAGCGGTGGGGATTCAGAAAAGGAGTGCAGTATTTCTGTCAATCTCCACCCACTGTTTTTCCCATCTCTCCTCTCCCCCCCCCCCCCCCCCCCACTTACCAGTCTCACTTCCACCCCCACACCCACCTACCCCCTCCGCCCCTCAACTCTCCAATCCCCCCCCCCCCCAACCTTTTTATTAGTTGTTTTTTTGGGTGTGTGTTTTTTTTTTCACTTCCACTGTACTATTGCGTGATGCACAAACAGAGACCCAGTTTTTACTTACAAATGGGCTTGTCTGGAAAAAAAAAATTCGAAGAATGACAAAAAGAAGGAGGAGGAGGAGGAGAAGGAGGAGGAGGAAGAAGAAGAAGAATGTAAATAAGAATGCAATGTAGAACGCAAAGGAGGATGCAAAGAAGAATGGAAAGAAGAATGCAAAGAATGGAAAAAGTGCAAAGAAGAAGAATAGCGAAGAAGAATTGCTAAGGAGAAGAAGAACTGCCAAAAAGAAGAAGAAGAAGAGAAGAAGAATTGTGAAGAAGAGAAGAAGAAAAGAGGAGAAGGAGAAGAAGAAGAAGAAGAATTGCGAAAATTGGAGATGCGAAGAATTGGAGAGAAGAAGATTGCGAAGAAGAGAAGAAGAAGAATTGCGAAGATGCGAAGAATTGCGAAGAAGAAGAAGAAGAAGAAGAAGAAGAAGAAGAAGAAGAAGAAGAAGAAGAGAAGAATGCGAAGAGAAGAATGCGAAGAAGAAGAATGGAAAAGAGAATTGCAAAGACGAATGCGAAGAAGAAGAAGAAGAGCGAAGAAAAGAAGAATTGACGAAGAAGAAGAATGCGAAGAAGAAGAAGAGAAGAAGAAGGAAGAAGAAGAAGAAGAAGAAGAAGAAGAAGAAAGAAGAAGAAGAAGAAGAAAGAAAAGAAGAAAGAATTGCGAAAAAGAAGAAGAGAAGAAGAGAAGAAGAAGAAGAATTCGAAAAAGAATGCGACAAGAAGAAGAGGAAGAAGAAGAAGAAGAAGAAAGAAGAAGAAGAAGAGAAGAAGAAGAAGAAGAAGAAGAAGAATGCGAAGAATGCGAAGAATGCGGAAGAATGGAAGAAGAAGAAGAAGAAGAATGCGAAGAAGAAGAATGCGAAGAAGAGAAGAAGAATGCGAAAGAAAAAGAAAGAGAAGAAGAAGAAGAAGAAGAAGAAGAAAGAAGAAGAAGAAAGAAGATGCAAGAAGAGAAGAAGAATAAGCAAGAAGAAATGAAGAAGAAAGAAATGAATAGAATGCAATGTAGATAGCAAAAGGAAGATGCAAAGAAGGAAAGAAGACGAATGCAAAGAATGCAACAGTGCAAGAAGAAGATAGCGAAGAAGAAGTCAAGAAGAGTTGCCAAGGAGAAGAAGAATTACAAGAAAAATGCTAAAAAGAGAATTGCGAAGAAGAATTGCGAAGAAGAAGAGAAAAAGAAGAAGAGGGATAAGAATTGCGAAGAATTGCGAAGACTTGCGAAGAAGAAAAACAAGAAAAGGAACAAAAAGAACAAGAACAACAACAACAACAACAAGAACAAGAAAGAAACAACAACAAAGAAGAAAAAATAGAGGGGAGAGAAGAAGGTAACTAAGTGAACAGAACTAAAACCTGGGGAAGGGACAGAAATCCAATCCAATCGATTGTGAAAAGGCAGGCAGAAAGAGGATGGAGATGATGAGAGTGGTGGTGGTAGACATGTTCGTAGGAGAACGACCAGTAGGGTGGGGTGGTAGGTGTGTGTGTGGGGGGGGGGGGGGGGGAGGGGGGGGTGGGGGGGGGGGTAGGGGGAAGGGAAGGGGAGAGGGAGGGAGGGATGGATTGAAAGTGGAATGGTGGGGGCACTCGGAGAGGGGGTGGGGGGTGGGGGAATAATAAGAAGACAAAAGATGGGGTGCTCTCTGTCTCTCTATTTCTCTCTGTCTTTGTCTCTCTGTCTGTCTCTCTTTCTGTTTCTTGTGTTTCTATCTGTCTGTCTGTCTGTCTGTCTGTCTGCCTCTCTCTTTCTCTCTCTCTCTCTGGAAACAGATGACAGAATTTACAAAAGCGTATACACAAGGGGAATGGATATAAACAAGCACATAAGTGCTTATTCCATTATCATCGAAATAAAAGAATAATTTTTTTTTTTTTTAAATTATGACCCTGTCTGTGTCTCTCTTCTTCTGCCTTGTCGGGTCACTGTTTTTTTTCTTTTTGTTCCCCCCCCCCTCCCCCTTTTCTCCTCGCCCCCCCCCCCCCCCCCAATTACATACAAGAAGACATAAACCCGCGGTTCCGTGTTCAAAACGCATGCAGAACAATTGCGCACACTTTAAAATTTCCTGTTCCGCTTTTCGTAAGAGTAGGCCATTGTATCCCGGGTGAAAACAGATGAAAAAATTTACCAACCGCATACACCACGTGTACTGGATGTAAAAAAGGCACATGAGTGCTATTCCATTATCCGATATAAAAGAATTAAATAAATAAAAAAAATAAATAAACAATAGAGGGGGTGGCTTACAGACACGCACACCCTGGGCGCACATCGCCCACACATACCCCCACCCCCACAGATTATAAAATAATAATAATAAAAAAATTTAAATGTATGTGTATATAATATAATATATATATATTATATAATATATATATATATATATATATATATTTTATATATATATATATAAAATTATAGTATATATAAGTCACACACGCACGTGCGGGGACTATACAAAAGATGCTTAAACACACACACACACACACACCCCACACACACACACACACACACACACACACACACACAGGGCCTTGAGTAGAGGGGTGTGGGGAAGGGGGGGGGGGAGAGCGCAGGGGATTATAGAAAGACAGAGCAAAGATTGCTATGACATTTTTACTGATTAATATTTCATGCCGGCGCTTCGTTTTGTGTGCGCTGTTTTGTCGTCAATTTTTTTTTTAAAGAAATCTATCTCTCCCTTTAGTCCCCTTCCCCCTCCCCGGTTAAAACATTATCTTCCATTTCATCCAAAGATGTTCGCCGACTCTTGACACTTTCTCACCTTTGGTATTCTGCGCTACTCTGCATGTGTGCGTGTGTGCGTGCGTGCGTGTGTGTGTGTGAGGAGAGAGAGTGTGTGTGTGTGGTGTGTGTGTGTGTGTGTGTGTGTGTGTGTGTGTGTGTGTGTGTGTGTTGTGTGTGTGTGTGTGTGCGTGCGTGCGTGCGTGCGTGTGTTGTGTGTGCGTGTGTGCGTGGTGTGTGTGTGTGTGTAGAGAGAGAGACAGAGAGAGAGAGAGAGAGAGTGTGGGTGGGTGGGTGGGTGGGAGGGTGGGTGGGGGGTATGCGTGTTTTGTACGTGTACGTGTGTAGGTGTAGATATTCAAAATAATTTT
The DNA here is from genome assembly GCA_028751875.1 of Rapana venosa. Taxonomy (NCBI): domain Eukaryota; kingdom Metazoa; phylum Mollusca; class Gastropoda; order Neogastropoda; family Muricidae; genus Rapana; species Rapana venosa. Next base: position 71,151,356 of record CM054136.1, on the reverse strand, counting down.
CTTGGAAAAAAAGTCTTTTCTGCAAAACCAAACTGGACACACCCACACACGCGCACGCACGCACGCGTTTGTCTAATATCATTAAATGTGAAAAGACGTTAATTTAAAGAACACATGCACGCGCACACACGCACACATACACACATATATATATTTATATATATATATATATCTATATTATATATATATAATATATATATATATATATATATATATAGAGAGAGAGATGAGAGAGAGAGAGAGAAGAGAGAGACAGACAGACAGACAGACAACAGACAGACAGAGAGTTGGGGTAGGAAGGAGAGGAGGGTGATACTGCATCTCGGCTGTTTTGCTACACGTTTGATGGCATTATAAGTGTGTGTGTGTGTGTATGTATGTATGTATGTATGTATGTATGTATGCATGTATGTGTGTGTATGTATGTATGTATGTATGTATGTATGTATGTGTGTATGTGTGTGTATGTATGTATGTATGTATGTATGTATGTATGTGTGTATGGTGTGTATGTGTGTGTGTTGTGTGTGTGTATGTATGTATGTATGCATGTATGTGTGTGTATGTATGTATGTATGTATGTAATGTATGTATGTATGTGTGTATGTGTGTATGTGTGTGTGTTGTGTTGTGTGTTTTATGTATGTATGTATGTATGTATGTAGTGTAAAGCATGTATGTGTGTGTATGTATACATACATGTATGTATGTAATGTATGTATGTATGTATGTATGTATGTAGGTGTGTATGTATGTATGTATGTATGTATGTATGTATGTATGTATGTATGTTATGTATGTATGTATGTATGTATGTGTATGTAATGCATGCATGTATGTATGTATTTATGTATGTATGTATGTATGTATGTATGTATGTATGTATGTGTATGTATGCATGCATGTATGTATGTATTTATGTATGTATGTATGTAAAGTATGTATGTATGTATGTATGTATGTATGTATGTATGTATGTATGTATGTATGTGTGTGTGTATGTATGTATGCATGCATGCATGCATGTATGTATGTATGTATGTATGTAGGTGGGTATGTATGTATGTATGTGTGTATGTATGCATGTATGTATGTATGTATGTATGTATGTATGTATGTATGTATGTATGTATGTGTGTATGTATGCATGTATGTATGTATGTATGTTGTGGTGTGTATGTATGCATGCATGCATGCATGTATGTATGTATGTATGTATGTAGGGGGTATGTATGTATGTATGTGTGTATGTATGCATGTATGTATGTATGTATGTATGTATGTATGTATGTATGTATGTGTGTGTGTATGTATGCATGTATGTATGTGTGTGTATATACATATGCATGATATACACACGTACTTCTTCCTTTATTCTCGAAATATAGGAATGAAATAAAGAATAAGATAAACTAATGAAAAGAACTAAACACACACAGCTTGCGCGCGCGCGCACGCACGCACGCACACACACACACACACGCGCGCGTACAGAGAGAGAGAAGGTGAAATTTTACTTTCTGAGGGTAATAGACTAAGTACAATAACTTTTTTTCATGCAGCCCTAAAAAATGAATAGATAAACGAATAAATAAACAAATAAATAAATAAATGAATAAATTAACCAACTCGTAAGCACATATAGTATGTTTGAAAAAAAATTCATAAAAAACAAAACAAAAAACAACAACAAAGAAAATACGAAGATCAAAAGTCGTGCAAAAAAAAAACTTGGCAAGAAAGTACGAGTAGCAAATCTTTGCTACAACTATACAGTAAATCTACACAGGTATTTCAAAAAGACTTAAAATAAAGAAAAAATATTTTTTTTAAAGGTGGGAGTGGGGGGTGGGGTGCAGGGAGAAGGGGAAGGCAGAAAGGAAAGAAAGAAAGAGAGAAAGAGAGGGAGGAATAAAGACATACAGCGGACAGGCTGGCAGACACAGCTGCATACTGACATTTTCATTTTTTTCATTTTCATACCACTTTAAGTCACGGCACATATTATCTCTGCGAGAAATTCGGGCTGCTCTCCCTGGAGAGAGCGCGTCGCCACAAGAGCAGCGCCACCCTTTTTTTTTTCTTTTCACGTCTTCAACTGTATTTGTTTCCCTATCAGAGTGGCTTTTTACAACTGAATTTTGCCGTGGGTTCTTTTACGTGCGCTAAATAATTCTGTGTAACACACGGGACCTCGGTTTATCGTCTCATCCAAAAGACTAGCACCCAGACCACCACTCATGGTCTAATGGGTGGGGAAAAGTTTTGGGGCCAAACGGGGATGACCATTGCATACTTCCGACCCGGACTTTTTCGCTTTCTAGGCAGGCGCGTTACCGATCTACAGACAGGCACACGAACAGACAAGTTAGGCAAACCAACAGGCAAACTGACACGCCAAATAAAAATAAGATATGCATATCTATTCAGAATTGATTATTAATACAAATTCAACATGGGCCAGAAGCTGATCCACACCATCAAGGAACTCTACTCAAAGGCCACCAGTGCAGTACTCGTACAGGGCACGGTAGGGGAATGGTTCCGTACCTCAGTTGGGGTCCGACAGGGGTGTCTGCTGTCGCCGACACTGTTTACATTTTCCTCGAACGCATCATGACTGACGCCTTGGAAGACCACACAGGCACAGACAGCATTGGAGGGCGAACAATCACCAACCTCAGGTTTGCCGATGACATTGACGGTCTGGCAGGAAATGAAGAGGAACTGACCAACCTAGTGAAGCAACTGGACGAAATATCCTCACGATACGGCATGGAAATCAGCGCCGAGAAAACCAAGCTCATGTCAAACAGTGCCCAGCCAATCACCACCAAGATCACTCTCAGCGGAAAAGAACTGGAGACAGTTGACCATTTCAAGTACCTTGGAGCCATCATAAGTGAGGAAGGATCGAAGACCGAAATCCTAGCAAGAGCGGCACAAACAGCAGCAGCAATGGCAAGACTGAAGACCATATGGAGAGACAGAAAACATCCCTCTCGGAACCAAGGTAAAGTTACTAAACGCGCTAGTCACCTCAATCATGCTTTACGCATGTGAGGCATGGACACTGAACGCAGACCTACAAAGGAGGATCCAAGCAGTAGAAATGAGATGCCTCAGAAGGCTCCTTGGCATCTCATACAAGGACCATGTCACCAACAATGAAGTCCGCAGAATGATCACTCAACAGGTGCGGGACTATGAAGACCTACTGACCACGGCGAAAAAGAGGAAACTCAGATGGTATGGGCACGTAACACGCTCAGAAGGACTTGCAAAGACCATCCTGCAAGGAACAGTCCAGGGGAAGAGAAGACGGGGCAGACAGAGGAGAAAGTGGGCCGACGACATCCGTGATTGGACAGGGGAGGACTTCAGTGTCACCCAGGCACTCGCCCACGACCGTGCTAAGTGGAGCCAGCTGGTCCACCGTTTGTCCACCATGCAGCGCCCCTACGACCCTGGCGGGTTACGGGACCAGTGAACAGTGAACAGTGAACATTTGGGAAAGCGAGTGACGCCAGATTTGTGCTTTTCATTAAAAAGTCTATTTATTGATAGTCCTTCGGATGAGACTATAAACCGAGCCCCGTGTGCGAACGTATACAGAACATCTTGCGCACACGTTAAATCCTGTTGCGCTTTTCGAAAGAATAGGCCATTGTGTGCCGGTGGGAACAGATGACAAAATTTACAAAACCGCATACACACGGGGACAGGATGTAAAAAAAAAGTCATATGAGCGCTTTGATTTGTTGCTTTACAAGATTCATCGCTATATAAATTCCATATATTATTTATTACTTTAAGTCACGAGATTTTTCTGCGTGAAATTCGGGCTGCTCTCCACCCGGGGAGAGCGCGTTGCCACTATACAGTGTTTTGAATCTGTCAAGCTTTGTTCCAATTCCAAAAGAGACAGGAAGTCTGTTCCAGAGCCAGCCTCCAGAGTATAGCAGACTTGATTCACATAGTGTGATTCTAGGCAAAGGAAGATAAATCATGTGGGAGTGTCCAAATTCACTTGTCGTAAACATGTCTCTAAGTGACAATGGGACAATAAGTATTTTTTTTAAAAAGGTAAAGGTGTCCCATAGCCTACATGATCGTAGGGGAGCGAGGCATCAGAGACCTCAATTTCTCTAGGGGCCAGCATATTGAGGGCGGCGCCCATCTCCTTTCCCTCGCTGCTTTACCTTCCCTGACCCTAAAATAATAATAATAATATATGGAATTTATATAGCGCTGAATCTTGTAAAAAAACAAACAAATCGAAGCGGGACCTAAAGGAAACCCTAAAGAGGGCAGGTACCCATTTACAGCTGGGTGAACTGGGGGACTGTACTGAAGCCAAGGCGCGCAAACGATCACCCATCCACTTGGTAACCACGCTCGATGATGCTTAACATTGGCTGGGGGGAAAGCGAGTGCTCTGACCATTGAGCTACCCCGTCCCCTATGGGTTGCTATGGGACAGTACCATTTCAAAAAAATTATGTATTAGAACTCCTTAATTAAAAAAAAAAGTAATTTGGAATTTAACGGAAGGATGTCGCTGTTTCTATAATCAACATCTGTTAATGAAAATGACTTATTTAATACAGAATTAACAGCACGTTTATGGATTTTATTTTTTTTTAATTAATTAAATTTTGTTGTTTGTTAGATCCCAAAGTGTGGATGGAGGCATAATCTATGTTTGACTGAGTATATGAATGTTTTAAAAATGTAATGTTTCTAGCTTGTAGAGATAGAGAATAATTTATTTTACACAGCTGAAATATTTTTGAGTCAATATTTTTAGACATTTTTATGTGTTCTAACCAGAATAAATTGTTGACAACAGTTACTCCCAACAGTTTATGACTTGAAATCTTTTTTATTACATAATTATCTGTACAGAAATATGGTTTATCTATATGAAGAGAAAGAGAGAAGAGAGAGAGAGGAGAGAGAGAGAGAGAAGAGAGAGAGAGAGAGAGAGAGAAAGAGAGACAGAGACAGACAGAGACAGACAGAGAGACAGACAAACACACAGGCAGAAAGACAGAGA
>CM054136.1:71133797-71136297 GCA_028751875.1 Rapana venosa | reverse complement strand
TGTTATTTAACTCTTTTAAACCTGGCTGTATTGTTATTTAACTATTTTAAACCTGGCTGTATTGTTATTGAATTCTTTCAAGCCTGGCTGTTTTGTAACTGTATTATCTTAAAACTGGTTGTATTGTTATCGAATTACTCTCAACATGGCTGTGTTGCCACTGAAATTATTTTCATTTTGCTGTTGTGCTATTAAAATCCTGTGTATTTTGTTTTTTTAACCTACATGTACTGTCGATGAACTCTTTAAATCTGGCTGTATTGTCACGGAATTCTTTCAAACCTGGCTCTAAGGAAAAGGTAAAGGAGTCCCATAACCTATAAGGTCGTAGGGGAGCGAGGCGTCAGAGACCTCACTTCTCTAGGGCCAGCATGTTGAGGACGGCGCCCATCTCCTCTCCCTCGCTGCTTTACCTTCCCTGACCCTAAAGAGGGCAGGTACCCATTTACAGCTGGGGGAACTGGGGGAACTGTACTGAAGCCAAGGCGCGCAAACGGTCACCCATCCAACTGGTAACCACGCTCGACGCTGCTTAACTTGGCTGGGGGAAAGCGAGTGCTCCGACCACTGAGCTATCCCGTCCCCCTGGCTCTACTTTCATTAAATTCTGTTTAATCTGGTCTATTGACATTTAGATAAATTCTTTTCAACCTACATACAATGTCCTTGAAATCGATTAAATCTGCCTGTGCTGTCTTTATATCTTTTCAACCTAGCTGTACTGTCATTCAGTTCTTTTTTTTTGTTTGTTCTTTTTTTTTGTTCCAAGGAGAGAGCTCCCAGGTTCACCAACGGCGAGATTTTTGCGTATGTCACCGTCCACCCCCCCCCCCCCCCCCCCCCCCACCCCCCCCCTTCTCACCATTAAAGTAGCTTCATTATTTAAATTCTTTCAAAATTTGGCTGTTTTGTCATTTAACTAATTTAAAGCTGGCTACATTGTGTATAATTCGTTTAACTCTAGATATAATGTTCTGGAATTCTTTTAAATTTTAATATGGATGTAATGCTATTAAAATATTTTCTTTTTACTGTCTTTATGTATGGGTTGTAACCCACGTGAATTTATCTATCTGGGAGATGATAAAGTATATGGATTGAATGGAAACCTTACAACCTAGATGCCTGCTATTTAACCCTTTTAAAACTCTATGTAGAACTGTATATAGTGTCACTGACGGACTCTGCAACTGAGTGGTTAACAGTGTTTGACTACAAAACCGTGAGTCCATGAAGTCATGGGTTTGAATATCGATAGTTGCGTCTGATGAATTAAGAGTAGAGGGGCTTTTGGGCGATCTATCGGATCAACTTGACTGGCAAACCTACTACCACTGCCTTGTCTGTCTCTGTGTATACACGCATGCAGAAGATCAGAATACGCACGTTGAAGATCCAAATTATTCATATCACTTGTTCAGCAGTCTATGGAAACACGAACATACCCAGTATGCATCCTGTACCTGGATAGGGATGGGCTCTGCCAGGTCCAACTTACACACTGTCTGAAAACTTCAGAGCAGTGCCCCAACAACTCCTCGGGAAGCTAATCAAAGAAGAAAAGGAGGAGGGTGGCAGGATAATCAAGACGTTCGCCTGTCATCAAGAAAACCATGAGGTTCTGGGTTCGATTCCCGCCACAGTTTGACAGGGGAAAAACAAAAACAACTGAATGTCAATGTCCTTTCGGAAGAGTGGACCATTGTGTGCCGGTGGGAATGGATGACAAAATTTACAAAACTGCATACACACGGGGACTGGATGTACAAAAAGCACATGAGTGCTTATTCCATTATCCTTCAAATAAAAGAATGAAAGACAGAAAAAAAGATGAGACTATAAACCGAAGCCCTGTGGGTGAATGCGCTCAAAACATTTTGCGCACACGTTAAAAACCCGTTCCGCCTTTCGGAAAAGTAGGTCATTCTGTCCCAGCAGGAACGGAGTGTAAAAAAAAAAACCCGCATGCACAGAGGTGTCCGTGTTTAGACACCATCCTAGAAGTCGGAATGCGGCTACCTAAATGGTGGAAGGAAAGAAACGGTCACATACGCAACAATCTCACCATTGATGACCCTCGAAGCTCTAGCCAAGAAACGACCAAACAAAACACAAAAAAGAATAGAGAAAGAGAAAAATCCAGGGTCCGCACAAAAAATCCCACACCCAAATCCCTCTCAAACTCTCTCAGTAGCGGCTCGAACCCAAGCTGTCACATCACGAGCCTCAACACTCAAACCACTCAGCTATCCTCCTGTCCATGCTCCTCTCCCTCCTCCCTCTCCAACCCCCAAAGAAGAGACACGATGTCATTGACATTTCGTTTTTAAACCTGGCTACACTCTGTCACTGTCAAGTGTTGAAATGCTTCAATTCCTTCAGAGAAGGTTCGAAACTCAGGCCGTCAGATCACGAGCCTCAACGCTCTTAACCATTCAGCTATCACGACCATGCCTCCCACGAAGAGTCAGACACGACATCACTGAAATCTATCCTTTTT
>CM054136.1:71123797-71131297 GCA_028751875.1 Rapana venosa | reverse complement strand
GCTACACGTGAATAAACACGCCCTGAAAAGCGGCAGAAAAAGCAGAAGCAGGTTGGAGGGGGGAGGGGGGGGGGGGATGCGGGCAGAGAGAGAGAGAATAGGAAGCAACAGAGGACAGGGAAGGAGTGTGTGGTAGGATGAGGGGGGGGGGGGGGGGCTGTGAAGACAAAAAGGAGAGAAAGTGTGCACGAGAGAGAAGAGGAGACAGACACAAAGAGGAGAAGAGAAATTGTGAGTGTATGTGTGTGAGTATTGGGGGAGGGGGAGTAGGAGAGTGGCGGGGGTGGGGGTGGGGGGTAACTGGTGCATGTGAAAAAGCGCACACCCACTATAACGCATACAGACAGACTTTTTATCTACTGAGTGCATAGTTATCACACATTTTGAAATATTGATTCTTCAAAGATTTGTAATATTGTACTTTCGAAGATTTAGAATGTTGTACTTTCGAAGATTTAGAATATTGTACTTTCGAAGATTTAGAATAATGTACTTTCAAAGATTCTTTCAAAGATTTAGATATTGTTTCTGTAAAGTGTTTCTGCAAAGATTTAGAATATGTACTTTCAAAGATTTAGAATATTGTACTTTCAAAGATTCAGAATATTGTACTTTCAAAGATTTAGAATATTGATCTTTCAAAGATTTGGAATATTGTACTTTCATAGATTTAGAATATTGTACTTTCAAAGATTCAGAATATTGTACTTTCAAAAATTTAAAATATTGTACTTTCAAAGATTCAGAATATTGTACTTTCAAAGATTTAGAATATCGTTTCTGTAAAAGTGTTTCTGCGAAGATTTTGGAATGTTGTTTCTGTAAAAGTGTTTCTGCAAATATTTTGGAATACTGTTTCTGCTAAGATTTAGAATATTTCTGCAAAGATTTAGAAAATTGTTTCTGCAAAGATTTCGAATATCGTGTCTCCGAAGTTTAAGAATATTGTTCTTCCAAAGATTCAGAATAGTGTTTCTGTAAAGACTTAGAAAATCAACTCGCCAAATATTTAGAAATAAAAGTATTGTCCTGCAAAGATTTAGAATCTTGTTTCCGCAAAGAATTAGAATATTGTTTCTGCAAAGATTTAGAATAATTATTTCTGCAAAGATTCCGTACATTGTTTCTCAGAAGGTTTAGAAAATTAACTCTCCAAAGGTTTAGAATGTTGTTTCTGCAAAGATTTAGAAAACAAGTCTCCAAAGATGAAAAACATTGTTTCTCCAAAGATTTAGGACATTGCAACTCCACAGATTTAGAATAATGCTTCTGCAAAAATTCGGAATATTGCATCTCCACAGATTTAGAATATTGCTTCTGCAAAAATTCAGTATATTGTTACTCCATAGAAGCAGAATATTAACTAACATCAAGGACGCTATAGCCGAGTGGTTAAGACCGTTCGACTTCAATCCCATGAATCCATGAAGTCGTGGGTTCGAATCTCGGCGTCGTTTGGAAAATTAAGGGTGGGGATTTTTATGATCTTCCAAGTCAACTTCAAGTGCAGACTTGCCAGTGCCTTCATTCCCTTTGTGTATAGTATACTCATGCAGAAGATCAAACATGCATGTTAAAGATTCCGTAATTCATGTCAGCGTTCAGTGGGTCCACGGAAACACGAACATACCCAGCATACATCCCTGAAGTCGGAATGTGGCTACCTTCATGGTGGGCAAAAACGGTCGCATACGCAAAATCTCACCATTTTGGTGAACCTCAGAGCTCTAGCCGAGGAACGAACAAACAAAGAATTGTAACTTTCCAAAGATTTAAAATATCCACTCTCTGACCTTTTTAGTAACCTACCCCAAAACTGACGCTAGCGGGGAAAAAACCACTAACTGTATTGAGGCCATCATGTATGGTTCAAAGGCGCCATAAACTGACAAACACTTGCACCAGCATCCTGCTCTTGAAGCTCTGTGTTAAAACTACACCCATTAACAGACTGACCACATGTCCACAAAGCTGAAACTCGCTCCCTCTCCCCTGTATGGCCTGTGGTAAGGAAAACCAGACTGGCGAGCACATCCTTCAGAGGTGCATGCACGCTATTCAGCGACCTGAGGAAGAAGATTGTGTGGCCGACGAGAGATAACCCTGCAAACTAAGCTGTACGGCCCACGAGAGGAGCTGGAAAGGACTTGCCATTATTTCTCCCAAACACATCTGACGGTGTGAAAAGTGAACGAGAGAAGAAGAAGAAGAAGAAGAAGAAGCAGACAGACAAGCTAAAACGTTCAGCGCCATCCTTCAACCCATCTCTTCAACTCTTTCCTCCCTCACCTCACTGTCGGCACCTGGATAAGGTAAGCTCATCATGCTAAGGATGGATACAAGGTTAATGGCTCACTTTTCTTCTTTGATGGCATCTTTTGCACTTTTCCCACTCTCCTCCAGTAGGAGTCGGGATGGTTCAGTGGTCGGAGCACTCGCTTTCCCCCAGCCAAGGTTAAGCAGCATCGAGCGTGGTTGCCAATTGGATGGGTGACCGTTTGCGCGCCTTGGCTTCGGTACAGTTCCCCCAGTTCACTCAGCTGTAAATGGGTACCTGCCCTCTTTAGGGTCAGGGAAGGTAAAGCAGCGAGGGAGAGGAGATGGGCGCCGCCCTCAATAGGCTGGCCCCTAGAGAAGTGAGGTCTCTGACGCCTCGCTCCCCTACGACTTTATATGTTATGGGACACCTTTACCTTTTTACTTCCAGTAGGTGTCACATCGGACGGAAACTTTTCTCCAGACTGCGTTCAAGGGTATTTTTCCCCTGGACTGGAGTTAACATCAGTGCAGACTCCACTCTCTCCAAAAGTCCTTCGGATGAGACTATAAACCGAGGCCCCGTGTGCCAACGCATGCAGAACATCTTGGGCACACGTTAAATACTGTTCCGCTTTTCGGAAGAGTAGGCCGGTGGGAACGGATGACAAAATTTACAAAACCGCATAAACACGGGGAATGGATGTAAAAAAAACCAAACATGAGTGCGTAGTCCATTATCCTCGATATCAAATAATAAAGTAAAATAAGTATGTCAACACGAGTATGCAGATAGCATTCCAAACTCCCTTGGTCAACCGCCAGTGTGTGTTATTCAGTAATCTAGCTTAAAGTAATCGGCAGAAGCCAGCATACAGCTTGTAATGCAATAAGACACTACCATGTGTAATACGGTGTGTAAGCAGTTATCAGAACACGCCAGTAACAAACAGAACACGATGTAACCAAATTCAATAAATTGGCCACAAAAAGAGTAATTTTGACAAGTTTTGCAAAATTGAGGCGGACAGATTTTGTTTCGCTTCAAAAGAAATTCCTCAGTGAAGATACAGATTTAAATAAACACAGTGAATTTTTTGGCGTACATTCAGAAAGCTGCATTGAAGAAACAACAGCAATTAGAATCCATCGTCTGTGTTATTCATGTCTCTATCTTACACTTCCCTATGTTTTGTGCAATCCCTGTGTGTTGTCCATGTTCGCTTCATAAGATTGGGTAATCTGCCTGAAAAATCATTTTTTGCTATTCAAGATATTGATTTTCCCCGAACATCACCGTAACCCTCTGTCTGTCTCTGCCTCTCTCACACGCACACATAAGCAAGCGAGCGCGCGCACACACACACACACATACACACGCACACACTACTTACACGCACGCACGCACACACACACACTGCCTCGACTCACACTTTGATCACCACCTCTCTTCCCCCGTCTCCCAGTTCCCCCTCCCCCTTTTCTCTCCGCCCCCCCCCCCCCCTCTCTTTCTCTCTCTCTCTCTCTGCAAATCTTTAAGAAAAAAAAAAGACGTCAACGGAAAAAACTCAAGTTTTAAAAGCACGTGCATTCGAACACAGCAATTTCAGAATGTCACAGTGAGAAGAGAAAAACAGAAAAACCCCAACCACAGCGGGCATTATCGTTACCTTTACTGCCTGCCGTCTGTGGCTCGCTGACGTCCATCCTACCTACACTCAGACACACACCGGCCACTCCATTATCGTTAGCTTAACTGTGAGTGAGTGCAGTTAGCCAGTGGTCGTGTTGTATTGATAGCCTTCGTTCCTTCCGTCCTTCCCTACCTCCGCTTCTTCATCCAAACTTTCTCCCGTTAATTTTTGTTTCAAAGAGGTACTGCAGTTAGAGGTTGAGGTTAGCGCTCTTCAAGACCATACTGCATCAAGGAACCAGGGCATGGGGGAAGAGAGGACGCGAGGCAGGTCCAAGAAGAAAGAAATGGGCAGACATCCCTGAATGGACCGGGAAGAGCTTTCTCCCACGACCCAGGCACTTTTGGCCCACACACCGCCCGCAAATGGAGCCAACTGGTGCAACTTCCGTTCGTCACTGCAGTGCCCCTATGACCCTAGGGAGCAGATGAGATGAGATGAGAGTGCAGTTAGACTAGGGGCCTTCTTCACACGAGTGGTTCTTACTCACTTACATACTGCCTTTTCCATATGTACTGTTACTGGGGCTGCTGGCAAGGCAGGGGGACTGCTCTTTGTCAAGCCATCCTGGTTTTTTTGGGTCTGCGGCATGCTAGGACCACAGCCTTTTGTTGTTAATGGCTTCAGGAGTGGGGCCGCATTTTACCTGCAGAGTGCTCGGTGTTTCTGGCCTATAACCCTTGCGCGCCTGTGTATGCTTTGAAGGGGTGGAGGGGGGGTGGATAGAGGGGGGGGGGGGAGGGGGGAGGCAGAAATGCTGAGACTTGTTGCGTGCTAGCACAGACACCCTGAAGAAACTCACAAAACCACTTCAAACCAAATCATCAGTCATTGAAGACAGCTCCGGAAACCTCCTCACAGAAAGCTCAGCTGCATTGAACAGGTGGTCTGAATATTGTCAAGAACTGTACAACTACCCAATACAACCTGACAAGAGCATAATAGAAGAGAAAGCAGCAACATCAAGAGCACCCTCGCCATTACCTATACTGAGGGAAGAAGTGGAAGAAGCCATCCGCAGCTTACCAGTAGAAAAGTCCCCAGGAGCAGACAATATACCAGCAGAGCTGCTCAAGCATGGTGGCGAAACAGTCATCACATATGTTACAGCTATCTGTCAGAAGATTTGGGAGGCAAAACAGTGGCCAACAGAATGGACACAATCACTCATCATACCCCTGCCCAAGAAGGGGAATTTACGCCAATGCCAAAACTATAGAACAATCAGCCTCATCAGCCACGCCAGCAAGATCATGCTCAAAGTTATTTTGAATCGACTCAAGAAGGAGGCAGAACACCTTGCAGAGGAACAAGCTGGGTTCAGGGCAGGCAGGAGCACAATCGAACAGATTTTTAACTGCCACATCCTGATGGAAAAACATCTTCAACATCAGAGAGACCTGTTCCACAACTTCATCGACTTCAAGAAGGCTTTCGACAGAGTATGGCACGAAGGCCTGTGGCAGGTCCTCAGAATGTTTGGCGTTGAAGAAGGACTAGTGCAAACCATTCAAGCACTATACAACACCGCAAGCAGTGCAGTCCTTTTGAACAATCAGGTCGGAGACTACTTCAAAACCACAGTTGGGGTCCGACAAGGATGCCTGTTATCTCCAGTCCTGTTTAATCTGTTCTTGGAAAACATTATGAGAGAGACCCTCCATGACTTCCACTCTACCATCTCCATTGGCGGCAGACCCTCAACAACTTACGGTTTGCCGATGACATTGACCTCATGGGCGGAAGTAACACAGAGCTGCAAGATCTTACGACCAGACTTGAGAACAGAGCTGGAGCATATGGGATGGAGGTGAGCTCGGAGAAAAGTAAAGTACTTGTGAACAGCACGAGCAACGCCACTGCTAAAATTTACATGAACGGCCAACAACTGGAGGAGGTAACGCTTTTAAATACCTTGGCGCTACACTCACAAAGGACGGGCGATCGACGACAGAAATCAAAGTCAGAATAGCCATGGCAACATCTTCCATGACAAAACTCACCACCATATGGAAAAGTAAAGAGATCAGTTTCCCAATCAAACTAAAGCTCTACAAAGCCCTAATTCAGACGATCCTGCTGTACGGAAGTGAAATCTGGACATTGACTGCTGAAACAGCAAAGCGAATCCAGTCATTCGAAACAAAATGCCATAGAAAACTACTTGGCATATCCTGGAGAGAACGAAAGACCAATGAATTTGTCAAGAGTCAAATAACACGGCTGGCAGGTCCACAGGAACCCCTTCTCACCATCGTCAAGAAAAAAAAGCTGACATGGTTCGGCCACGTCACCCGCCACAACACTCTGCCAAAAACAGTACTGCAGGGAACACTCGAAGGTGGCAGAAGGAGGGGAAGACAGAACAAGTCATGGATGGACAACATCAGAGAATGGACCAGGATGAATGACTCGGCACTACTGCGCAGAGCCGAGGACCGAGATGGATGGAGGAGGCTTACCACGGCATCGTCTTTCGTGTCTCCCTCACGACCGCCAAGGTCACGGGTCTGATGATGATCATGATGAGCACAGACACCCATGATGGCAGACCATCATCATGCATGAGGGTGCGTGCATGACGTACTTGTGCGCAAGGCATCGTGTTCTTCTATACTGGGTGCAGCCGTTTATGTAAAACTTTCACATGAAATGAAGGTTGTTTTCTGTTCAATACTTATGATGTAGCCCACTCACTACTACCAGGCCCACGACATGAAGGCACCTCAGCCCTGAAGTTTCACTTCACCTGCGTTTCCAAATCCAGCTTCAAATTGAACACCGTCCTGACCTCAAACTCCTACTGTCACGCAACTCGTTCTTGACCCAAAACCAAGCTGTCACACAACTAGTTCTTGACCCAAAACCAAGCTGTCACACAACTAGTTCTTGACCCAAAACCAAACTGTCACACAAGTCGTTCTTGACCTAAAACCAAGCTGTTACACAACTCGTTCTTACCTAAAACTAAGCTGTCACACAACTCGTTCTTGACCTAAAACCAAGCTGTCACACAACTAGTTCTTGACCTAAAACCTTGCTGTAGAGAAAACTTGATCTGGAACTTGGACCCCCTATCAGTTCTAATCCCCCCGGTGAGGATGTCTGGGACCTATCAGTATATAAATACCATCCCCACCTTCTGGAGATTCTGAGCTATGAATTCCCTCTTATCTATCCCTCTCTTTGTTTCTTTCTGCCTTTGTTCCTTTTCTTCCAGTCACCTCCTTCTTTGTCTTTTTTCTGCCTTCCTGGTCCGTTCTCCTTTCTTTCCCCAGAAAGACTGAACATAAAACAATTCTCTAAGGGAGGAGACTTGGCCCCTTTGACTTGCAGCTTGCAGACCCACCGGTGTGTGTGGATATTCCCTGACACCCACAAACCAGCTCCCCAGGTATGGGTTCAAATACCTAGAGGACATCCCAATGGCGGAACAAGCGGAAGAGGAGAACCTGTCTCCCAACGGCTGTGAAGGCAGAGGAGGAGGATGACCTCAAAGGTAGACTGGACTCTGCAGCAGCTCAGTGAAAGCAACCAGTCCAGGAGATAT
>CM054136.1:71103797-71113797 GCA_028751875.1 Rapana venosa | reverse complement strand
TCCCCATGTACCCTGCTCCTCCTCTCACTATCAATAATGCACGCCAGCAAAACACAAAAAGACAAAAAGACACCCCCCTTAGGAATACAGCCACTGACGGTGTGAGTTGTGTTGTGCAACGCTCTGGGGCGCGCATGCATGCACTCGCGGGTACGCGCACGCACGCATTGGCTAATTTATGATACATACAAAAACATAGATACAGACAGGCATACATACATACAGACATACATACATAATGCATGCATTCATACATACATACATACATAGATACGTATGTACGCACGTACCCTACATACGTACGTACACTCACATGCACATACAATACACACATGCGCACGCACACATACACGTACACAAACAAAAACACACACAGATACATACAGGCACACACAGATACATACAGGCACACACACTCACACACACATACATACATACACAAACAGAGTACATACACACACACACACATCATATACACATGCCTGCACCTGCACTCACTCACTCTCTCACTCTCCCTCTTTTTCTTTTTCTCTCACGTACAGACACCCCGCAAACATACTCTCCCTCACACACTTTGACACATACACACATGCGTGCGCATCCCATCCCCAAAAACACACACACACTAACCAATCCCTACATACTTGCTGAAATAGATACTTCATTCAGTAGTATGAGTTGCGCAAACGAATGAGAACTAATGAATTCAACCAACAGGGACAAGTGTATAAAAAGAAACCAGACACCTGGCTGAATCCCATGCTGACTATTGTAAGCAGCAATGCTGTACAGCGCAAAGTTCTCTCTCTCTCTCTCTCTCTCTCTCTCTCTCCTCTCTCTCTCTCTCTCTCTCTCTCTCTCTCTCTCTCTCTCTCTCTCTCTCTCTCTCTCTCTCTCACACACACACACACACACACACACACACACACACACGCACGCACACACACCTGGCTAAATCACATGCTATGTAAGCAGTGATGCTGTACAACCAATGTCTACACACTATTTTGACATTAATTTTATGTCCCTGTCAGTCAGGGATTACGTATTTGTTGAATATATCTAGCTCCTTTCTTTAAATCATAGGTTGAACTTTTGTTGTTGTTGTTGTTGGGTTTTTAGTGGGGGAGGGGGGGGGGGGGGGGGGCGGGGGAGGGGGGTTGCTGATTTTTTTTTTGTTCTTGGTTTTTCTTGTTGTTGTTGTGTTTTGTTTTGATTTGATGGTCCCTAATCAAGGCAAAGGCCGGATGATAGAAAAAAAGTATCTGAACGCTTATCTGTAACCCTTCAAAAATAAAGATTAATCATTTGTTTATTCATTCTCCCTCTTCCCTGCTCTCTTTCTCTCTCACAAGGGCTGGATGGGAAAAAAGTATACCAATACTTATCTGTAACCTTGGGAATAAAGATTATCAATCAATCAATCAATCTCTCTCTCTCTCTCTCTCTCTCTCTCTCTCTCTCTCCACACACACACACACACACACACACAACACACAACACAACACAACAAACACAAACCCACAAACACACACAAACACACACACACACACACACACACTAACCAATCCCTACATACTTGCTGAAATAGATACTTCATTCAGTAGTGTGAGTTGCGCAAACCAATGAGAACTAATGAATTCAACGAAACAGGGACAAGTGTATAAAAAGAAACCTAACACCTGGCTGAATCCCATGCTGACTATTGTAAGCAGCAATGGTGTACAGCGCAATGCTCTCTCTCTCTCTCTCTCTCTCTCTCTCTCCTCTCTCTCTCTCTCTCTCTCTCTTTCACACACACACACACACATATACACACACGCACACACACCTGGCTGAATCACATGCTATGTAAGCAGTGATGTTGTACAACGCAATGTCTACACACTACTTTGACATTAATTTTATGTCCCGATCAGTTAGGGATTACGTATTTGTTGAATATATATCTATCTCCTTTCTTTAAATCATAGGTTGAACTTTTGTTGTTGTTGGGTTTTTAGTGTGAGTGGGGTGGGGGAGAGGGAGGAGGGGTGTTGCTGGGTTTTTTGTTCTTGGTTTTTGTTGTTGTTGTTTTGTTTTGTTTTGATTTGATGGTCCCTAATCAGGGCAAGGGGCGGATGATAAAAAAAAAGTATGTGAACGCTGATCTGTAACCCTTCAAGAATAAAGATTAATAATTCATTCATTCATTCTCTCTCTCTCCCTCACTCTCTTTCTCTCTCTTTCAAGAAGTGGATAGAAAAAAAGTATGTCAATACTTATCTGTAACCCTTGGGAATAAAGATTATCAATCAATCAATCTCTCTCTCTCTCTCTCTCTCTCTCTCTCTCACATACACACACATACCACACAATACAACACAACACAACAAACACAACCGCACAAACACACAAACACACACATTAACATACCCCTATACTTGCTGAAATAGATACTTCATTCAGTAGTGTGAGTTGCCCAAACGAATTAGAACTAGTGAATTCAACCAACAGGGACAAGTGTATAAAAAGAAACTCGACACCTGGCTGAATCCCATGCTGACTATTGTAAGCAGCAATGCTGTACAGCCCAATGTTCTCTCTCTCTCTCTCTCTCTCTCTCTCTCTCTCTCTCTCTCTCTCTTTCACACACATAGGCACGCATGCACACACACGCACGCGCACACACACCTGGCTGAATCACATGCTATGTAAGCAGTGATGCTGTACAACCCAATGTCTACACACTATTTTGACATTAACTTTATGTCTTTGTCAGTCAGGAATTACTAATTGTATGTCCCGGTCACCCAGGGATTACGTATTTCTTGAATATATATCTAGCTCCTTTCTTTAAATCATAGGTTGAACTTTTGTTGTTGCTGTTGGGTTTTAGTGGTATTTGTTGAATATATATCTATCTCCTTTCTTTAAATCATAGGTTGAACTTTTGTTGTTGTTGTTGGGTTTTTAGTGTGAGTGGGGTAGGGGAGAGGGAGGAGTGTGTTGCTGTTTTTTGTTGTTCTTGGGTTTTTTGTTGTTGTTTGTTTTGTTTTGATAGTCCCTAATCAGGGCAAGGGCTGGATGAAAAAAAGTATGTGAACGCTTATCTGTAACCCTTCAAGAATAAAGATTAATAATTCATTCATTCATTCTCTCTCTCTCCCTCACTCTCTTTATCTCTCTTGCAAGAAGTAAATAGAAAAAAAGTATGTCAATATTTATCTGTAACCCTTGGGAATAAAGATTATTAATCAATCAATCTCTCTTTCTTTCTTTCTTTCTCTTTCTCTCTCACACACACAAACCAACACAAACATGCAAACACACACACACATTAACATACCCCTTTACTTGCTGCAATAGATACTTCATTCAGTAGTGTGAGTTGCCCAAACGAATGAGAACTAATGAATTCAACCAACAGGGACAAGTGTATAAAAAGAAACCAGACACCTGGCTGAATCCCATGCTGACTATTGTAAGCAGCAATGCTGTACAGCCCAAAGTTTACACACCCACAGGGATAATAGCACACGTTGGATTGCTATATGCTGGTATTGGAAAGAAAAAGAGAGAGAGAGAGAGAGAGAGAGAGAGAGAGAGAGAGAGGAGAGAGAGAGAGAGAGAGAGAGAGAGAGAGAATATGTGCTATTGATTGTTGTTGTATCTAAACGTCATGTTGATTTATGTACCTTTCCTGTATCGCAAATGTTCTTTCATTTTTCATATCCATAATTTGTGTTCCTCATTTTGCAATGAATAATTTGTGTTGTGAGCATTTTTTGCACACGCCCACATCCGCAAGTTGTGGTTTTGTTAAATTTCATGTACCCCTTGGGGGACTGGGGGAGGGGGGGGGGGAGTGTTCTTGAAATACAATCTCGAAATCTTGTATAGTATTGATCCTACACAACAAGGACTCAATACTACTCTCTCCCTCTTTCTCTCTCTCTATCTCTCTCTCTCTCTCTCTCTCTCTCTCTCTCTCTTCTCTCTCTCTCTCTCTCTCTCTCTCTCTCTCTCTCTCCCCTCTCTCTCTCTCTCTCTCTCTCTCTCATACATAACACATACATAAGTCCTTCGGATGAGACTATAAACCGAGGCCCCGTGTGCGAGCGCACGCAGAACATCTTGCGCACACGTTAAATCCTGTTCCGCTTTTCGAAAGAGTAGACCATTGTGTGCCGGTGGGAACAGATGACAAAATTTGCAAAACCGCATACACACGGGGACTAGATGTAAAAAAAAAAGCACATGAGTGCTTATTCCATTATCCTCGATATGAAAGAATAAATAAAATAAAATAAATAAATACACACACACATGCATGCATACACCCCCTAACCCCCCTCCCACCCCCACACACGTGATTGCATACACCCTCCCCCCCCCCCCCCCCCCACACACACACACTGCACCAATTAACACTTAACTGTACCTCACCCAGTCTTCCCTCTCAGAGCACATTATTCACCCTCTTAACCCTTAACCGTCCCCCACCCCACCTCCACCTACCCACCCACCCACCCACCCCCTTCTCTCTATCCTCCAAGCCTGGGTAAGCCGGGTGTCATCAGCACGGAGGTTCAATTCAATTACAACCCTCCCCTCATCATCCTCATCACCCTCACCCCTCATCACCCTCACCCCTCGTCACCCTCCATACCTCATCACTTTCTCTACCCAGCCTGCCCTTCTCACTATCAATAATGCACGCTAGCAAAATACCAACATTCACACGTCACGCGCGCGCCTATCCCGATGGCGCGTGCAGATATGCGTGTGCGTGCGTGCGTGCGTGCGTGCGTGCGTGTGTGTGTGTGTATGTGTGTGCGGGATGTGTGTGTGTGTATGTGCGGGGATGTGTGTGTGTGCGCGCGCGTGCGCGCGCGCGCGCGTGCGTGTGTGTGTGTGTGTGTGTGTGTGTGTGTGTGTGTGTGTGTGTGTGTGTGTGTGTGTGTGTGTGTGTGTGTGTGCAGGGACGTCTGAGAGAGTGAGTGAGTGAGTGAGTGAGTGAGTGAGTGAGTGTGTGTGTGTGTGTGTGTGTGTGTGTGTATGTGCGAGATGTGTGTGTGTGTGTGTGTGTGTGTGTGTGTGTGTGTGTGTGTGTGTGTGTGTGTGTGTGTGTGTGTGTGTGTGTGTGTGTGTACAAATGCGTAAACATACGTGCATAAACACACAGGTATACACAAATACACACACACACATGCACAATCCTAATTATATGCACATTCGTGCATATATATTATACTTGCATACAAATGAGGAGAAGAATGCTCATGATTTGCATACCCAGGTATCTTCTGTTACATAATGTATCTCTTTCCTAGGTTAGAGAGCTCGGAGGTTCAAAAACTTCATGGGGAGATTTTTTGCATATGCAACCGTTTTTTATGCCAACCTTTAGAAATTAAGGTAGCCACATTCCGGCTTGGGGATGATGTCTAAACACAACACCAGTGTGCTACAGGCGTGCAACGAAAGACGAGCTCCAAATAATAATAATAATAATATTAATAATAAGGAATTTATATACCGCTGAATCTTGTAAAGCAACGAATCAAAGCGCTCAGATTTTTTTTTATTATATCGAGGATAATGGAATAAGCACTCATGTGCTTTTTTTTACATCCAGTCCCCGTGTGTATGCGGTTTTGTAAATTTTGTCATCTGTTCCCGCCGGCACACAATGGCCTACTCTTTTGAAAAGCGGAACAGGATTTAACGTGTGCACAAGATGTTCTGCATGCGTTCGCACACGGGGCCTCGGTTTATAGTCTCATCCGAAGGAGAGCATAATGGGCTAAAGAAACAAAGGGAGGGGGGGGGGGGGGAACTCTGTTTGATCTCACTGGGTGATATGAAGTTAGAATACTGGGGGGGACAAACATGTGTACTGCCACAGACAGGCACGTCTTGAATGGACCTGGTTTTCACTATCATGGGAAGAAAAACATGCAGTTCCAGTAAAAAACAACAACAAGCAAACAAAAAAGACCCTAGAACATGCAGGACACTATTAACGGACGCCATAGGGACTACCGTCTGTCATTCCCATGTCGGACTGGCCAGCCACAACCGACGCAGCACCACAACGAACACCTATTTTTATTATTTTTATTTTATTTTATTCTTTTATATCGAGGATAATGGGATAAGCTAGACTAGTGGCGGTGGTCTAGCGGTAACGCGCCTGCCTAGAAAGTGAAAAGTCCGGGTCGGAAATGTGCGGTGGTTCAAACCCCGTTCGGACCCGAAACTCCCTCCCCCCCCCCCCCCCAACCATTAGACCGTGAGTGGTGGCCTGGGCGCTAGTCTTTCGGAAGAGACGATAAATCGAGGTCCCGTGTGTTACACATTATTATTTAGCGCACGTAAAAGAACCCACGAAAACAAGATAGATGTCCCTGGCAAAATTCTGTAGAAAAAACAAACCCATTCTGATAGGGAAACAAATACAGTTGCAGACAGGAAAAGAAAAATATAATGGGTGGCGCTGCTCTTGTGGCGACGCGCGCGCTTCCCCCGGGGAGAGTAGCCCGAATTTCACGCAGAGAAATCTGCTGTGACTTAAAGTGGTAGAAATGAATAAATAAATAAATAAATAGAGCGCAACTCCATAGTCTTCCGAGACTGAAGGATGCCATGATTTTAGGCACCAGATATCTTTATTTTAAGTAGATGATTTACACAGAATATTTAGAATGAATATTCACATTTTCGGAGCCTACTTGACTTCAAAACAAACCAGAAATTCTTACAAATAGTTAGGGTAGCCTGACCAGAAAGCTGTAAAGATTCTGCCTCAATTTTATTACAACAGTGACACACATCGGGAAATTCTTATAAAACATCGCTTGTATGATCACATTAAGGAATGCACATGAACTTTTGGGGGGTATGGTCTAATTGATAAATGCGCATGAATATTTTTTTGTTGTATGATCCAATTCGGAAAGGTGCGTGATTTTTTTTGGGTCTGAATAAATGCACATGCATTTTGATGAGTATATGCACGCAAATATTTTCTGTCCCAATAAAAACTAACTACACAATCAAACAACTGCTGAGGAAACCGCAGCCTCATTAGAAAAAAAAAACCACCCTCAATTTAGACCATTATTAATTATTCCTGGTTCCAGATCAAACCTCATAAGCTTACTAAAAAACCTCAATATGACCTTTAAAGACAAACAAAAAAACCCCACCCCCACACACGTAAAGCGTGCTTCAACTAAACAAAAAGTACACATCACGAAATTCCAGCTGTCACAAAAGTGACATGAAAAGAGCTGGACTTATAAAAACCAAATATTCGTTTCCCCTAAAAGGCGAAAAAAGCCGATTTATTTCACAACGCTTTGTGCGTATACTTTTGACCTTTAAGCAGTCTCCAGAAGTGACCTTTTGCTTTTTAAAGAAATAAATGACGCTGTTTGTCCAAAGGGTGGTGGGTTTTTTCTTTTTCTTCTATCCAGTCACTATATAGAGAGAGAAAGTGAACACACCTAACCATGGTATTGATTATACCCACGTTAAAGAGTTAAAGGTGTGTATGAATTTGTACTGTTTCGAAATAATAAATTTTGGGGGGAATGGGAATCTGCTACAGGTGAAAACTTACACAGGTGTGTGTGTGTGTGTGTGTGTGTGTGGGGAGTGTGTGTGTGTGTGTGTGTGTATACATTTGAATTTTTAAAAACTACTAATTGTTACTGGTTGCATGTGAAAGAGTAGGATGACTGCCAGCGCTGTGGTTTGTTTTTGCAAGATATAGGGCTATATAAATTCCATTTTTTAGTAGTAGTAGCAGCAACAGCAGAAGCAGCAGCAGCAGCAGCAGCAGCAGCAGTAGCAGCAGTAGTAGTAGTAGTAGTAGCAGCAGCAGCAGCATAGCAGCAGCAGCAGCAGCAGCAGCAGCACAGCAGCAGCAGCAGTAGTAATATAGAGGACCATTACAGTTTTCTCCTTAAGTCTGTATTTCTTCTTCTTTTTCGTTTTGTTTTTATTCCTCGGCTAGAGCTCCGAGGTTCTTCACTGGTGACATTTTGTCTATGCAACCACTTTTGCCCACCATTAAAGGTAGCTGCACTCCGTCTTTGGGCATGGTGTCTTAACACGATACGAACCAATATACTGTGCATGCGTTTTTTACCCAAAAAATTTTCATCCATTCCTACCTACAGGCAATGACCTAGTCTTCTGTAAAGCAGAACGGGTCTCTTTAAAGTGTGTGTAAGATGTTCTGCGAATGCTCACACACGAGACTTCGTTTAATAGTCTCATCCGAAGGGCTTTTTTGGGGAATGGAGTTAATAATGATGTTAATGCCACATCAACATGAACTGTCAACAATTTTTACATTTACAACCACAGACATACTATGGTGTGCCATTTCAGCCATAAACTTAACTTTACATTCCAACACATCTTCACACTTGTACTATGGTGTTCAACGTCAACAGAAACTGTCAACAACTTCACATTTCCAACCACATCTTCACAAACGTACCATGTGCCACATCAACATAAACTGTTAACAACTTTACACTTACAACCACATATTCACACTTGTACCATGGTTTTCCATGTCAACATAAATTGTCAACAACTTGACATTTCCAACACATCTTCACAAACGTACAACGGTGTGCCACATTAACATAAACTGTTAACTTTACACTTACAACCACATCTTCACAAACGTACCACGGTGGTGTGCCACATGAACATAAACTGTCAACAACTTCACATTTTCAACCACATCTTCACAAACGTACCACGGTGGTGCCACATCAACCTAAACTGTCAACAACTTCACATTTACAACCACATCTTCACAAACGTACCACAGTGTACCACATCAACATAAACTGTCAACAACTTCACATTTACAACCACATCTTCACAAACGTACCATGTTGTACCACATCAACATAAATTGTTAACTTCACACTTACAACCACATCTTCACACGTGTACCATGGTGTTTCACATCAACATAAATTGTTACAACTTCATGTTTCCAACCACATCTTCACACGTGTACTACGGTGGTGCCACATCAACATAAACTGTCAACAACTTCACACTTCCAACCACATCTTCACAAACGTACAACGGTGTGCCACATCAACATAAACTGTTAACTTCACATTACAACCACATCTTCACACGTGTACCATGGTGTGCCACATCAACATAAACTGTCAACAACTTCACATTTCCAACCACATCTTCACAAACGTACAACGGTGGCGCCACATCAACATAAACTGTCAACAACTTCACATTTCCAACCACATCTTCACAAACGTACCACGGTGGCGCCACATCAACATAAACTGTCAACAACTTCACATTTCCAACCACATCTTCACAAACGTACCACGTGGTGTGCCACATCAACTAACTGTTAACAACTTGACAAGTTGAACGGCATCTTGACACGTAAACCCTAGCGAGCCACTTCAATGTACAACCCCTAACATCAACTTTACAGCCCGATCTTGAAAAACAGGTTCCGTGTGTGTGTGCACGCGATTCAAACCGCACGTCCTTGTTCTTTTTCACTGCGACTTATTCCACCCCCTATAAACTTTACCCAGTGCGGGTTACCGAGTCACATTCTGTCCTGTCGCTTCAAGAAACATTTGATAACGTTGCCATGATACAGATTTTTGCCAAGTGTGGGCAGAAACCCTGTTTGCCTTATGCTCGTTTTGGGTTTTTTTTTCTTCTTTATTCAAAATGTTACATCTTTTATTCTGCGTGGGATTGGTGGTTATCAAGGTCTGACCCCGACCGAGTCTGCGTTGGATATTGAGGATAGGAATAGAGAGAAGAGGGTAGTTAAAATGTTGGTTCCAAATTCCCGGACATGTAGGCACATTTACCACTCATGCATGTGCACGCACGCACGTGCGCCCAAGTGCACATGCAAACACAAGCACATACACACACATGCACGCAGGAAAAAACAAATGCACACACGCACGCACGCGTACGCACACCC
>CM054136.1:71093797-71098797 GCA_028751875.1 Rapana venosa | reverse complement strand
CTCTCTCTCTCTTTTCCTCTGTCTCCCTCTCTCTCTTCCCTCTGTCTCCCTCTCTCTCCTTCTCTCTCTCCCTCCCTCCCTCTCTCTCTCTCTCTCTTCCTGTCTCCATCTCTTTCTCTTTCCCTCTCTCTCTCTCCCTCCCCCCCCTCTCTCTCTCCCTCTCTCTCTTTCCCTCTGTCTCCTCTCCTCTCCATCTCTCTCCTTCTCTGTCTCTCACTCCCTCTCTTTCTCTCTCCCTCTCTCTCTCTTCCTCTCTATCCCTCTCTGTCTCTCACTCCCTCTCTCTCTCTCTTCCTCTCTCTCCCTCTCTGTATCTGTCTGTCTGTCTCTGTTTTTCTGTCTGTCTCTGTCTGTCTCTCTGTCTCTGTCTCTGTCTGTCTGTCTGTCTCTCTCTGTGGTTTGATATAATTATGGAGAAACGAAATTAGGAACCCCATCATCTTTTTCAACGCTACAATTAGGACTGTTCACTTTTGGTTGAAAACTTTTGAAGTTGGAAAGTTATACAGTAACATGTAACACTCACTCTCTCTCTCTCTTTCTCTCACTCCCTCTCTGTCTCTTTCCCTCTCTCTCTCTCCCTCTCTCTCCTTCTCTCTCCCTCTCTCTCCCTCTCTCTTCCTCCCTTTCTGTCTCTCACTCCCTCTCTTTCTCTCTCCCTCTCTCTCTCTCTTCATCTCTCTCATACAGTAACACGTAACTCACTCTTTCTCACTCCCTTTCTCTCTCACACACCTACACACACACACACCCACACCCACACACCTACACACACACCCTCCCACACATGCACACGCACCCACACACACATGATATGCGGGGGAGCACGCGAGCTCGATTTAATTTAGTATCAAATAATTAGGCGGCAGTGTCTTAATGAAAGAGGCTAGGTTATCCTCGGGATAATGAGAGGGTTATCCTCAGGCATACCTTGGTGTGGGAACCAGGAACTGTAATCGATCGTCTTTCTTTGACAAAGAATAATTGATCGCTGATGTCAACAGTAGGAAACTCACATTCACACAAAAATGACACATGATGATATATAGATATTAATGACACAGTTCTAATCATATGGTACAGATGTAACAGCAGGAAACCTACAGTTATACACACACACATACACATACACACACTCACACACACACACACACTACAAGTGACAAAACTTTTTTTTTAATTCAGTCATACAGAAGAAGCTGCTTTACTTTTTTCATTTCTCACTAGGTCTCCTTTTCATCTAATGGTCGACAAGATCAACAGAACAAAGGAACAAACACAAAGTCAAATCCTCTCTCTCTTCCTCTCTCTCTCCCTTTCTCTCTCCTCCCCCCCCCCCTCTCTCTCTCTCTCTCTCTCCCTCTCCCTCGACTTCCTCTCTCTCTCCCTCTCTCTCTCTCTCTCTCTCTCTCCCTCCCTCTCTCTCTCTCTCTCCCACTCTCTCTTTCTCTCTCCCTCTCTCTCTCTTCCTCTCTCTCATACAGTAACACGTAACTCACTCACTCTCTCTTTCTCTCTCTCACACCCACACACACCCACACACACCCACACACACACACACGTGCACACGCACGCACCCACACACACATGATATGCGGGGGAGCACGCGAGTACGATTTAATTTAGTATCAAATAATTAGACGAGGCAGTGTCTTAATGAAAGAGGCTAGGTTATCCTCGGGATAATGAGAGGGTTATCCTCAGGCATACCTAGGTGCGGGAACCAGGAACTGTAATCGATCGTATTCCTTTGACAAAGAATAATTGACTGCTGATGTCAACAGTAGGAAACTCACATTCACACAAAAGTGACCTATGATGATATATAGATATATATTAATGTCACAGTTCTAATCATATAGTACAGATGTAACAGCAGGAAACCTACAGTTACATACCCACACACACACACATACACATACACACACGTACACATACACTCGTACACACACACGTACACACACACACGTACACACACACACTACAAGTGACAAAACGTTGTTGTTGTTTTTTCATTCAGTCATACAGAAGCAGCTGCTTTACTTTTTTCATTCTCTCTATGTCTCCTTTTCATCTAATCATTGACAAAATCAAAAGAACAAACGAACAAACACAAAATCATACTCTCTCTCTCTCTCTCTCTCTCTCTCTCTCTCTCTTTCTCTCCCCCTCTCTCTCTCTCTCTCTCTCTCCCTCTCTCTCCTTCCCTCTCTCTCTCCCTCCCTCTCTCTCTCCCTCTACTCCATCTCTCTCCCTTTCTGTCTCTCCCTCTCTCTCTCTCTCTCTCCCTCTCTCTATCCCCCTTGACTCCCCCCCTCTTTCTCCCTCTCTCTCTCCCTCTCTCTCTCTCTCTCTCCCGCTCTCTCTCTCCCTAAATCTCTCTCTCTCACACCTACACACACACCCACACACCCACCCACACACGTGACACACACGTGCACATGCACGCACCCACACCCACACACACATGATATGCGGGGTAGCACGCGAGCTCGATTTAATTTAGTATCAAATAATTAGACGGGGCAGTGTCTTAATGAAAGAGGCTAGGTTATCCTCGGGATAATGAGAGGGTTATCCTCAGGCATACCTAGGTGTGGGAACCAGGAACTGTAATCGATCGTATTTCTTTGACAAAGAATAACTGACCGCTGATGTCAACAGTAGGAAACTCACATTCACATAAAAATGACATATGATGATATATAGATAGATATTAATGACACAGTTCTAATCATATGGTACAGATGTAACAGCAGGAAACCTACAGTTACATACACATACACACACATACACACACGTACACATACACTCGTACACACACACGTACACACACACTCACACACACACACACTACAAGTGACAAACATTTTTTTAATTCAGTCATACAGAAGCAGCTGCTTTACTTTTTTCATTTCTCTCTTTGTCTCCTTTTCATCTAATCGTTGACAAAATCAAAAGAACAAACGAACAAACACAAAATCATACCCCCTCTCTCTCTCTCTCTCTCTCTCTCTCTCTCTCTCGCTCTTGCTCTCCCTCCCTCCCTCCATCTCTCTCTCTCCCTTCTTCCCTTCTCTCTCCGTCCCTCCCCCTCTCCCTCCCTCTGGGATGAATTTGCATGAAAATTCCATCATCAATGTATGCATTTTTTTCTTTCTTTCTTTCTTTCTTTATATTATTCTTCATGCTATGTATTGCACGTTAATTACTTTCGTTTTCTTGTTGCTTTTCGTTTTTCGCAGAGGGCTGGATGTAAAAAAAAAAAAAAAGAAGCTATTGTTATGCTTATTCTATAACCCTCTATAAATACAATTTGTTCATTGTTCTCTCTCCCTCCCTTCCCCAACCCCCACCCCCCTCTCACTCAATCTGCCCAAGATTTCTGAGGGATGACTTAACATCATCATCATCATCATCAGTCCCGTGACCTTGGCGGTCGTGGAGGAGACATGAAAGACGATGCTGTGGTAACCCTCCTCCATCCATCTCGGTCCTCGGCTCTGCGCAGTAGTGCCGAGTCATTCATCCTGGTTCATTCTCTGATGTTGTCCATCCATGACTTGTTCTGTCTTCCCCTCTTTCTGCCACCTTCGAGTGTTCCCTGCAGTACTGTTTTTGGCAGTGTTGTGGCGGGTGACGTGGCCGAACCATGTCAGCTTTTTCTTCTTGACGATGGTGAGAAGGGGTTCCTGTGGACCTGCCAGCTGTGTTATTTGACTCTTGACAAATTCATTGGTCAAAATGCCATAGAAAACTGCTGGGCATATCCTGACTTAACAAGGCATGGCTATGGTAAAAGGCGCTATACTATACTATACCATACCCACAGACAGACGTGGGTGGTGGTGGTGGTGGTGGTGGTGGCTGCAGGCAGCCAGTGTCCACAGTGACCAGGGGTCAGATCACACTCACAGCCAGGGGGGGCCATGTCATGTCTATAGTGTTTTTATTCTCCCCCTCAACCCCCTCCCCCAGATAAGCTTTCTGGGTCAAATTGTTCATTCCTGTATTATACACACAGAGAGAGGGAGGGAGGAAGAGAGAGACAGAGACAGACAGAGAGAGAGACAGACAGACAGACAGAGACAGAGAGAGGGGGAGAGAGAGAGAACAAGGAAGATTTTTCTTTAATGAGGGTGATGTCTTTTTTATTGTTATTATTAATTATTACTCTTAATCTGTCTGCATGTGTTTGTATGTGTTTGTACGTATGTATCCTCTCTGTCTCTTGTCTGTCTCTGTCTCCCTCCCCCTCCCTCCATCCCTCCTCCTCCCTCCCTTCTCTCTCTCCCTCCATCCCCCCCTCTCTCTCCCCCCTCCCTCCCTCTCCCTCCACCCCCTCTCTCTCTCCCCACTCCCTCTCTTCCTCCTTCCCATCTCTCCCTCCCTCTCTCTCCCTCCCTCCTTGCCCTTTCTTTATCTCCCTCTTACCACCCCCCTCTACCTCCCTCCCTCCTTTCCCTCTCTCTCTCTCCCTCTTTCCCTCTCTCTCCCCTCCTCTCCCTCCCCTCTCTCTCTCCCTCCCTACTTCTCCCTCCACCACCCCTCTCTCTCTCTTCTCTCTCTCACTCCCTCTCTCTCTCTATCCCTCCCGATCTCCCTCCCTCATCCTCTCCTCCCCTCCCTCCCTCCCTCCTCCCCCCCTCTCCCCTCCTCCCACCCTCCTCTCTCTCTCTGTCCTCTCTCTATCTTTCACCCAATCGGCCCACTTTTATTTATTTATTTATTCTTTTATATCGAGGATAATGGAATAAGCACTCATGTGGTGTTTTTTACATCCAGTCCCCGTATGTATGCGGTTTTGTAAATTTTGTCATCTGTTCCCACCAGCACACAATGGCCTATTCTTTCGAAAAGCGGAACAGGATTTAACGTGTGCGCAAGATGTTCTGCATGCGTTCGCACACGGGGCCTCGGTTTATAGTCGCATCCGAAGGACTTTGACATTCAGTTCGATTTTCTTGTCAAACTGGGAAGAAAGGGCGAGGCTGGGAATC
>CM054136.1:71081297-71086297 GCA_028751875.1 Rapana venosa | reverse complement strand
AAAAGTCCTTCGGATGAGACTATAAACCCAGGCCCCGTGTGCGAACGCACGCAGAACATCTTGCGCACACGTTAAAATCATGTTCCGCTTTTCGGAAGAGAAGGCCATTGTGTGCCGGTGGAAAACAGACGACAATTTACAAAACCGCATACACACGGGGACTAGATGTAAAAAAGCACATGAGTGCTTATTCCATTATCCTCGATATAAAAGATTTTTTTTTTAATTTAAAAATTTAAAAACTCATCCCACCTGGGAATCACTATGAGATAGGTAGTACACTCGGGATGAGAAGTTTGCGTGTATGACTCTTTTCAAGTTACCTCGCCATATAGGCAGCCATACTCTGACTTCAGAGGAGTTTTTAGGAGAGTTCAGGTTGTTATGTTAAGAGCTTGTCATGGGCTGAAGGTACAATCTCAACACAACATTAATTTTACAACATAACAACATTTGAGTGTAGGGCCTTGGGAATTAGCTGACATCAAGAACTGACACAGCTTTTGGCCTGGGCCAGAATGTTTATCTGAAAACCCTTGGAACTAAAGACCATTATAGTTCTCTCTCTTCTCTCTCTCTCTCTCTCTCTCTCTCTCTCTCTCTCTCTCTCCTCTCTCTCTCTCTCCCTCCTCTCTCGTTCTCCTCTCTCTCTTCTCTCTCTCTCTCTCTCTCTCTCTCTCTCTCTCTCTCTCTCTCTCTCTCTCTCTCGGTGTGTTCTGTATTTCACTCTCTGTCTGTCTGTCTGTTTCTCTGTCTCGACTCTTCTCTCTCTCATTAAAATATTCGAGTTCGTGTTCGAGTTCGAGTTCTTCTCTCTCTCTTTCTCTGAAAAAAAGTAGAATAATTTTATCTGTAACCCTTGGAAATAAAGATCATTGTCATGATCATCACTCTCATGACCATGATCATGATCATGATCATCATCATCATCATCATCACCATAGTTCTCTGCTTATCTGTCTGTCTGTCTCTCTATATCTCTTTCTCCACCCTCTCTCTCTCTCTCTCTCATATCTTTTTTTTTAAGGGTTACAGATAAGCATTTACGTATTTATTTTTCACCCCGCCATCTATGTATGTATGTATGTATGTATGTATGTATGTATGTATGTATGTATGTTGTATGTATGTATGTATGTATGAATGTATGTATGTATGTATGTATGTATGTATGTATGTGTAGTTGTGTATGCATGTATGTATGTGTGCGTGCATGTGTGCATGCACGCGCGTATGTATGCATGTGTGTATATGTGTGCGCGAGTGTGTGCGCGCGCACGCGCGTGCGTGTGCCTGTGTGTGTGTGTGGTCTGGATCCTCCCTATCCTCCCTCCCTTTCCTCCTCCCTCCCTTCCCTGCAGCCCAGTAATCATCAGATCAGAGAGGGAGCAGAAGCGTTCAGCATTCTACTTGGACAGTCCCTCGCCAGCAGTAGTCAGTCCTCCCTCCGTCTTCGCAGCCCCTGATCAAAGCCTTGTTGACACTGACCGCCTGCCTGTCTGTTTGTCTTGTCTGTCTTGTCTTGTCTGTCTGTGTGTCTGTGTTGTCTGTGTTTGTGTGTGTCTTGTCTGTCTCTGTGTGTGTCTTGTCTTGTCTCTCTGTGTGTCTGTATGTCTTGTCTGTGTGTGTGAGAGTCTTGTCTGTGTTGTCTGTCTGTGTTTGTCTGTCTTGTTTGTCCGTCTTGTCTTGTCTGTGTCTTGTCTGTGTGTCTTGTCTGTCTGTGTGTCTTGTCTGTCTGTCTTGTCTGTCTAGTCTCTCGGTCTAGTGTGCCTTTGTATTTCTGTCTGGTCTGTGTTTGTCTGTGTTGTCTGTGTCTGTGTTGTCTGTGTCTGTCTGTCTTTTCTGTCTGTGTCTGTCTGTCTTGTCTGTCTTGTCTGTCTAGTCTTTCTGTCTAGTGTATCTGTGTTTCTGTCTTATCTTTGTGTCTGTCTTGTGTGTTGTCTGTCTATCTGTCTAGTCTCTCGGTCTAGTGTGTCTTTTGTGTTTCTGTCTGGTCTGTGTGTCTGTGTTGTCTGTATTGTCTGTCTGCCTGTCTTGTCTGTCTGTGTCTGTATGTCTTGTCTGTCTAGTCTTTCTGTCTAGTGTGTCTTTGTGTTTCTGTCTGGTCTGTGTTGTCTGTGTTGTCTGTGTTGTTTGTCTAGTCTGTGTGTCTGTCTAGTATGTCTGTCTTGTCTGTCTAGTCTGTTTTGTCTGTCTGTCTTGTTTTTCTTTGTCTGTCTTATCTGTCTAGTCTCTCGGTCTAGTGTGTCTTTGTGTTTCTGTCTGGTCTATGCGTGTTGTCTGTCTGTATAGTCTGTGTGTCTGTCTAGTATGCCTGTCTGTCTGTCTGTTTATTTGTCCATCTATCTGTATGCCTGCTTGTCTATTGTTCTGATGGTCGGTCTGTCTAGAGCGTCTGCCTGTCTAGTCTGTCTAGTCTGTGTGTCTGTCTAGGCTATGTGTCTGTCTGCCGGTTTATTCTGTGTGTCTGTCTGCCTCTCTGTCAAGTCTGTCTGTCTAGTCTGTCTCTGTCTGTCTGCCTGGTCGGTCTGTCTAGTCTGTCTGTCTGCCTGTCTTTCTGTTTAGTCTATGTCTGTCTCTCTGTCTGTCTGCCTGTCTGTTTCTCTGTTTGTCTATCGCCAGTCTGTGTGAAAGCGTGACACTCTCATGCTGTCTTGAGGACATAGCGCATTCTCTTCCTCCCCCTCCCCCTTCCCATCCCCCCTCCCCTCCTCCTCCTCCTCCCCTCTTCAGTGTCCCTGGTTCATTGGGGAAGATGTAGGAGATGTTGTCTTGTTCTTTTGAAATGCTTTGTGTTGTAGAGTATTGTGCTGTATTGTGTTGTATTGCATTGTGGAGTAGACTATTGTACTGTATTGTATTATATTGTAATATATTATTTATTTTTTTATTCTTTTATTTCGAGGATAATGGAATAAGCACGCACGTGCTTTTTTTTTAAATCTAGCCCCCGTGTGTATGCAGTTTTGTAAATTTTGTCATCCGTTCCCACCGGCACACAATGGCCCACTCTTCCGAAAAGCGGAACGGGTTTTAACGCGTGCGCAAGATGTTCTGCTTGCGTTCGCACACGGGACCTCGGTTTATAGTCTCATCCGAAGGTCTGTGTGTCTGTCTTGTCTGTCTAGTCTCTCGGTCTAGTGTGTCTTTGTGTTTCTGTCTGGTCTGTGTGTCTGTGGTCTGTCTAGTCTGCGTGTCTGTCTAGTATGTCTGTCTGTTTATTTGTCCGTCTGTCTGTGCGTCTGTTTGTCTATTGTTCTGATGGTCTGTCTGTCTAGTCTGTCTAGTCTGTGTGTCTGTCTGTCTAGTCTGTGTGTCTGCCTGTCTAGTCTGTGTGTCTGTCTGCCTGCCTGTCTGTCTGCCTGTTTAGTCTGTCTGCCTATCTGTCAAGTCTGTCTGTCTGTCTATCTGTCTAGTCTGTCTCTGTGTGTCTGTCTCTGACCTGGTCTGTCAGTCTGTCTGCCTTTCTATCTGTTTAGTCTGCCTGCACATCTGTCTGTCTGTCTAGTCTGTCTCTGTCTGTCTCTCTGTCTGTCTGCCTGTCTGTTTGTCTATCGCCCGTCTGTGTGAAAGCGTGACACTCTCATGCTGTCTTGAGGACATACCCCCTTCCATTCCCTTCCCTTCCCTTCCCTTCCCCTCCTCCTCCTCCTCCCTCCCTCCTCCTCCTCCTCCTCCCCTCTTGTGTCTCTGGTTCATTGGGGAAGATATAGGAGATGTGTGTCTTGTTCTTTTGAAATGCTTTGTGTTGTATTGAATTGTAAAGTGTTATATTATAATTGTATTGTGTTGTAGAGTATTGGATTTGGGATGTATTGTCTTGCGTTGTGTTGTGTTGTATCGTAAAGTACGGCTGAGAATTGTACTGTATTGTAGAGTATTGTATTGTGTTGTACTGTGTTGTATTGTATTGCGTTGCGTTGTGCTGCATTGTATTGTAAAGTATTGAAGAGAATTGTACTGTATTGTAGAGTATTGTATTGTATTGAGTTTTATTGTGTGGTCGAGTATATGACTGTAGCGTGTGTTAGAACAGTATATTGTAGAGTATTGTAATGTGTTGTGTTGTATTGTGCTGTATTGTTTTATGCTGTTCTATTGTACTGTGCTGTATCGTATTGTGCTGTACTGTATTGTTTTGTAATGTATTTACAGAGTATAGTATTGTATTGTAGAGCATAGTGTTGTATTGTTTGTATTGTTTTTGTAGAGTTATCTATTGAGTTTCATTGTATTGTGTTGTGTTGTAGAGTATTGTATTGTTTGTATTGTATAGTTATCTATTGAGTTTCATTGTATTGTGTTGTGTTGTAGAGTATTGTATTGTTTGTATTGTAGAGTTATCTATTGAGTTTCATTGTAATGTATTGTAGAGTATTGTATTGTATTGTTTGCATTGTATTGTAGAGTTATCTATTGAGTTTCATTGTAATGTATTGTAGAGTATTGTATTGTAATGTTTTGTAGAGTATTGTATTGTAATGTTTTGTCCCCCCCCCCTCCTCCTTTGTTCCTTGCCTTAGAGCTTTGAGGTTCACTAATGGTGAGATCTGCTTATACGACAGATCCCCCCCCCCCCCCCCCCCCACCATTATTAAGGCAGCCGCATTCTGACTTCGGGGAGTAGTTCAGTGTATTGTAGCGTGGAGTATTGTCTTGTCTTGTCTTGTCTTGTAGAGTATTGAACTGTACGTTACTTATTGCATTGCGTTGTATTGTGTTGTATTGTATTGTATCATGTTGTGTTATAATTCGAGCTGCCCTATCCAGGGGAAAGCGCGTCGCCACAAGAGCAGCCCCACCTTTTTGTTTTAAAAATTGTTTTGAAAACATGTGTATTTGTTTCGCCATGAGAGTGACTTTTTTCCTACATCATTTTGCCAGGGACAACTCGCTTGTTGCCGTGGGTTGTTTTACGAGCGCTGAATGCCTGTTGCATACGAGACCTCGGTTAGTCGTCTCATCCGAAGGACTAGCACTCAGACCACCACTCCAGGTCT
>CM054136.1:71076297-71078797 GCA_028751875.1 Rapana venosa | reverse complement strand
GAGAGAGAGAGAGAGAAAGCAGAATTGGCCAGCACACCAAAGTACCCTCGGAAGTAGGGGCTTGGGAAGAAAAGACTCCTTAATCTGACTCAAGCACTGACCAATTCTCCCTGTGGTGGTGATGGCCACTGTACTGTACTGTACTGTACGTCAATACCTTACTCCCCCACCTCACTCCCCTGACAGAATCCCCCAGCAAGGGCTTTCCCATCCCTCTCCTTCCCGCCCCTCTCTTCATCTCCTGCCTCCAGTCCTTGCCTCACTTCAATAGCCCTCCTCCTCTTCCTCCTCCTCCTCCTCCTCTTCCTCCTCCTCCTCCTCCTCCTCTGCCCTAACAGGCCATTGATCTCACAGGCCTGCCTCTTCACTGCTCCCCCAGGCTGCAGCTTGGGCCATGGGGGGCTGCACTGTCCCGGGGTCAGCTTCAGAGGCTGCTCCTAGATCCTGACCTTTCTTCTGCCTCTGTGCTGCTGAAGTGGCTGATGCTGTTTGTGCAGGGTTTGTTTTTCTTTCAGTTTTCATTTAAGAGCTAGAAGAATCGTTTTCAGAATCAATTTTTTTTCATGGTTGCGTTCTTCGCAAGTTTTCGTTGTTGGTTTCGTTTTTACATCTGATTTCTTTGATCAGGATTTTTAATGGTACACTTACATTGTTTGTAACTGTCATCGTGATTTGCACAGTCAGTTTTTTTCATTAAAAAAATGACAATTTATTGTGACTAGCACAGTCAACATTTCCATTAAAAATTGACAAGTTATTGTGACCCCACCATACCTAAACTTATTTCCCACCTTTTTGACTGAATACATTTGGTTAAAGACTATTTTGTGGTGACATCAGAAGACTGTTATCCATTATTCAAGGATGTCAACACATTACAGTTTATCCTGTAAGGCATTCTCTAAATGAACAATGTAGGATAATATCAGTGCAAAGTTACACACATGACACCAGAATGTCACAAGGAACCATTGTTTAGATGACACACACTCTTCCTTTATCTTTCCATGTCTTTTCTTTTTGTTTAGATCATTGTTGAAAATATTTTGCTAGATTTTTTTCTCACCAGAAAAAGTACCAAGACATATGACCTCTCCCATTACTTCCACCAAAATTAAATTCAACACAAGAAGAAATGTCCACTGTTTTAGCTGATGAGGGACAATAGAGAGAGAGAGAGAGAGAGAGGAGAGAGAGAGAGAGAGAGAGAGAGAGAGAGAGAGAGAGAGAGAGAGAGAGAGAGAGAGAGAGAGAGAGAGAGAGAGAGAGAGAGAGAGAGAGAGAGAGAGAGAGAGAGAGCAGAATTGACCCGCACACCAAAGTACCCTCGGAAGTAGGGGCTTGGGAAGAAAAGACTCCTTAATCTGACTCAAGCACTGACCAATTCTCCCTGTGGTGGTGATGGCCACTGTACTGTACTGTAATGTACTGTACTGTACTGTACTGTACGTCAATACCTTACTCCCCCACCTCACTCCCCTGACAAGAATCCCCCAACAAGGGCTTTCCCATCCTTCTCCTTCCCGCCCCTCTCTTCATCTCCTGCCTCCAGTCCTTGCCTCACTTCAATAGCCCCTCTTCTCCTCTCCCTCCTTCTCCTCATTCTCTACCCTGACAGGCCATTGATCTCAGAGGCCTGTCTCTTCACTGCTCCCCCAGGCTGCAGCTTGGGCCATGGGGGGCTGCACTGTCCCGGGGTCAGCTTTAGAGGCTGCTCCTAGATCCTGACCTTTCTTCTGCCTCTGTGCTGCTGAAGTTACTGATGCTGTTTGTGCAGGTTTGTTTTCTTTCTTCTTTCTTTTTTCATTTTAGAGCTTGCTGAATCATTTTTAGAACCAACCTTTTTCATGGTGGAACTCTCCACAAGGATTTGTTTTTCTTTGGGTTTTGCTGCTCATTTCTTTGATCACCATTCCTAATGGTATGCTTATATTGTTTGTTGCTTTTATGTTAACTTTCACAGTTAATTTTTGTATTAAAAATGACAATTTATTGAGGCTTACACAGTCTACATTTGGGTTAAAAAATGACAAGTTATCATGACCCCACCACACCTAAACTTATTTGACATCTTTCACACTGAAGACACCTGGTTAAAGAATATTTTGTGGTGACATAAGAAGACAGTTATTCATTATTGAAGGATGTCAAGACAACACATTTGATCCTTTAAGACACTCTCTAAATGATCTATGTAGGATAACATTAGTGGAAAGTTACACACATTAACTACACTGACACACACTCTTCCCTTATCTTCCTGTGTTTCTTTCTTTTTATTTATATTGAGTCATTGAAAACATTTTCCTACATTCTTTCTTGCCACAAAAAGAGTACCTAGATATATAATCTCTCCCTTGACTTTCAACCAATATTAAATTCAACTCTAGAAGAAAACTTCCACTGTTTTAGCTGATGAGGGACAATGGCACAGAGAGAGGGAGAGTGAGGAAGAGAGAGAGAGAGAGAGAGAGAACTCGAACTCGAACTCGAACTCGAA
>CM054136.1:71063797-71073797 GCA_028751875.1 Rapana venosa | reverse complement strand
CTCCTCCTCTTCATCCTCCTCCTGCTCTTCCTCCTCCTCCTCTGCCCTGACAGGCCATTGATCTCAGAGGCCTGCCTCTTCACTGCTCCCCCAGGCTGCAGCTTGGGCCATGGGGGGCTGCACTGTCCCGGGGTCAGCTTTAGAGGCTGCTCCTCTATCCTGACCTTTCTTCTGCCTCTGTGCTGCTGAAGTTGCTGATGCTGTCAATGCAGCTTTTTATGTTCTTTCTTTCTTTCTTTGGTTAAGTGCTTGAGGAACCATTTTTGGAGTCAACTTTTTGGTGGTGGCGGTCTCTACAATTCTTTGTTTTTGTTTGGTTTTTACTGCTCATTTCTTTTTATCAGCATTCCTAATGGCATACTTATATTGTAGGTCGCTGTCAGTATGATTTTCACAGTCATCTTCTGCATTAAAAACAGAGAAGTTATCCTGGACTTACACAGTCAACTTTTGCATTAAAAAATGACAAGTTTTCATAGCCCCACCATACCTAAATTTATTTGCCATCTTTCAGACTTAAGACATCTGGTTAAAGAACATTTTGTGGTGACACCAGAAGACAGTTACTCATTATTCAAGGATGTCAACACACTACACTTCATCCTGTAAGGAACAATGAGGGATAGTATCAGTGGAAAGTTACACACATTAAACTACAATATAACAGTGAACCATTCTTTAGCTGATATGCACTCTTCCTTTATCTTCCTGTGTCTTTTTCTTTTTATTTAGATCAAGTCATTATAAATATTCTGCTAGATTCTTTCTCGCCACAAAAAGAGTAATAGATATATTATAATCTCTCTCATTACTTCCACCAAAACTGAATTCAGCACTAGAAGAAAACTTCCACCATTTTAGCTGATGAGAGGACCAATGGCACAGAGAGAGGGAGAGTGACGAAGAGAGAGAGACACAGAGAGAGGAGAGAGAGAGAGTGTGTGTTGTGTGTGTGTTGTTATGTGGTGTGTGTGTGAGAGAGAGAGAGAGAGAGAGAGAGAGAGAGAGAGAGAGAGTGAGCAGAATTGATGGCACACCAAAGTACCCTGGGAAGAAGGGGCTTGGGAAGAAAAGACTCCTTAATCTGACTCAAGCACTGACCAATTCTCCCTGTGGTGGTGATGGCCACTGTACTGTACTGTACTGTACTGTACTGTACTGTACTGTACTGTACTGTACGTCAATACTTTACTCCCCCCCCCCCCCCCAACCTCACTCCCCTGACGAGAATCCCCCAGCAAGGGCTTTCCCATCCCTCTCCTTCCCGCCCCTCTCTTCATCTCCTGCCTCCAGTCCTTGCCTCACTTCAATAGCCCCTCTTCTCCTCCTCCTCTTCATCCTCCTCCTGCTCTTCCTCCTCCTCCTCTGCCCTGACAGGCCATTGATCTCAGAGGCCTGCCTCTTCACTGCTCCCCCAGGCTGCAGCTTGGGCCATGGGGGGCTGCACTGTCCCGGGGTCAGCTTTAGAGGCTGCTCCTATATCCTGACCTTTCTTCTGCCTCTGTGCTGCTGAAGTTGCTGATGCTGTCAATGCAGCTTTTTATGTTCTTTCTTTCTTTCTTTGGTTAAGTGCTTGAGGAACCATTTTTGGAGTCAACTTTTTGGTGGTGGCGGTCTCTACAATTCTTTGTTTTTGTTTGGTTTTTACTGCTCATTTCTTTTTATCAGCATTCCTAATGGCATACTTATATTGTAGGTCGCTGTCAGTATGATTTTCACAGTCATCTTCTGCATTAAAAACAGAGAAGTTATCCTGGACTTACACAGTCAACTTTTGCATTAAAAAATGACAAGTTTTCATAGCCCCACCATACCTAAATTTATTTGCCATCTTTCAGACTTAAGACATCTGGTTAAAGAACATTTTGTGGTGACACCAGAAGACAGTTACTCATTATTCAAGGATGTCAACACACTACACTTCATCCTGTAAGGAACAATGAGGGATAGTATCAGTGGAAAGTTACACACATTAAACTACAATATAACAGTGAACCATTCTTTAGCTGATATGCACTCTTCCTTTATCTTCCTGTGTCTTTTTCTTTTTATTTAGATCAAGTCATTGAAAATATTCCTCTAGATTCTTTCTCGCCACAAAAAGAGTACCTAGACATTATACTCTCTCCCATTACTTCCACCAACATTGAACTTAACACTAGAAGAATACTTCCACCATTTTAGCTGATGAAGGACAATGAAAGTGAGAGAGAGAGGGGTGGGGGGGGGGGAGAGAGACAGAGGGGGGGGGGGGGGTTGAGAGAGAGAGAGAGGGGGAGAGAAAGCAGAATTGGCTCGCACACCAAAGTACCCTCGGAAGTAGGGGCTTGGGAAGAAAACACTCCTTAATCTGACTCAAGCACTGACCAATTCTCCCTGTGGTGGTGATGGCCACTGTACTCTACTGTACTGTACGTCAATACCTTACTCCCCCACCTCACTCCCCTGACAGAATCCCCCAGCAAGGGCTTTCCCATCCCTCTCCTTCCCGCCCCTCTCTTCATCTCCTGCCTCCAGTCCTTGCCTCACTTCAATAGCCCCCCTCCTCCTCTTCCTCTTCATCCTCCTCCTCCTCTCCCTCCTCTTTCTCCTCCTCCTCTTCCTCTCCCTCCTCCTCTTCCTCCTCCTCCTCTTCCTCCTCCTCTTCCTCCTCCTCTTCCTCCTCCTCCTCCTCCTCTTTCTCCTCCTCCTCCTCTGCCCTGACAGGCCATTGATCTCAGAGGCCTGCCTCTTCACTGCTCCCCCAGGCTGCAGCTTGGGCCATGGGGGGCTGCACTGTCCCGGGGTCAGCTTTAGAGGCTGCTCCTATATCCTGACCTTTCTTCTGCCTCTGTGCTGCTGAAGTGGCTGATGCTGTTTGTGCAGGGTTTTGTTTTTCTTTCTTTCTTCACTTAAGTGCTTGGAGAGCCGTTTTCAGAATCAACTTTTTCATGGTTGTGGTCTCTACAATTCTTTGTGTTTGTTTGGTTTTTACTGCTTATGTCTTTGATCAGCAATCCTAATGGTATGTTTATATTCTTTGTCACTGTCATCGAGATTTGCACAGTTAATTTTTTCATTAAAAATGACAATTTATTTGGGCTTAGACAGTCTACATTTGGGTTAAAAATTGACAAGTTATCTAACCCCACCATACCTAAACTTATTTGCCATCTTTCAGACTTAAGCCATCTGGTTAAAGAACATTTTGTGGTGACATCAGAACATAGATAATCATTAGTCAAGGATGTCAAGATAACACACTTGATCCTTTAAGACACTCTCTAAATGAACTATGTAGGCTAACATTACTGGAAAGTTACACACATTAACTACACTGATACACACTCTTCCTTTATCTTCCTGTGTTTCTTTTTTTTCATTTATATTGAGTCATTGAAAACATTTTCCTACATTCTTTCTTGCTACAAAAAGAGTACCTAGATATATAATCTCTTCCTTGACTTCCAACCAAAATTGAATTCAACTCTAGAAGAAAACTTCCACTGTTTTAGCTGATGAGAGACAATGGCACAGAGAGAGGGAGGAGGGAGGGAGGAAGAGAGAGAGAGAGAGAGAGAGAGAGAGAGAGAGAGAGAGAGAGAGAGAGAGAGAGAGAGAGAGAGAGAGAGAGAGAGAGTGAGACAGCAGAATTGACAGCACACCAAAGTACCCTCGGAAGTAGGGGCTTTAAAAGAAAACACTCCTTAATCTGACTCAAGCACTGACCAATTTTCCCTGTGGTGGTGATGGCCACTGTACTGTACTGTACTGTACTGTACATCAATACCTTACTCCCCCACCTCACTCCCCTGACAGAATCCCCCAGCAAGGGCTTTCCCATCCCTCTCCTTCCCGCCCCTCTCTTCATCTCCTGCCTCCAGTCCTTGCCTCACTTCAATAGCCCCCCTCCTCCTCCTCCTCTTCCTCCTCCTCTTCATCCTCCCTCCTCCTCCTCCTCTCCTCCTCCTCTTCATCCTCCTCCTCCTCCTTCTCCTCCTCTGCCCTGACAGGCCATTGATCTCACAGGCCTGCCTCTTCACTGCTCCCCCAGGCTGCAGCTTGGGCCATGGGGGGCTGCACTGTCCCGGGGTCAGCTTTAGAGGCTGCTCCTAGATCCTGACCTTTCTTCTGCCTCTGTGCTGCTGAAGTGGCTGATGCTGTTTGTGCAGGTTTTTATGTTCTTTCTTTCTTTGCTTAAGTGCTTGAATAATCGTTTTCAGAACCAACTCTTTTTCATGGTTCCGGTCTTCACAAGTCTTTGTTGTTGGTTTCGTTTTTACATCTGATTACTTTTATCAGGATTTTTAATGGTATACTTACATTGTTTGTAACTGTCATCGTGATGTGCACAGTAATTTTTTTTCATTTAAAAATGACAATTTGTTGTGACTTGCACAGTCAACATCTGCATTAAAAATTGACAATTTATTGTGACTTGCACAGTCAACATCTGAATTAAAAATTGACAATTTATTGTGACCCCACCATACCTAAACTTATCTGCCACCTTTCTGACTGAAGACATTTGGTGAAAGACTATTTTGTGGTGACATCAGAAGACTATTATTCATCATTCAAGGATGTCAACACATTATAGTTTATCCTGTAAGGCATTCCCTAAATGAACAATGTAGGATAATACCAGTGCAAAGTTACACACATGACACCGAAATGACACAATGAACCCATTCTTTAACTGACACGCACTCTTCCTTTATCTTTCTGTGTCTTTTCTTTTTGTTTAGATCATCATAGAAAATATTCTGCTAGATTCTTTCTCACCACAAAAGAGTACCTAGATATATAACCTCTCCCTTGACTTCCACCAAATTGAATTCAACACTAGAAGAAAACTTCCACCGTTTTAGCTGATGAGAGACAATGGAAGAGAGAGAGAAAGAGAGAGAGAGAGAGGGGAGAGGAGAGAGAGAGAGAGAGAGAAAAGAGAGAGAAGAGAGAGAGAGAGAAAAAGAGAGAAAAGAGAGAGCAGAATTGACCCGCACACCAAAAAACCCTGGGAAGTAGGGGCTTGGGAAGAAAAGACTCCTTAATCTGACTCAAGCACTGACCAATTCTCCCTGTGGTGGTGATGGCCACTGTACTCTACTGTACTGTACGTCAATACCTTACTCCCCCCACCCCACTCCCCTGACGAGAATCCCCCAACAAGGGCTTTCCCATCCCTCTCCTTCCCGCCCCTCTCTTCATCTCCTGCCTCCAGTCCTTGCCTCACTTCAATAGCCCCCCTCCTCCTCTTCCTCCATCCTCCTGCTCCTCCTCTTTCTCCTCCTCCTTCTCCTCCTCTGCCCTGACAGGCCATTGATCTCAGCTTTGGCCATGGTGGGGAGGGGGGGGGGGGTGGCTGCACTATCCTGGGGTCAGCTTCAGAGACTGCTCCTCGATCCTGACCTTTCTTCTGCCTCTGTGCTGCTGAAGCTGCTGATGCTGTTTGTGCAGCTTTGTTTTTCTTCTTTCTTTCTTTCTTTGCTTAAGTGCTTGAAGAATCGTTTTCAGAATAAACTTATTTTATGGTTGTGGTCTTCACAAGTTTTCGTTGTTGGTTTCATTTTTACATCTGATTTCTTTGATCAGGATTCTTCATGGCATACTTCTATAGGTTTGGTTGTTGTTGGGTTTTTTTGGGGGGGGTGTTTTGTAGTTTTGTTTGTTTTCTTTTTACTTATATAGTTTGTAGCTGTCCTCGTGGCTTTCACAGTCAACTTTTGCAATTAAAATTTGACAAGTTATTGTAACGTCGACAGTCAACTTTAGCATTAAAAGGACAAGTTGCAATGACTCGCACAATCAACTTTTGCTTAACGCATAAAATAATCGACAAGTTATCGTGGATTTGCACGTATGTCAACTTTTGCATTAAAATCGTCAAATTATTGTGATTCCACAATCAAATTTTGCATTAAAATTCGACTTGTTGGGGATGGTGTATGGTAAACACCAAGGAGGAATAGGTGTTTACCAGTGTCACATTAAGAAATTTGTTTTTAGATAGATGGATTGACGAAAAAAGCAAATGCATTGCTTATTCAATGTACCATCTGGGAAAAAAATTTGACTTGACTGACTTGACATCATTATCCTAGTTTTATCTGCAAGGATACATTCTCACATTCAATTTATATCCTGCTTTCACCATCACCATCATCTTCTTCATCATCATTTTCATCACCACCACCACCAAAACCACCACCCCCCATCATCCCAACTGTCATGATCACCTTTCCCATCATGGTTTCTGCTGTCAAAACTACCGCTGCTATTGCGAAATTATTCAGTATGAGACTATGAATTCTGATGAAACTTGATAAGGATATAATTATGACGGCGACAGAGAGAGACACAGAGAGAGGTGGGGGGGGGGGGCAGAGAGAGAGACAGAGACAGAGAGAGGGAGAGAGAGGACAGAGGAAGGAATGGACAGAGGGGACAGAGAGACACAGAGAGAGGGGGGGGGGGGAGAAAGAGGGGAGGAAGGGAGAGAGTAAGAGAAAAGGAGAGAAAGAGAGAGAGGAGGGGGGGTGGAGGGGACAGAGAGAGAGAGAAGAGGAAAAGAGGGGGGAGTGGAGAGAGGGGGAAAGAGAGACGAGAGGGTGGGGGGGGGAGAGAAAGAGAGAGGAAGGGAGAGGTAAGAGAAAAGGAGAGAAAGAAAAAAGAGCGAGAGAGAGAGTGTATGTGTGTATTGTGTTGTGCTGTGTGTGTATGTTGGTGCGTGCGTGCGTGCGTGCGTGCTAGTGTGTGCGTGCGTGCACGCATGCATGTGTGTGTGTACGTGCGAATGTGTGCGTGCGTGCATGCGTATGCGCGAGCATCAAGCTGAGAAAAATCACCCAGCCCACCCACTCTCCTCTATTTGGCCTATACAGAGTATACATCAGCAGCAGGGTGAGTGTGGCCTCCCACTGTCTCTGTCTTTATGTTTGTCTGTCTCTGTCTCTCTCTCTAGCTCTCCCTCTCTCTCTCTATGTCTGTCTGTCCCTTTCTCTCTCCCCCCCCCCTCTCTCTCTTCTCTCACAATATCTGTCTCTTTTCTGTCTCTGTCCCTCTCTCTCTCTCTCTCTCTCTCTCTCTCTCTCTCTCTCTCTCTCTCTCTCTCTCTTATAATGTATGAGTGTATAGGTTTTGGGCTTATTCTAGTATCATTATATATCCCTAAGGGTGGGGACGGGGATGTTAAAAAAAAAAGAGCGCACGGGTGCTTATTCATTATCTTCAAAATAAAAGAATGTGATTTGAT
Organism: Rapana venosa; assembly: GCA_028751875.1. Classification (NCBI taxonomy): domain Eukaryota; kingdom Metazoa; phylum Mollusca; class Gastropoda; order Neogastropoda; family Muricidae; genus Rapana; species Rapana venosa. Next base: position 71,066,563 of record CM054136.1, on the reverse strand, counting down.
TTGATTTGATTTGATCTGATCTCTCTGTCTGTCTGTCTCTCTCTCTGTCTGTCTGTCTCTCTCTCTCCTCTCTCTGCCTCTCTCTCTCTCGCCCTCTCTCTGTCTCTTTCTCTCTCTCTCTCTCTCTCTCTCTCTCTCTCTCTCTCTCTCTCTCTCTCTCTCTCTCTCTCTCTTCTCTCTCTGCATAGAGCATGTTTACGATGCTATGATGGCCACGGCCCACACAAAATGGTCCTCCTAACCTAACCCCTCTCTTAGCTGCTGCCTGACTTTGCTCTGTGCATCCAACTCTCTCTGTCTGTCTCTCCATCTCTCTCTCTCTCTCTTCTCTCTCTCTCTCTCTCTCTCTCTCTCTCTCTTCTCTCTCTCTCTCTCTCTCTGTACACAGCATGTTTATGATGACGGGCCACAGCCCACAAAATGGTCCACCTAGCCTAACCCCTCTTTAGCCTGCTGCCAGACTTTGCTCCATGCGTGCCTCTGTTTCTCTGTCTCTGTGTGTCTGTCTCTCTCTCAACCCCCCCCCCCCCTCTCTCTCTCTCTCCCTCTCTGTACACAGCATGTTTATGATGACAGGCCATAGCCCACAAAACGGTCCACCTTACCTAACCCCTCACTCAGCCTGCTGCCAGACTTTGCTCGTGCATCCAACTATCTCTGTCTGTCTATCTCTTTGCCTGTCTGTCTGTCTGTCTGTCTGTCTGTCTCTCTCTCTCTCTCTCTCTCTCTCTCTCTCTCTCTCTCCCTCTCTCTCTCCGTCTCTCTCTCTCTGTATACATAGCATGTTTATGATGGCCACAAAACGCCCCTCCCCTCCCCTCCTCTAACCTAACCCCTCACTCAGCCTTCTTCCACACTTGGCTCTGTACGCACGTCGCCGGCACACACCTCAATAATAATAATAATAATAATAATAATAATAATAATAATAATAATAATAAAATAATAATAATAATAATGTATGGAATTTATATAGCGCTGAATCTTGTAGAGCAACAAATCAAAGCGCTCAGATTTTTTTTAATAAAATATCGAGGATAATGGAATAAGCACTCGTGTGCTTTTTTTACATCCAGTCCCCGTGTGTATGCGGTTTTGTGAATTTTGTCATCTGTTCCCACTGGGCACACAATGGCCTACTCTTCCGAAAAGCGGAACAGGTTTCAACGTGTGCGCAAGATGTTCTGCGTGCGTTCGCACACTGGGCCTCGGTTTATAGTCTCATCCGAAGGACTGTCAATAGTCACTACTGCTGGCTGCCCAACATCATCCGTCCATCCTCTGTCTGTCTGTCTGTCTGTGTCAGTCAGCACAATAGCTCGTATCAGTAGCGCTACTGCTGTTATGCTATGCTATGCTATGAATAACCACTGGTAATGTTGTTTTGTTGGGTTGGGTGTTTTTTTTGCAATCACAACTACTTGGTAATGTATAGGGTGAACGATGGCAGTAATAGAGAGAAAGAGAGAGAGGGGGGGGAGAAGGAGGGAGGGAGGGAGGAAGGAGGGAGGGTGAGAGAGGGGGGGTAGAACTCAAGAACTCAAGAATTTAATTGTATAGGCCATACAACCCGTTACAAATATGTGAGCAATCAGGAATGACTGGATGTGTTTTCTTCTCATCCAGAGCCCGTGTGTATGCAGTTTTGTCAATTTTCTCATCCGTTCCCACCGGCACACGATGGCCTACTCTTCCCCCCAAAAAGCGGAACGGGTTTTAACGTGTGCGCAAGATGTTCTGTGCCGATTTTCAGCCGTAACAGTCATGCACAGACAATGGTGGTGGCTGCGCCAAACGATTCCGTTCTTCACCTAGCTAGTCAGCAGCATTGCAAACGTGGCCAGCAGGATTGTTTGTTTCAAGATTTTATTTGAAAAAAGCTACTAGAGGAGAATCCTATTGACCTTTAAGACAGAAAGTTGAAAAAGCAGGGCGTCCCCTTTAAACCCACGCTTTGTCTTCAGTCTAGCTTTATGATGGGAGGGCACGAATGTGTACGAACACACGCACACATACACATGCGCGCACGCAAGCACGCATGCGCGGTGCGCGTGCGCACGCTCACACACATACACACACATCTGCACACACACTACACACACATGCACACACTAACTTACACACATAAACAGAGACTGAGAGACAGACAGACAGACGGACAGACAGACACACACACACACACACACACACACACACACACACACACACACACACACACACACACACACACACACACACACACACACACATAAAGAGCGACAGAGAAAAACAGAGATTGAGGGACAAAAACACAGACAAGACGAAGACACAGATAGAGTGAGAGTGAGAGACAGACAGACAGAGAGGGAGAGAGGAGAGGAGACAGAGACAGAGACAGAGAGAGGGACAGATAGAGACAGAGAGAGACACAGAGAGACAGAGAGCAGGGATTTTCTGTACATACAGAGAATAGATTGCATCAAAGGAGACAGGACAGACCGACAGACAGGCAATACATGCGCACAGAATGGAACTGATGGTCTCACATTTCCTATTTAGCTTGCTAAGCAATTTAAAAAAACTTGAAAAAAAAACGTCACTTGCTACATACAGTCTGTATCAAATCAAGATGTCACCTGTACAGTGATCAAATGGTTACAGGCCACCACAAAACAGCCAACTGTACTGATTTTCCAACCGTAACAGCCATGCACAGAAAATGGGGGTGGCTGCACCAAACGATTCTTTTCTTCGCCTAGCTAGTCAGAAAGCATTGCAAAAGTGGCC
>CM054136.1:71043797-71053797 GCA_028751875.1 Rapana venosa | reverse complement strand
CGCGAAGGGAGAGAGAGGGAGGTCATTCCAGATTGAAGGACCAGAAATAGAGAAAGAGCAATATCATGAAGATATCACGCGACAGAAAAAGAAGATTAAAACCGCTTTTATGATACTAAAGGATTATAAAGAGAAAGTATAGCGCTATCAACATGAAAACTGGTCAATAAATGAAGAATGCAAAAGAAAAAGGGAACTGAATGACAATTTGAAGACATCGAGAAAAATCTAACAACACAAAAAAGCTTTTATTTTCATTCATTTTTTAAAAAATATTGTATTCTTTTATTTCGAGGATAACGAAACAAGCACTCGTGCTTTTTTAACATCCAGTCCCCGTGCGTGTGTACGGTTTTGTAAATTGTGTCATCCGTTCCCACCGGCACACAATGGCCTACTCTTCCGAGAAGCGAAACAAGTTTTTAACGTGTGTGCAAGATGTTCTGCTTGCGTTCGCACTCGGTTTAGAGTCTCATCCGAGCGTCTTTTGAAGTTTAAAGTAATAAAAAATGTGTGTGAACAGTTAGCAAAGTTAAGAGAGCATCACTAAGGACAAGGACGCCTACTATTTCATGCAAAAAGTAGACATATAAACATATGGACAGAAGGAGAATAGTGCTCCAGATGTATGAGGAAATAAATATATGAATCGTCAACTGACGATGACTACACAATACTCCGGGACTAAGTCATGGTTAATTATCTGTGCGGGCAAATCACTGGGGAAAAAAACTGGCAAAGCTACAGGGCGCTGACACCTTCACTGCAGAACTCTAAAAATCATGGTCCAATCCAATCCAATCCTATCCTATCCTATTGTTTATAGCCCCGCCGACCACAGGGGCCACATCAGGGCTGTCACCTCGTCAACTTTGAAATCTCATGGAGGCAAAGCACAAAAGCAGATATCTGAACTGCCATCTGCAACCAGATCCGGCACACCAGGCTGTAGCCCACACCGTGGACTTTATTTTTAAAAATTTTTTTAAATTCTTTTATATCGAGGATAATGGAATAAGCATTTATGTGCTTTTTTACATCCAGTCCCCGTGTGTATGCGGATTTGTGAATTCTGTCATCTGTTCCCACCTGCACACAATGGCCTACTCTTACGAAAGGCGGAACATGATTTAACGTGTGCGCAAGATGCTCTGCGTGCGTTCGCACACGGGGCCTCGGTTTATAGTCTCATCCGAAGGACTTTGGGGGAGAATGGAGTCTGCACTGATGTTAACTCCAGAGGAAAATATCCCCTTGAACGGGAATCGAACCCGGGTCGTCAGATTGCAAACGCAATGTTCTGACCACTATGCTACCCCGTCCCACTGACTGAATCATTGATACCATTCTTCCCATCCCCCCCTTCCCCGTGGGGAAACCGGGGGCCTTGCAGAATGGACACGGACGCTGTTTGCACAGAACCAGGCCTTGGCACACAGCCAACATAAATGAATGGATTTGATGGACAACCTGTCTGAGTGGTGTCCCAAACGGGGGATAAGGGAAAAAAGAAGAATGATGTCAGAAACGGAAAAGGTTTGAAATAAGAGTAACTAGGGGCCAAAATGTATGAGTAACTAATGGTCTCAATCTCCGGTTACAAGCTTACATAAACAGGAGCCAGGATTTTTTTTTCTAAGCGTGCGTAAGAATTTCTTTCATGTAATTCTGATGGAAAAACTGGTTTCAATTGAAAACGCAACCCAAAAAACCCCAAACCCCACAATTCTCGGAAAAAGAATGCTTTAAATAATTTTTGTTCAAAAAGGGTTCAAAGGAGAGTTTCTTGAAAAATGTAGTTTATCCCTCCCCATTTTTCGGGTCCTCAAACACTAGTTCACTTCAGAGCCCTGATGTACATGCAAGTGCAGACCCTGTCATCAGCTGTGTGTGAATTTGTCACTGTTTCAAATCTTTCCCACAACAAAAAACAAGAATGGTGTATTATTTGACTTAGAAGGTGAAAGAAAACAGTTTGTCAATAACTAAAAAAAAAAAAAAGCAAAGAGACAACAATTAATTGCTGTCTGAGCGTTCTAAGAAGAAGAAGAAGAACAAGAAGAAGAACAAGAACAAGAACAAGAACAAGAAGAAGAAGAACAAGAACAAGAAAAAAAGAAGAACAACAACAACAAAGACAACAACAACAACAAAGAGAAGAAGGAGAAGAAGAAGAAGAAGAAGAAGAACAACAACAACAACAAGAACAACAACAACAATAACAGCAACAAGAAGAACAAGAAGAACAACAAGAACAACAACAACAAGAACAACAAGAACAAGAAGACCTGGCACTGCTTTGTCAGGCAGGATCTCTCCTACATCACTCACTGTCAGTCTCTCACTCACGCTTGTTTTCCTTTTTCTGTTGTTATTGGGCATTTTACCCCCATTACTCTTCAACAGCTCCGACGATCCCCAATGGTAAATTTTTGCATATAATTATATGCGACCTTTTTTCTCTGCCCATCACGAAGATAACCGCATTCCACCTTCAAGGATATATTGCTGGGCACGTTCACGTTTCCATACCCCACCAAACGCTGACATAAATTACGGGATCTTTAACGTGTATGTTTGATCTTCTGCATGAAGTATATATACACACAAAGTAGAATTAAAACACTGGCAGGTCGGCATTAGAAGTTGACCTGGGAGGTCGTTAAAAGAAAAAGTCCCCAACCTTGTTTTATTCCCCCAGACGGCGCCACGAGGTTCGAACCGGTTAAAAGGCTACACACCGGTATTAATTTGGGGCGTCATGTAGTATTTTTTTTATTTTTTTATATTCTTTTATATCGAGGATAATGGAATAAGCACTCGTGTGCTTTTTTACATCCAGTCCCCGTGTGTATGCAGTTTTGTAAATTCTGTCATCTGTTCCCAACCGCACACAATGGCCTACTCTTACGAAAAGCAGAACAGGATTTAACGTGAGCGCAAGATGTTCTGCGTGCGTTCGCACACGGAGCCTCGGTTTATAGTCTCTTCCAAAGAACTTTGGGGGAGAGTGGAGTCTGCACTGATGTTAACTACAGGGGAAAATATCCCCTTGAACGGGAATCGAACCCGGGTCGTCAGATTGCGAGCGCAATGTTCTGACCACTAGGCTATCCGTCCCCCCTCTATAGAGTGCGAGTGGGAAAAAATGTTGGTGATCTTCACAGATTTTTTTAAGCATGAAAAAATGGACTGTGCACTTGTTTTGGGGGGAATTGAGAACATAGAGCAATACCAGGTAGTCACGAGAAAGTTGGAAATAACCATCAAATGAGGATTGCCTGTATTCCTACAGCGTTGACCCCCCGTGCATGCATAATTATTGCGGTAAGGAAGCTAGCAGACGACAAAAGACTGAGGGGGTACACTGTTTGCTGAAAAAAAATTAAAATTTCAAACCTACCAAATTTGTTCAAAATCACATGAGTTTAGTCAGAGGCTAGTCTTTCACCAAAAAAAAACCAGTGGTTTTTATTTCTGTGGATGCCTTAGTACGTGCGGCTTTCTCTATTTCTGGTCCATTGATGTGGAATGATCTCCCTCTCTCTCTTCGCCAAAAGCCTTCTTATGACACTTTTAAATCCAGTCTCAAGACATATTTATTTCAAACCTAAGATTTTCCTCTCCTGCCTCATCTCATAGTTTTCCCCTGCCTTCAACAACCAAGATTCTATTGCCCTGCCAGGGTGTGTGACCTGTGTGTGTGTGTGTGTGTGTTGTGTGTGTGTGTGTGTGTGTGTGTGTGTTGTGTGTGTGTGCGTGCGTGTGTGTGTGTGCGTGTGTGCACATTTGGACTTGATGGAACTATTGGATGTCACTGGTCGTATGACTGTGTAAGAATGAGTTGAGTGCAAGCGCTTTGATTTGTCTCTGCAAGATATAGCGCTATATAAATTCCATTTATTACTATTATTATTAATATATAAGAGTCACAATTATAGAAAAACAGAAGGAAAAGACTGATTTTTTAATACGGGTGTGCAGCCAAAGCATTGTATTTATGGCGGCTGCCTAACCCACACAGAGAGGACTGACTGCTTCCCTCAGTCAGACCAGACGTGATACGGTGGCGGGCACACAGTCATAAATAATCCTCCCTCCCCCCCCCCCCCCCCCCCCCCCCCCCCCCCCCCCCCCCCCCCCCCCGCCACGCGCCACACCTAGTGTTATCATCGCCCGCTTCCCCTTATTGACACAGTCCCTTGTTGGCTGCCATCCTGTGCCCTCCTTGGGGATTCTAGTATATGTGTGTGGGTTGTGTGTGGGGGGGGGGGAGGGGGGTGCGTGTGTGGAGGGGGATGCGTGTGTTGTGTGTGTGTGGTGGGGGGGGGGGGTTAGGGGATGTGTGTGTGTGGGGGGGGGGGGGTGGGGGGGGGAGTGTGCGTGTGTGTGGGGGGGGGGGGAGGGGGGGGGAGTGTGTGTGTGTGTGGGGGGGGAGTGGGGGTGGGGTGGGGGAGGGTGGAGGATGGTGTCCTGTGTGTGGTGGGGGGGGGGGATGGGGGTGCGTGTGAGTGTGTGAGTGTGGTGTTGTGTGTGTGCGTGAGTGGGGGGGTGTGTGGGTGTGTGTGTGTGTGGTGTGGTGTGGTGTGGGTGTGTGTGGGTGTGTGGTGTGTGTGTGTGTGTGTGTGTGTTGTGTGTGGTGTGGTGTGTGTGTTTGTGAGTGAGTGAGTATGTGTGTGTGTGTGATGTTGTGTGTGAGTGATGAGTGTGGTGTGTATGGTGTGTGAGTGAGTGAGTGTGTGTGTGTAGTGGGGTGTGGGTGTGGGTGTGAGTGAGTGAGTGGATGGTGTGTGCGCGCGTGTGTGTGGGTGTTGTGTGTGATGTGGTGTGGTGTGGTGTGTGTGACGATTACTGAAATCTGAGAATAATATGTGCACTTTTCTCTTTCTACGCAGCAGAGGTTAGGAGTTTATGGAACAAGAATGTAATGTTATATATTCTGAACTGTAATCTCTCTCTCGCTCCCCCCCCCCCCCTCGTCTCTCTCTCTCTCTCTCTCTCTCTCTCTCTCTGACTCTCAGGCGTGCGTACCCATGCACAGAACTCACACACACACACATTACACACACACATACACACACACATTCACACACACTCACACAGCACAAAACACACACGTGCGTGCACACACATACAGAGCCCAACGAAATGCAAACAGTAGTACCAAATAAAATAGACACATTATGGTCTTTGTGGTCCCACAGATATCCATGCAGGTCTACTAAAGCACCCACATACGCACACGGAAGAACGATTTTTGCATGAGGGGGGAAGAAGAAGAATTGCGAAGAAGAAGAATTGCAAAGAAGAAGAAGAATTGCGAAGAAGAAGAATTGCAAAGAAGAAGAAGAATTGCGAAGAAGAAGAATTGCAAAGAAGAAGAAGAAGAAGAAGAAGAAGAAGAAGAAGAAGAAGAAGAAAGAAGAACTGAGAAGAAAAACTGGAGAAGAAGAAGAAGAAAAGAAGAAGAAGAAGAAGAAGAAGAAGAAGAAGAAGAAGAAGAAGAAGAAGAAGAAGATGAGGAGGAGGAGAGGAGGAGGAGGAGGAGGAGGAGGAGGAGGAGGAGGAGAGAGGGGAGGAGGAGGAGAAGAAGAAAGAAGAAGAAGAAGAAGAAGAAGAAGAAGAAGAAGAAGAACAACAACAACAACAACAACAACAACAACAACAACCATAACAACAATAACAACAATAACAACAACAAGAAGAATAAGAAGACCAGAAGAAGAAGAATGCAAGGAAGAATGAGAATGTGAAGAAGAAAGAAGAAGAAGAAGAAGAAGAAGAAGAAGAAGAAGAAGAAGAAGAAGAAGAAGAAGAAGAAGAAGAAGAAGAAGAAAAAAAAGAAGAAGAAGAAGAAGAAGAAGAAGAAGAAGAACAACAACAACAACAACAAATAGGAGAAGAACAAGAGAATACCAACAAAAACAACAACAACAACAACAACGGGGAGGAAGAAGAAGAACAATAACAACAACAAATAATAGAAGAACAAGAAGAACACCAACACCACCAACCACCATCACCAACCACCACCACCAACCACCACCAACCACCACCACACCAACCACCACCACCAACCACCACCACCACCAACCACCACCACAACCACCACCACCAACCAACACCAACACCACCAACCAACAACAAAACACAAAATTCCAACCCAGCACCAACCAACTGAACAAACACAAACACCAACACCAACACCAACACAGGGCTCCATACCTCCCAGAGGAGCTTGAAGTCTTTGAGTTCCACCCGAATGAGTTCTGTGGAGTCCTTGGTGATGACCGTGACACTGTGAGGTTTGCCCGTCAAGATGCCTTCCCCGAACGACGTACCAGGGCCCACCATACACAGCATCACCCCGTCCTGCACACACACACACACACACACGTGCATAGCATATGCATACGCGTGCACGCACGCATACATACGCACACACACGCGCGCGCAACACACATATATATAATAATATATATATATATACATACATACATACATTCATACATACACATATATATAGATACATGTATATACATATACATACATACATGCATATATACATACATGCATACATACACATATACATAGATGCATGCATATACATACATATACATACATACATGCATACATACATACACATATACATACATGCATGCATATACATATACATACGTACATACATGCATACACACATACATACATACATACATACATACATACATACATACATACATGCATACACACACACACATACATGCATACACTTATACATACATACATGCATACATACATACATACATACATACATACATACACATATACATACATGCATGCATACACACAAACATACATACATACACATACACACATACATACATACATACACATGCACACAAAAGACACACACACATACACACACACACACACACACACACACACACACACACACACACACACACACACTTATCATCAACGTCGTCACCATTATATTCTCATCGTCATGATTATCATTATGGTCACCACAAACAACACAACAGCCACAACTGTTCGTCACCATCATCACCACTTACCACCAACCACACACACAATCCTGATTTCTTTCACCACCCTTCACTTCCACACCATCACCATCATCACTATCATCACCACCACCACCACAAACCACCATCACCATCATCACTATCATCACCACCACCACCACCACAACCACCATCACCATCATCACTATCATCACCACCACCACAACCACCATCCCCATCATCACTATCATCTCCACCACCACCACCACAACCACCATCACCATCATCACTATCATCATCACCACCACCACCACAACCACCATCACCATCATCACTATCATCACCACCACCACCACCACCACAACCACCATCACCATCATCATTATCATCACCACCACCACCACCACAACCACCATCACCATCATCATTATCATCATCACGACCACCACCACCACCACCAACATCATCATCATCACCATCATCGTCGTCGTCGTCGTCGTCATCATCATCATTATCATCATCACCAACCACTACCACCATCACCATCATCATTATCATCACCACCACCACCAACATCATCATCATCACCATCATCGTCGTCGTCATAATCGTCATCTTATCATTATCATCACCATCACCAACCACTACCACCATCATCGTCGTCGTCGTCGTCGTTGTCATCATCATCATCATCATGATCATCGTCGTCATCATCATCATTATCATAATCATCATCATCACCAACCACTACCACCATAATCATCGTCGTCGTTGTCATCATCATCATCATGATCATCATCATGATCATCATCATGATCATAACCATCATCAACACTCCTCTATAACGCAAGGCTCCAGTAACACAGAACTCAAAGGCCACCTAACACACTTCAGCGCAACCAAAACAAAACAAAAAGGATGTCCCTGAAAGAAAATTACGAAGAAGAAAAAGAAACCGCACTCTCATAGGGAAATAAACAAAAGAAAAATGCACAAATCATACAGACAGGAAAACAAAAACGAACTAGGGATGGCGTTGCTCTTTAATAATAAAAATAATAATGTATGGAATTTATATAGCGCTGAATCTTGTAAAGCAACAAATCAAAGCGCTCAGATTTATTTTTTTTAATCGAGGATAATGGAATAAGCACTCCTGCGCTTTTTTTTAAACATCCAGTCCCCGTATGTATGCGGTTTTGTAAATTTTGTCATCTGTTCCCACCGGCAACACAATGGCCTACTCTTTCAAAAAGCGGAACAGGATTTAACGTGTGCGCAAGATGTTCTGCATACGTTCGCACACGGGGCCCCGGTTTATAGTCTCATCCGAAGGACTTTTTGTGACATATTCATTGAAAAGGCAGCAACCACTGGAGGGGATGACCGCCCCTGATGGTGACAGGACTGCCACAACCAGGTTCTATGTGAGAGCTAGGCTGCCACAACCAGGTTCTCTGTAACAACTAGGCTGCCACAACCAGGACCTTTATCAGAGCTAGGCTGCCACAACCAGGACCTCTGTGAGAGCTAGGCTGCCACAACCAGGACCTCTGTGAGAGCTAGGCTGCCACAACCAGGACCTCTGTGAGAGCTAGACTGCCACAACCAGGTTCTCTGTGAGAGCTAGGCTGCCACAACCAGGTTCTCTGTGAGAGCTAGACTGCCACAACCAGGTTCTCTGTGAGAGCTAGACTGCCACAACCAGGTTCTCTGTGAGAGCTAGGCTGCCACAACCAGGACCTCTGTGAGAGCTAGGCTGCCACAACCAGGTTCTCTGTGAGAGCTAGGCTGCCACAACCAGGTTCTCTGTGAGAGCTAGGCTGCCACAACCAGGTTCTCTGTGAGAGCTAGGCTGCCACAACCAGGACCTCTGTGAGAGCTAGGCTGCCACAACCAGGTTCTCTGTGAGAGCTAGGCTGCCACAACCCGGACCTCTGTGAGAGCTAGGCTGCCACAACCAGGACCTCTATGAGAGCTAGGCTGCCACAACCAGGACCTCTGTGAGAGCTAGGCTGCCACAACCAGGACCTCTGTGAGAGCTAGGCTGCCACAACCAGGACCTCTGTGAGAGCTAGGCTGCCACAACCAGGACCTCTGTGAGAGCTAGGCTGCCACAACCAGAACCTCTGTGAGAGCTAGACTGCCACAACCAGGACCTCTGTGAGAGCTAGGCTGCCACAACCAGGACCTCTGTGAGAGCTAGGCTGCCACAACCAGCAGGGTCTCTGTGAGAGCTAGGCTGCCACAACCAGGACCTCTGTGAGAGTTAGACTGCCACAACCAGGACTCTGTGAGAGCTAGGCTGCCACAACCAGGACCTCTGTGAGAGCTAGGCTTGACCACAACCAGAACCTTGTGAGAGCTGGATGCCACATCCAGACTCTGTGAGAGCTAGGCTGCACAACAACAGGTGTTCTTAAGCTAGTGTGCCCTAAAGAGGGCGTTCTCTGAATTTTGAGCTAGGCTGCACAACCAGACCTGTGGGCTAGGTGCACAACAGTGTTCTCTTGGAGCTAGGCTGCCACACCGACCTCTGTGAAGCTAGGCTGCCAGCAACCAGGACTCGTGAGAGCAGCTGCCACAACCAGACCTCTGGGTTGAGTTAACTGCCACAACAGGACTAATGTGTAGAGTAGCTGCAAACCAGGTTCTGGAACTAGCCTCACAACAGTTCTGCTATGAAGCTAGTCTTTCAAACAGGTTCTCTATGTAAGCTAGCCTGCCAAACCAGTTCTCTATGAAGCTAGGCTGCCACAACAGTCTCTATAACTAGGCTGCCAACCAGTTCTTATAGAGCTAGGGCACAACAGGTCTCTAAGAGAGGCTCCACAACCAGACTTGTGAAGTAGCTTGCACAACAACCTCTGTAGAGCTAGGCTTCCACACCGTTTCTGTGAACTGCTGCCACAACCAGGTTCCGTGGACGCCTAGGCTTTGAAACCAACTGAATTAAAATGGAATGATTTGGAAAC
>CM054136.1:71018797-71038797 GCA_028751875.1 Rapana venosa | reverse complement strand
TGCCCTGCCCTGCCCTGCCCTGTCCTGTCCTGTCCTGCCCTGCCCTCTCCTGCCCTGCCCTGTCCTGTTCTGCCCTGCCCTCTCCTACCCTGCCCTGCCCTCTCCTACCTTACCCTGCCCTGCCCTCTCCTACCCTGCCCTGTCCTGTCCTGTCCCTGCCTTGCCCTGCCCTTCCCTACTTTCCTGTCCCTGCCCTGTCATGCCCTATCCTGCCCTGTTCTGCCGTCTCCTACCCTGCCCTGCCCTCTCCTACCTTACCCTGCCCTGCCCTCTCCTACCCTGTCCTTGTCCTGTCCTGTCCTGTCCCTGCCTACCTTACCTTCCCCTTTGTCCTGCCCTGTCCAACTGTCCTGTCCTGTCCTACCATGTCCTCCATGCCCTGCCATACTGTCCTGTCCTGTCCTGCCCTGCCCTTTCTCATGCCCGGGCCCCAACTGTCTGTCATGCCCTTCCCTACTGTCCTGCCCTATCCTGCCCTGTTCTGCCCTCTCCTACTTTGTCCTGTCCTGCCCTGCCCTGTCTTGCTCTTCTCTACCCTGTCCTGCCCTAGCCTGTCCTCACCCTGTCCTCACCCTGTCCTCACCCTGTCCTGCCTTGTCCTGCCCTGCCCTACCCTTCCCTGCCCTGCTATAGCCTCTCACCTGGTGCACCTTGGGTCTGGAGGTATCGGAGATGAGGACAGCCAGGGACCCGGTCAGCACGGTGTACCAGTTGGTGCCCATGTCGCCCTGCCGGAACACTGCAGCACACACAGACACACAGACACAGACAGTAATTACACAGTCAGTTAATACAAACATGCACAGTCAGACAGGCAGATAGCAAGTACACAGTCAGTTAATGCATACATGCACAGACAGACAGATAGTAATTACACAGTCAGTTAATACATACATGCACAGCCAGTCAGCCACTCAGCAATTACACAGTCAGTCATTACACAGTCAGCCATATTATACATAGTCAGTCAGTTAATATATACACGCACAGTCAGTCAGCCAGTCAGCAATTACACAGTCAGTCATTACACAGTCAGTTAATACACACATGCACAGTCAGTCAGAAAGCCAGCAATTACACACTCAGTCATTACACAGTCAGCCAGAATATACAGTCAGTCAGTTAATATATTAATATATGCATGCAGTCAGTCAGCCAGTCAGCTGTTACACAGTAAGTCATTACACAGTCAGCCAGAATATACATAGTCAGTCAGTTAATATATATACATGCACAGTCAGCCAGCCAGTCAGCAATTACACAGTCAGTCAGCCAGTCAGTCAGCAATTACACAGTCAGTCATTACACAGTCAGTCACTCAGTACAGGCAGTCAGTCGGCCAGTCAGCAACTACACAGTCAGTCATTACACAGTCATCCAGTCAGCAATTACACAGTCAGTCAGCCAGTCAGTCAGCAATGACAGTCCGTCAGTACACATTCTGTCAGTCAGTACAGATAAAGTCAGTCGGCCAGTCAGCAATTACACAGTCAGTCATTACACAGTCAGTCAGTCAGTACAGACACAGTCAGCCGGCCAGTCAGCAATTACACAGTCAGTCATTACACAGTCAGTCAGTCAGTACAGACACAGTCAGCCGGCAAGTCAGCAATTACACAGCCAGTCAGTCAGCAATTACACAGTCAGTCAGTACACAGTCAGTCAGTCAGTCAGTACAGACACAGTCAGTCGGCCAGTCAGCAATTACACAGCCAGTCACTACACAGTCAGTCAGAATATGCATAGTCAGTCAGTTAATATATACAATCAAAGTCAGTCAGCCAGTCAGCAATTACACAGTCAGTCATGACACAGTCAAACAGTACAGACACAGTCAGTTGGCCAGTCAGCAATTACACAGTCAGTCAATACACAGTCAGCCAGAATATACATAGTCAGTTAATATATACATGCACAGTCAGTCAGCCAGTCAGCAATTACAAAGTCAGTCATTACACAGTCAGCCAGTCAGTACAGACACAGTCAGCCAGTCAGTCAGCAATTACACAGTCAGTCATTGCACAGTCAGCCAGAGTATACATAGTCAGCCAGAATATGCATAGCCAGTCAGTCAGTATATACACGGTAAGCCAGTCAGTATATACACAGTCAGTCAGTCAGCTAAATACAAAGTCAGCCGGTCAGTCAGTACACAGTCATTACACAGTCAGCACACACACACACACACACACACACACACACACACACACACACACACTTAGTTAATACACAGTGAGCCAGTGAGTTAATATAGTCAACCGTCAGTATCTACTTTGGGAAAACTATCAGCTAACACAGAGAGAGAGAGGGGGGGGAGAGACAGACAGACAGAGACAGAGAGAGCTCTGAACTCTGAACGAGTTTAATGTACATCGGCCTTAGACCACAATACACTTTGAGGAGCAATAAATGGAAGATGCAAAAAAAATGAAATATAACTTCAGAAAGAGAGAGCGAGCGAGAGAGCGAGAGAGAGAGAGAGAGAGAGAGAGAGAGAAAACTTTGAAAACTTTTTATTCAAAGAGGGTAATAGAATAAGCAGTAGTTGCTTTTTCACATCCAGACAAACAAACAAAAAAGACAACAATTAAAAACAAAACAACCCCTTCCGGGGAAAAAAATCATAATCACGCAACCCCCCCAACCCCAAAGAAACAAGCAAACACAGAAAAAGCCTCCAAAATAACAAAAACAAAAAGCAACAATAAAAAGAAAACCCCTACTCCCCCCCCAAAAAAAAACCCCCAAACAACAACCCCCATCCCCCCCCCAAAAAAAAAACCCCAAAACCCCCAAAAAACAAAGAGAGAGAGAGAGGAGAGAGAGAGAGAGAGAGAGAGAGAGAGAGAGAGAGAGAGAGAGAGAGAGAGAGATGGAAATCCTTACCAAACATCTGTGCAATTCAAATATTGGTTTGAAATGTCATCGAAGGTAACGTAAAGTTTAGTTTCGTGTCTGTCCGCTGTGTGACCTATGTTAGATGGGGGGGGGGGGGGGGGGAGTGTGCCCTGTTGACATTACTGTAGTAAACTGCTTCCATTACTAAAGGTGACTAAATACACGATTACAGATATTGTCACGTATCTTTTGTGATGATAAGTCGTGTCGTCGTTTCGCAATAACGGATCATATGTTTTCGTTTTGCTGCCACTTTTCAGCAATTTAAAATGCAAGGGTTTAGGGTGGGTGTTTAAATGAAGTCTTACGAAATTGCTAACGCGAGTGTTTGAGCTTGCTGCGTAGAGACACAATGCAATAGTAGGCCGTGATTTCTTCATTTCTCTGATACTTCTTCTTCGTCGTCGTCGAACGCTCAGACAGCAACTATTGTGGTTTGTCATATAAGTGAAAATGCGTTGCGCTGCTGTTAAGCGCCTGACAAGTCAGGCCCAGCAGCGCATTCGACTTCGACATGGGAGAGAATTGTTATCTTTTATGTATTTCTGGGGGCAAAACAAAAGGCAGGAGAATGGACCAAGAAGGCAGAAAATAGACAAGAGGGGACGTGACAGGAAGAAAAGGGAAAAGGCATTAATAAGGAGAGGGACAGAAAGGAGGGAAATCCTAGCACACAATTTCCAGAAGGTGAGGATGCTATTTATACTGTCATCCCCCACAGGGAAAAATTACTGCTGGGACTTGCATGACTGACGCTAGCATAGCGTGCCAATAAAACTTCACCAGTGCACACGCAAGCACACATGCATAGCAATAATCCTATGAATGCTCGCACTCACGCAACACGTATTTATTTATTTTATTCTTTTATATCGAGGATAATGGAATTAGCACTTATGTGCTTTTTTTACATCCAGTCCCCGTGTAAATGCAGTTTTGTACATTTTGTCATCTGTTCCCACCGGCACACAATGGCCCACTCTTACGAAAAGCGGAACAGCATTTAACGTGTGCGCAAGATGTTATGCATGCGTTCGCACACGGGTTTATAGTCTCATCCGAAGGACTTTTAGGGAGAGTGGAGTCGGCAGTGATGTTAACTCCAGGGGGAAAATATCCCCCTTGAACGGGAATCGAACCCGGGTCATCAGATTGCGAGCGCAATGTTCTAACCACTAGGCTATCCCGTCCCCGTAATTATTGTATTATTTTATGTTTGTAATTATACAAACATACCACTATCGCCATCGCACCTCCGTGACCTCTCGCGCCCCCCCCAACCCCCCTCCCCCCTCTCTCATTCCCCCCCCCCCCCCACCCTCCAATAGTACCAACAAGCTGGAACTGTATCAAAGACACTGCTGTATTGATTGATGGCTCAATGAAGGACACAAGTCATTAGTGCTCTGCCTTTATCATAGACTGCACAGAGTAGCGAGTGTATCATCGCCCATGGTGTGTGTGTGTGTGTGTGTGTGTGTGTGTGTGTGTGTGTGTGTGTGTGTGTGTGTGTGTGTGTGTGTGTGTGTGTGTGTGTGTGTGTGTGTGTGGTGTGGTGTGGTGTGTGTGTGTGTGTTAGTGTGTGTGGTGTGTGTGTGTGTGTGTGTGGTGTGGTGGTTTTGTGTGTGTGTGTGTTAGTGTGTGTGAATGTGTGTGTGGGGGGGGGGGGGGTGGATGTGTGTGTGTGGTGTGTGTGTGCTAGTGTGTGTGTGTGTGTGTGTGTGTTGTGTGTGTGTGTGTGTGTGTGTGTGTGTGTGTGTGTGTGTGTGTGTGTGTGTGTGTGTGTGTGTGCGGTGTGTGTGTGTCAGTGTGTGGTGTGGTGTGATGTGGTGTGATGTGGTGTGTGTGTGCGTGTATGTGTGTGTGTGTGGAGAGAGGGGGGAGAGGGAGGGAGGGAGGGAGAGACAGGGGAGAGAGAGAGGAGAGAGAGAGGGGATAGAGAGGGGAGAGAGAGAGCATACGGGTAGAGAGAGAGTAGAGAAAGAGGGAGGGAGAGAGAGAGAGAGAGGGAGAGTCTTGGAGAGTACAGAGGGGAGAGAGAGTACAGAGAGAGGGGGGAAGAGAAAGAGAGTATGGGGAGAGAGGGAGGGAGAGAGAGAGTAGAGAGAGAAACAGAGACAAAGATACAGAGACAGAGAGAGAGAAACAGAGACAGAGACAGACAGACTGAGAGAGAGAGAGACAGAGAGATACAGACAAACAGACAGAGAGACAAAGAGAGAGAGAGAGAGATACAGACAGAGAGAGATACAGAGATAGAGAGACACAGACAGATAGACAGAGAGGGACATAGATACAGAGACAGACAGACAGACAGAGAAAGAGAGAGACAGAGAGAGAGAGATACAGAGACAGAGAGACACAGACAGACAGAGAGGGACATAGATACAGAGAGAGAGGGGGACAGAGAAAGAAAGAGACAGAGAGAGAGAGAGAGATACTGAGAAAGACAGAGAGAGAGATAGAGAGAGACACAGAGAGAGATACACACAGAGATAGAGAGAGAGACACACACACACACACAGACAGAGAGAGACAGAGAGACACAGAGAGATAGAAACAGATAGACACAGAGAAAGACAAGCAGATAGAGACAGAGAGAAACACAGAGAGAGAGAGACAGACAGAGAGAGAGAGAGACAGACAGAGAAAGAGAGAGACAGAGAGAGATATATATACAATGACAGAGAGACACAGAGAGAGACAGAGAGAGAAAGACAGAGAGACACAGAGAGATAGAGGGAGAGAGAGACAGAGACAGAGACAGAGAGAGACACACAGAGAGAGACACAGAGAGAGACACAGAGAGAGAGACACACACACACAGAGACAGAGAGACAGAGAGCAGGAACGAGGGGGTGGCAGGGAGGGACATGACAAGCTAGGTCTGTCAATACCCCGATCATGATTCACCTGCCTGTGCCTCCGGCAACCGCTTCAACAATCAGCCCCTTGCTCTTTGATCCAGTCCTTGTCTCGCACGCGCGCGCGCGTGTGTGTGTTGTGTGTGTGTGTGTGTGTGTGTGTGTGTGTGTGTGTGTGTGTGTGTGTTTGCTTGTGTGTGTGTGTTTGCTAGTGTGTGTGTGTTTGTGCTTGTGTGTGTGTGTGTGTGTGTGTGTGTGTTTTTGCTCGTGTGTGTGTGTGTGTGTGTGTGTTTGTGTGTGTGTGTGTGTTGTGTGTGTGTGTGTGTGTGTGTGTGTGTGTGTGTGTGTGTGTGTGTGTGTGTGTGTGTGTGTGTGTGTGTGTGTGTGTGTGTGTGTGTGTGTGTGTGTTTGCTGTAGTGTGTGTATGTTTGTGCTTGTGTGTGTGTGTTTTTGGTGTGTGTGTGTGTGTGTGTTTGTTTGTTGTGAGTGTGTGTTTTCGTGTTTGTGTGTGTGTGTTTGTGCTTGTGTATGTAGATATGTGTGTATGCTTGTAGTGTGTGTATGGTTATAGTGTGTGTGCGTATGTTTGTGTGTGTGTGTGAGTGTGTGTATGTGTGCTTGTTAGTGTGTGTAGATATATGTGTGTGTGCTTGTAGTGTGTGTGTGCTTGTAGGGTGTGTATGCTTGTAGTTTGTGTGTGTGCGTGCTATTGTGTGTGTATGTGTGTGTGCGTGCGTTCGCGCGCGCGTGCGTGTGTGTGTGCGCTTGCAAGTGTTTGTGTGTGTGTACCAACACACACCCTCTTAAGTACACACGCACCCATGCACGGCAGCAAACGCGCGCTGGAACGCGCATAGAGAATCTACACAGGCTGAATCACAATCCAGACGTTGTAAATCGATGATAGCAGGTTTCCTGATCCATCCAAAATAATTCATTAGTGTGGTAGGGTTGGAGTTTTTCTTGTTTGTTTGTTTGTTTTGTTCCTCGGCTAGAGCTCCGAGGTTCACCAATGGTGGGATTTTACGTATGCGACCAGGTGTTTTTGCCCACCATGAAGGTAGCCGCATTCCGACGTCGGGGATATATGCTGAGTATGCTCGTGTTTCCGGGCCCCTTCGAATCCTGACATGTATGACGAGATCTTTAATGTGCATATTTGATCTTCTGCATGTGTATAATATAATAATAATAATAATAAAAATTTTAAAAAAAATAATAATAATAATGTATGGAATTTATATAGCGCTGAATCTTGTAAAGTAAACAAATCAAAGCGCATGCATTCAAATCATTCACACGCACGCAATCATCCACAAATATCAAGATAAACAAATATCAAATTTATACACACAACACACTTAGGTGGGGGGGTGGAGGTGAAGGTAGCTATTGAAAAGTAGGAACAGATAACAGGGGAAGATCTCAGGTAGAGTATAAGTGCGTTTTGAGGCTAGATTTGAAAGAATCAAATGAAGGCTTTTGGCGAAGTGGAAGAGGGAGGTCGTTCCATGTGGAGGGACCGGAAACAGAGAAAGAGCGACGGCCAACAGTGGTTTCTTTAAATCTGGGTGTTCGAAAGCACAACGTATCTACAGCTGAACGAAGGGAACGGGACGGAGTCTACAGGTGAAGACAGTTACGAAGAGAATGAAGGCACTGGCAGGTGTTCGCTTGAAACTAACCTGGGAGAATATTTTTTTTAAATGCCCACCCTTAATTCATCAGACACTACCAACATTTGAACCCACGACTTCGTGGACCCATGAGATTGAGGTCGAACGGTCTTAACCACTATAGCGTCCGTCCTGTGGTGTAGTCGTTTAGTCCCATGACAGATGCCACTAGTCTTGAATCCAAAAGATTTGTTAATAATAATAATCATCATCATAATCATAATAATAAATGGAACTTATATAGCGCTACATCTTGCAAACACAAATCAAAGCGCATGCATTCAACCTTATCTTACACAGTCATGCAATCAATGATAAATAATCAATAGTTTAAACAAACAGATATTACAAACATGGTGCGCTGCAGACCAAATCTATTAAATAAAATTTCAATAGTCAAATGCTTTTCAAAAGCACACACACACACACACACACTCACACAGGTCGTATACTTTAGCAGGGTGATAGGACATGGGTTAGTGAAGGTGGGATAGTTCTGATATGAAACAGGAGGTGGGGGGGGGGATCTTAGGTTTGAAATAAATATGTCTTGAGGCTGGATTTAAAAGTGTCGTAACTAGGTTTCTGGCGATGAGAGAGAGGGAGCTCATTCCAAGTCGATGGACCCGAAATAGAGAAAGAGCGGCGGCCAACGGTGGATTGGTTGAATCTAGGTATTCGTAGGCACAAGGTATCTGAAGCAGAGCGGAGGGAACGTGAAGGAGTGTACAGGTTAAGACATTCATAGAGGTAGAAGGGTGCAGTTTTGTGGAGACATTTGTAACAGAGGGTACTTATCTTATAATTTACTCTGTGGCACAGGCAGCCAGTGGAGAGATCGCAAGAGAGGGGTTATGTGCTCAGATTTTTTCTTTCTGAGAACTAGTCGAGCTGCGGAGTTTTGTATACGTTGAAGGGAGTGGATAGATGATGCTGGCAGACCAGACAAAAGAGAATTGCAAGGGTCCAGACGTGAAAGAATGAGAGAACTGATAAGTTTGGCTGTTGTATCTGTGGACAGGTATTTTCGAATTGCACTAATACGCCGTAATTGATAGTAGCACGACTGACAGGTCTGGGTGATGACTTTTTGCATAGAGAGTGTGTTGTCGTTAACAACACCTAGATACTTCATAGCAGTGGATAGAGGGACTGATGTATTGCCGAGTTCTATTGAAGCTGTTGTAATGGAAGAGAGTTTGTGTTTGGTCCCTACGAGCATGGCTTCGGTTTTATCTGCATTTAGCTGTAATTTGTTCTGTGGTTTGTTGGTAGATTTTAACAGAAATTTGACACTTCCTAAAACAAAGAGGGGACAGGATAGCCCGGTGGTCAGAGCACTCGCTTCCCCCCAAGCCAATGTT
Organism: Rapana venosa; assembly: GCA_028751875.1. Taxonomy (NCBI): domain Eukaryota; kingdom Metazoa; phylum Mollusca; class Gastropoda; order Neogastropoda; family Muricidae; genus Rapana; species Rapana venosa. Next base: position 71,029,995 of record CM054136.1, on the reverse strand, counting down.
AAGCAGTATCGAGCGTGGTTACCACTTGGATGGGTGACCGTTTGCGCGCCTTGGCTTCAGAACAGTTCCCCCCAGTTCACCCAGCTGTAAATGGGTACCTGCCCTCTTTAGGGTCAGGGAAGGTAAAGCAGCGAGGGAGAGAAGATGGGCGCCGCCCTCAATATGCTGGCCCTAGAGAAATGAGGTGTCTGTGATTGAATTCGGTTTTCTTTGATGAGATTTTTTAAATTTTGTTTTTTGCCGCCTCATCCTCTTTCACGTTCCTGGCCTGCTGTTTCCACGCCGCTCATTTCAATCTCTCCACCCTTGCCATACCTAGATTCGTTATGTCGCAACCACAGGGTCCGAAGCCCACAGGGATCCCATCAATGTCAGGCTGCCGAGTGGCTACCAGCCAGAGGGGCCCTGCACTGCTGCTGGGTCACTTTTATGGTGTTTGGTGGTGCTTGTCCTGAGCTAACATACGCATGACACCACCTGCTAAGCCCCCTACTAACGACAGTATCAGCTCAGTCGCGGAGCCAGACTGAGTGAGATGCCCACTCGAGGTGGCGACCATCACAACGTCCCTCCAACGACCGTCCCCCGCGAACCCCCAACCCCAAAGGCTTTGACATAAACTCACCACAGGCACAGAAGTGTACGGGGAAACTGAATCTGAGGTCACCACAAGACCAGAGCAACTGGGGCCACAGAATTAGAGCGAATCTAAAGACAATAATTCGTTTGCATAAAGGAGAATTAAAAGTACTACAATCAATTTTTCATACTCTAACAAGAGGCGGCTGTAAAGAGTTTGTATTCTTATGCTCTGAGACAGTCCTTACTTTTACAAATGTTAATATACGTAGGTAAAAAGGTAAAGGAGTCCCATAACCTATAAGGTCGTAGGGGAGCGAGGCGTCGGAGACCTCACTTCTCTAGGGCCAGCATATTGAGGGCGGCGCCCATCTCCTCTCCCTCGCTGCTTTACCTTCCCTGACCCTAAAGAGGACAGGTACCCATTTACAGCTGGGTGAACTGGGGGAGCTGTACTGAAGCCAAGGCGCGCAAACGGTCACCCATCCAACTGGTAACCACGCTCGACGCTGCTTAACTTGGCTGGGGGAAAGCGAGTGCTCCGACCACTGAGCTATCCCGTCCCCCTAAATATATATATATACGTGCAGCGTATCAAAAAGAATAGCCTCAAAGAATAATGTGAAATACTGTGTAGATAAAAGCAGATACACGAAAACTGCCTTATCTTGGACCCAGTAATAATCTCATATGTCTTGCCTAACTTGCTTAAAAGGGAACATTATTGAAGAATTCAACTTCATTTCTAGTGCCTTCAAAACTTAACCTTAAAAATCTACTATGAAAGTATTTTATGGAAAAGTTTGTGGTTTTTAATCTTGTTTTAGAGAAATGGTTCGATGAGTAGTAATTTTTTCATCATTTATTCTTTCATTTCGAGGATAATGGAATAAGCACCCATGTGCTTTTAAACATCCAATCCCCATGTGATTGTGGTTTTGTAAATTTTGTCTTCCGTTCCCATTTCCGTGTGTCAATATTTTCTTGATTGCTTTTGTGAGGCTAGGTTGAAATCTGCTGTTTCAGCTTACGTTATTGTTAAGACCATTTAACCTTACCCCTCCCTCTCTCTCTCTCTCTCTCTCTCCTCTCTCTCTCTCTCTCTCTCTCTCTCTCTCTCTCTCTCTCTCTCTCTCTCTCTCTCTCTCTCTCTTACACACACACCCACACACACACACATATACACACACACACGCACACACACGGAAACGGATAACGATATAATATACAAAAATGCATACACACAGGAAATGAATGCAAAAAAGCACATGAGTGTTTCTTCCATTGTCCTCGAGGTAAAAGAATGAACACACGCACGCACCAACACACGCACACACACAGAGATTTTACACACACACACATTCACGCACACACACACACACCACACACACACACACACACACACACACACACACACACACACACACACACACACAACACACACACATATTGGCACGTACACCCACGCCTGACCTTTTATTTCTTCTAACATCACTGACAAACTTTCACAATATGCTACACAGAAAAGTTTAATACTGTAAGCAACAACAACAAAAGACCCCAAAAAGTACCCTAGGCTATTGGCAAGATTCAGAAATCACCTCTTAAACTTGCGCGAAATACAATGTAAAACAATGCAGTTTAAACTCAAAACAACCATTATTTCGAGGAATACTAGCAGGCCCTACAATTCTTGGGTTTCACACACACCACACACACACACACACACACACACACACACACACACACACACACACACATACAGGCGCGCGCACGTACATACACACAAACACACACGCACGCACGCGCGCGCACCAATCACAGAGAAAGAGGGGGCAGGAAGAAAAGACAAAGAGAGAGAGAGAGATTCTTTTATTTCGAGGATAATGGAATAAGAAGCACACAATGGCCTACTCTTCCGAAAAGGGGAACAGGTGCGTTCACACACGGGACCTCGGTTTATAGTCTCATCGGAAGGACTGAGAGAGAGACACAGAGAGAGAGACAGACAGACATACATACAGACAGAGGTGGAGAGAGTGAGAGAGAGAGAGAGAGAAAGAGAGAGAGACATACAGACAGACAGACAGAGGGATATATATATATATATATATATATATATATATATATATATATATATATATATATATATATATATATATATATATATGTGTGTGTGTGGTGTGTGTGTGTGTGTGTGTGTGTGTGTGTGTGTGTGTGTGTGTGTGTGTGTGTGTGTGTGTATGTGTGTGTGTGTGTGTGTGTGTGTGTGTTGAGATTCTTTTATTTCGAGGACAATGGAATAAGCAGCACACAATGGCCTACTCTTCCGAAAAGAGGAACAGGTGCGTTCACACACGGGACCTCAGTTTATAGTCTCATGCGAAGGACTAAGAGAGAGAGAGAGAAGAGAGAGGGGAGACAGAGGGGAGAGAGAGAAATTAAATGAATTGAATTGAACTGAATCGAACTGAATAAATTTTATTTAAAGAGGGTTATGGCATAACCAAACATGCTTTTTTTTTACAACCAGCCCTCTGGGCAAAATGAATACAAAAACCCCCAACAAAAAACTCCTTTCAACCAAACAACAAACAAACAACAAATTTTTCTTCAAAGAAAAAAAGGAGCGGGAGAGAAAAAATCGAATCATCCCAAAATGCAAAGTACATAATTATTGTCAAACATACAATTTTAGAACTCTAGAAAAAGTAAGTTTTTTAAAAGAAGTTGTGTTTGTTTGCGTTTTGGTTTTTTTAATGAAAGATTAGAGAAATAAAAGCCATGAAAACTACAGGTGAAAAACGACCAAAAACAAAACAAAACCAACCAACCAAGCAACTAAACAACCAACACAGGCAGAGTGAGACAGAAAAGAGCAAAGCTTCGGGGAAGCAGGGACACTAGGAAAACTAATTCACTTACAAGTGACGCCTTTCTCCAGAAAACAAAAGAGAAATGGAGGCATGAAAAGTACAAGTTAAAAGAAAGAAAAGAAAGAAAGAAAGTAAAGAAAAGAAAAGAAAGAAAGGAAAAGAAAAGATAGAAAGAATGGAAAAGGAAAAAAAGAAAGAAAAGAAAGAAAAAAGAGAGAAAAGAAAGAAAGAAAAGAAAAGAAACAAACAAACAAACAAAAGAAACAAAAGAAAAGGAAAACAAAAGAATTTTTTAAGCTAAGATTTTTTTTTTAAAAAGAGAAGAAAAACGGAGGCAGCGAAAATTCCGTGTAAAAACAAAAGTAAAAAGAAAACAAAACCTTTTTTTTTAACACCGAAACAAACAAACAAACCCAACAAAGACAGAAAAAGAAAAGAAGAGAAAGGAGACCCAGAGACCATGAAACTCCCAAGTTTAAAAAACCCAACAACAACTAAAAACACCACAGAAAATAAGACCCAAAAACCAAAGCAAACAAACCTATCAACAAACAGGCAAAGAAAGAAACGGAGAAAAAAAAGAAAACGAAAAAAACCCAGAAAACCAACCCCAAAACAAAGCAAAAAAAACCCCTCAACTCAAAGAAAGAAAGAAAAGAGAAATGGAAAGCATGAAAATCAAAGGTGAAAAAAAGAACTACCCCACCCCACCCCCCACCCCCCAAAAAACAAAAAACACACCAAAAAAGTCAAAAACATACCAAAAAACAAAAAAAAAACCACCAAACAAAAACAAAAAAAAAGAAAAATGAAGCCACGAACATCACAAAGTAAACAAAACAAAAGAAAAAACAAAACAATCACCACAAAAAATAAAGACACAACCCCACACCGTACCCCCACCCCACCACCCACCCCCACCACCCCCTAAGCCAAACCAACAAAGACAGGGACAAAGAAGAGAAAGAAACAGAAACAGAAACAGAAAGAAACAGAAAGAAACAGAAAGAGAAACAGAAAGAAACATAAAAGCGACAAGCGAAAAGCAAAGCGTAAGCAGGGACAGCAGCAAGTGTAAAGGTAAAGAAAAAGGTAAAGCAGTCCCATAACCTATAAGGTCGTAGGGGAGCGAGGCGTCAGAGACCTCACTTCTCTAGGGCCAGCATATTGAGGGCGGCGCCCATCTCCTCTCCCTCACTGCTTTACCTTCCCTGACCCTAAAGAGGGCAGGTACCCATTTACAGCTGGGTGAACTCGGGGAACAGTACTGAAGCCAAGGCGCACAAACGGTCACCCATCCAACTGGTAACCACGCTCGACGCTGGGGAAAAGCGAGTGCTGCAGCAAGTGTAGGCACACACAAAGAAAGAGAAAGAAACAGAAAGAAGAAACAGAAACAGAAAGAGAAAGAAACAGAAAGAGAAAGAAACAGAAAGAAACAGAAAGAAAAGCGACAAGCGAAAAGCAAAGCGTAAGCAGGGACAGCAGCAAGTGTAGGCACACACAAAGAAAGAGAAAGAAACAGAAAGAGAAAAAGAAAGAGAAACAGAAAAAGAAACAGGAAGAGAAGCAGAAAGAGAAACAGAAAGAAAGAAGGCGAAAAGCGCAAAGCGCAAAGTGAAGCATAAGCAGTATGTTCTTTCGAGCCAGAAGGCCCATAGAGCCGGAGCTTATCCCGGTTTCTGTAGCGTTAAGCGAACTGATGGTTTTTCACCACCCCTGTGACAGGACGCTAGTCTGTCGCCAGATACTTCCCCAGCAGAGCTGGTACCCACTTGTACACCTGGGTGGAGTGAGGAAAATAGGAGTAAAGTGTCTTTCCCAAGGGCACAACACCGAGCCGAGCAGGGATCGAACCCGCGACCTCTGGATCACGAGTTGACCGCCTAAACCACTCGACCACGGTGCCTCCTGAAGCATAAGCAGGGACAGCAGCAAATGTAGGCACACACAAAGAAAGAGAAAGAAACAGAACGAGAAAGAAAACCGAAAAGCCACAAAGCCACAAAGCGAAGGGTAGGCAGGCGGGGAGAGCAGCAGCAAGTAGTGCAGGCACTCTGACTGACTCACGGGTAACTCCTTTCTCCAGGCACTCGTAGTAGCCATAGTAGCACAGCTGCTGCAGCAGCAAGGGGTGGAATTTCTCCAGCACTTTGAGCTCCTTCAGCTGATTGTAGATCACGTCCAGGTCCTCTGCTGTTCGCTCGCTTGGTCTGGGGTACAACACAAGTACACACACACGCACGCAGGAGCACACGCAAGCATGCATGCAAGCAAGCAAGCACACACACGCGCACAAACACACACACACACATTTTAAAAATGTGATTATTAAAATAACAATTATTCTAATTTGACGTTTCGTATAACAACATATTTAATGAACAGTCACATATCTATTTATTTATTTATTTATTTATTCTTGTATATCGAGGATAATGGAATAAGCACTCATGTGCTTTTTTACATCCAGTGCCCGTGTGTATGCGGTTTTTGTAAAATTTTGTCATCTGTTTCCACCGGCACACAATGGCCTACTCTTCCGAAAAGCGGAACAGGATTTAACGTGTGCGCAAGTTGTTCTGCATGCGTTCGAACACGGGGCCTCGGTTTATAGTCTCATCCTTACGCACACGCACGCAGGAGCACACGCAAGCAAGCATGCAAGTACGCAAGCACGCACGCACACGCGCACAAACACACACACACACACACACACACACAGCTTAGATAAGATATTTTAACAATTTGATTATTAAAACAGTGTTTATTTCAATTTGGCGTTTCGAATAACAACATATTTCATGAACAGTCATATATAGGACATTTGTTTATAGTCGTAAGTCATATCAGCATCTCTTATGTACTTATTTGTTGTTATCATTGCTCAGCCCTTTTCTGTGAACTGTCCACGTTATTTAGTAAGAGATGCCCACTTTCCTGCACACATCCTGCAACATAAGTGCCCCTTCCCATCGTCTAATATCACTTTGAGTGAATAGGCTTAAAATCGAAGCAACAACAAGATTCAAGATTCAAGATTTAATTCCTTTCACCCCTTTTGGGGGTATGGAGGATTACAAACAAATTAAACAGGAGAATAAACCTAACAGCAATATACCCAAAAAGAATATGAATACTAACAGTAACTGAAAAGCAAGAGTTCATCGCATAATGATAAGCAAACAGTATTTATGACTTAATACTATTTTTAAGTATACACATTTCTTTAAAAGGCATAATCTACACATATGAAAGACAATTGATACTTCAAGAAATACCTGCAAATCTTATGAAATTTGAGAGCGACAGGAGAACTTTTCGAGAGGCCACTGACAACAACATCGCGATCGGTGGTCTAGAGGTAAAGCACCTGCCCAGAAAAGTCAGGAGGGCGGGTTCGATCCCCTATTGAGCTCACACTTACCCCCATCCATTAGACCTTAAGTGGCGGTGGGCTGAAATATGATGGTTCATATTTTAATAGATGATAAGTCTTTCCAATGAGACGATAAACTGAGGCCCCGTATGTAATACGCATCGTGAACCATCCACAGCAACAAGAGAGTTAGTTGTCCCTGGCAAAATTCTGTATAGAAAGGCCACTCTGATAAGGAAACAAATACACAAGCAAACAGCAAAAGGGGGGATAAAAAGAGAGAGAAAAAATGGGTGGCACTGCTCTTGTGGCGACTGCAGGTGACTGCGTCTCTCTGAAGCGGCTGACACCAGAATAATTATTAATGAAGGTAGGAAGCAAGTGAGGAGTACAAGCCCTGCCTGTCAACTCATTACCGAGGCCACCTATACGGTTTTACAAACACAGGCGTTAACTGGGATAATTACTTCTTCTCCGAAAATATGAATGAATGAATGAATGAATGAATGAATATCAATAATAGATATGAATGCATGAATGGAATCGATAAATCATTCACAAAGCGGATACAAACATAAAGTTAACCGCAATTCCATGATTGGTGGATCCTACTTTTCCAGGACTTTGTGATACTTTAATTGGTAAGATAATAGTTAAACCTAGAATTCTTGTTATCATATACTGCTTAAAGTAAAATTCAGACCTGAAATTGTATAATAGTGGTGGATGTGTGGTGGTGTGGTGTGTGGTGGTGTGGTGTGTGGTGGTGTGTGTGGGTGTGTGTGTGTGTGGGTGGGTGTGGGTGGTGGGTGGTGTGTGTTGATTTGGATTGGTTAGAAGTATTATTGTATGGTTAGTGATGTAGTAAGATAGAAGTTAGAGTAATAGGTTTGATTGTCTGTGATAGATAAGCAGATAATAATTCATTATTATATAGATTATTTTATATATATTATTATATTTAATCGAGATGTTTAGATCTTCTAAATGGGATTGATGGGCTGGAGGGTCTACGCTTTTAAGTTGCTCCAGGAAGTTGGTAAAAAAATTTCCCACCCTTAATTGACCAGGCGCCACCCACAACCACCCAAATACGACTTCATGGCCACAAAAGAATGGAAATCAGCTGTTCTGTCCATTCTTCTTCTTCTTCGTTGTCGAATGCTCAGACGGCAAGTATTGTTATAAGTTATTATGAGCTAAAACGTATTGCACTGCCGTTAAGCGCCGCACAAGTCAGGCCCAGCACATCCGACTTCGGCAGGGGAGAGAACTGTTCTCTTTTAAATCTTTCTGGGGGGAAAGGGCAGGAGAAGAAACGACAGAAGACAGAAAATAGACAAGAGGAAGGTGACAGGAAGACAAGGAGTAACGTAGAAACACAGAGAGAGGGGATCGAAAAGAGGGAATTTCTGGCACAGATTTTCCAGAAAGCGGAGATGTTATTTATACGAAAGGCCCCCCCGGCATTCCCGCGGGTGAGGACAGAGGACAGACACGCAGGGTAGTGAGGAAGATGTTGAGCAGAGATAGCAGCAGAGTGCAGGAGCATGACAGTCGGGGAATGAGAGCAAGTACGAGACAGAGTCGGCGACAGAGGCATAGACAGAGAGAGAGAGAGAGAGAGACAGAAGAAAGACCGATAGACAGACAGACAAAGACAGAGAGACAGAACGACAGAAGACAGAAAATAGACAAGAGGAAGGTGACAGGAAGCGACAGACACGATCAAATTTGCGCTGCTTGTCGTAGTGCACTGTTCCTGCCAAAGAGTGCTTCCATACTGCAGTTAGTTATCAGCTAGCAGCATGTGCTGGCAGTTTGCACTGATCCACGTTTTGCTAAGAAATGTAGAGCCAAGTACGGGGAGGGGAGAGAGGTTTCGGGCGCAATCGAGGACGCTCGTCCATGAGAGAGAAGAGAGGGGGGGGAGGAGAGAGAGAGAGAGAGAGAGAGAGAGAGAGAGAGAGAGAGAGAGAGAGAGAGAGAGAGAGAGAGAGACAGAGCAGACAGAAGACAGAGAGAGAAAGAGACAGACAGAGAGAGAAAGACAGAGAGAGACAGACAGAGAGAGACAGAGAGAGACAGACAGAGAAAGACAGAGAGAGACAGACAGAGAAAGACAGAGAGAGACAGACAGAGAAAGACAGAGAGAGAGAGAGAAGAGACAGACAGACAGACCGATAGACAGACAGACAAAGACAGACAGACAATCAGATAGAGAGAGAGAGAAGACAGACAGACAAAACAGATAGAGACAGAGAGAGAGAGAGAGAGCAAACGAACTTTTATTTCTTGAGGGTGATAGAATAAAGTAACTTTTGAAAGCTTTTTTTTTTTACATCCAACCCTCTAGCAACGAGAGAGACAGACAGACAAACAGAGACAGATAGACAGACAGAGACAGACAGACAGAGACAGACAGACGACAGACAGAGACAGACAGACAGACAGAGACAGACACACACAGTACAGAGAGAGACAGAGAGAAAGAGAGAGAGAGAGACGGAGAGCGAGAGAGAGGGAGAGAGCGTTAGAGATAGAGACAGACAGACAGACAGACAGACAGACAGAGAGAGTGAGAGGACGGACTGACAGACAGACAAGCAAACGCAAACAGAAAAAGATTAGGCGCTGGCCCCCCCAAAAAAGAAATAATTACCATTCAAAGAAAATAATATCCGATTTCGCTTGTTATATGATAGCATATTGTTTCTAAGCAAAGTAGGACACACACACACACACACACACACACACACACACACACACACATGTACAGGTGGGCTGGGGTGGAGAGACAGAGACAGAGAGACAGAGACAGAGAGACAGAGAGAGAGACAGAGAGACACACAGAGAGAGAGAATGCGATTGCGAAAATTTTATTCGATATAGGCCTTGACCCCAAAATGAGACAGACAGACAGACAAACAGACAGAGACAGACAGACAGAGACAGACAGACAGAGAGAAGGAAACAGAAAGACAGAGAGACAGAAACAGAAAGACAGAGAGACAGAAACAGAGAGACAGAGAGAGATAGAGAGAGATTAAACCATAAATAATTAGCGCTGTTTGCTTAAAATAAAACGGGGAAAAAAATAACAACACTGAAAAAAGTTTTTTTTGCACTGTGTTTCATGTGTGGATTTATTAGTTTGTTTTCTTTGTATGTTTTATTTGGCCTCGCTTTCTTTTGTTTTGTTTTGTGTTATTCTTGAATGTATAGCGATCTTTGCTCGGAATAGCTCAGTGGTCAGAGCACTCGCTTTCCCCCAGCCAAGGTTAAGCAGCATCGAGCGTGGTTACCACTTGGATGGGCGACCGTTTGCGCGCCTTGGCTTCAGTAGAATCCCCCATTTCACCCAGCTGTAAATAATTGGTACCTGCCCTCTTTAAGGTCAGGGAAGGTAAAAGCAGCGAGGGAGAGGAGATGGGCGCCGCCCTCAATATGCTGGCCCCTAAAAAAGTTGAGGTCTCTGATGCCTCGCTCCCCTACGACCTTATAGGTTATGGGGACACCTTTACCTTTTATGTTTATTTTCACCTTGTTTTGGGGATTTGTACTGCTGGCTCTGAATATGCGATCTTTGTTTATCTGCTTGGTTCATTTTGGCCTTGTCTTTCGTGTGTGTTCTGGAATATTTTGTTTTTTCTTTATTTTGCTTTATTCGGGGTTGTTTGTTCATTGAGATTGCTGCTATATTAGTGGCTTGGCTGGTTGGCTAGTTGGTTGGTTGGTTGATTGGCTGGTTGGTTGGTGGTTGGTTGGATGTTTGGTCAGTTGATTGGTTTGCTGGTTCACACACACATATACACACACACACGAACACACACACATACACACACGCACACACACATACATACATACATACATACATATACACACACGCACACACATACACACACGCACAAACACACACCCACACACACGTACACACACACACACTCGCACGCACAAACATACACACAAACATACATAAACACTCAAACCACCACAAAACACACAACACACACACACACACAACACACACACCACACACACAAAGGCTATCTCCTCAATCTTCTCTCCTTACACCCCTTTCCCCTCCCTACCTTAACTTCCATCACACTTTCCACTTTCCTGTCTAATACCACTGATAGTGATCAGATGTTAAATGGATACAACACCTACAACGACACAGCACACACACACACACACACACACACACACACACACACATCACACACACACACTCACCACGCTCGCACGCAACGCACGCAGTACGCGCACGCACACACACAACTCAAACACACACAGAGGCTATCTCCTCAATCTTCTCTCCTTTACACCCCCCCCCCCTTCCCTTCCCCTCCCTACTTTAACTT
>CM054136.1:70996297-71013797 GCA_028751875.1 Rapana venosa | reverse complement strand
TCAGAATGCAAATAATGCTCTCCTTCAGAATGAAATCACTACCGTCTTTCAGAATGCAACCAATACTATCTTTCAGAATGCAATATGTACTGTCCTTCACAATGCAATCGATACTATCCTTCAGAATGCAAATCAGAACTACCCTTTTAAAATGCAAACGATGTTCTCCTTCTGAATGCAATCAGTACTATCTTTCAGAATGCAATCAACCACACTATCCTTCAGAATGCAAACAACACCGTCTTTCAGAATGCAAACAACACTATCCTTCAGAATGCAGTCACTATCCTTCAGAATGCAAATAACACTATTCCTCAGAATGCAAACAACACTACCCTTCAGAATGCAAACAACACTATCCTTCAGAATGCAAACAACACTACCCTTCAGAATGCAAACAACACTACCCTTCAGAATGCAAACAACACTATCCTTCAGAATGCAAACAACACTATCTAAAATGCGATGAGGTCTGTCCTTTACAATGCATCCAAAGCTATCCTTTAGAATGCAGACGATATCATCTGAAAAGCAATCAGTTCTGTCCTTCAGAATGCAAACGATATCATCTGAACAGCAATCAGTTCTGTCCTTCAGAATGCAAACAATATCAACTGCAAAGCAATCAGTTCTATCCTTCAGAATGCAAACAATATCATCTGCAAAGCAATCAGTTCTGGCCTTCAGAATGCAAACGATATCAACTGCAAAGCAATCAGTTCTGGCCTTCAGAATGCAAACGATATCAACTGCAAAGCAATCAGTTCTGGCCTTCAGAATGCAAACGATATCAACTGCAAAGCAATCAGTTCTGGCCTTCAGAATGCAAACGATATCATCTGCAAAGCAATCAGTTCTGGCCTTCAGAATGCAAACGATATCATCTGCAAAGCAATCAGTTCTGGCCTTCAGAATGCAAACGATATCATCTGCAAAGCAATCAGTTCTGGCCTTCAGAATGCAAACGATATCATCTGCAAAGCAATCAGTTCTGGCCTTCAGAATGCAAACGATATCATCTGCAAAGCAATCAGTTCTGGCCTTCAGAATGCAAACGATATCATCTGCAAAGCAATCAGTTCTGGCCTTCAGAATGCAAACGATATCATCTGCAAAGCAATCAGTTCTGGCCTTCAGAATGCAAACGATATCATCTGCAAAGCAATCAGTTCTGGCCTTCAGAATGCAAACGATATCATCTGCAAAGCAATCAGTTCTGGCCTTCAGAATGCAAACGATATCATCTGCAAAGCAATCAGTTCTGGCCTTCAGAATGCAAACGATATCATCTGCAAAGCAATCAATCCTGTCCTTTCGAACTGTCGACCAGAAAACAGGATGAACGATACCTGACACTGCTCAAGGCAGACTTGTCAACAGCAATGCTGTTACAGCGCCAATGCCATAGAAAGTCTCCTCCAAAAATCAAAGACAAAACGAAATGGTCAATTTCTGGCGTTAGCTGCATTTGTTTTTAATCTAAACCAAAACAAGGACAGATTTTTGTTTTAAAAAAAGAACGAATCAGACGTGGGTGGAACGATAATGGTGAAAACGTCAGTGGGTGTACATGAAATGGCTATGCGACAAAAGTGGATTTTTGCTGTGTGGGGTTTCAACTAAAGTTGAGGCAGTCCCAGATGATAGAAGTAAAAGAAAACGTACGTGAAGCACGAAAGAGATCAAGTCACAGCGAGTTCACCAAACCTTTCGCGAGAGAGAGAGAGAGAGAGAGAGAGAGAGAGAGAGAGAGAGAGAGAGAGAGAGAGAGAGAGGGAGGGAGGGGAGAGAGAGAGAAAGAGAGAGAGATAGAGAGAAAGAGAGAGAGAGAGAGGGGGGGGGAGAGAAAAAGAGAGAGAGAGGGAGAGAGATTGATTTATTTTATTTCATTTATTATTTCATTTTCTTTTATTCTTTTATTTCGAGGATATTGAAATAAGCACTCGTGTGCTTTTTTTTCTTCCAGTCCCCGTGTGTATGCAGTTTTGTAAATTTTGTCATAAGAGAGAGGGGAGGGTGAGAGAGAGAGAGAGAGAGAGAGAGAGAGAGAGAGAAGAGAGAGAGAGAGAGAGAGAGAGAGAGAGAGAGAGCAAAACGAAAGTGGATGTGCCAAAAACTGACGTAGTAAATAAACAGACACTTATCTGGTGGCAACAACAAAATCACTCAAAACATGTATGCCACTTGTAGACAAAGGGTAAGTGTATACAATGACATTGTATGTATGTATGCTCTTACAATGAACATGGATTTTGAACAATAGTATGCGTACATGCTCTTACACTGAACAATCAGCTTGGACACATTTTTCCCCCCGTTCCTCCTTTCATTTTGCGAAATGACATAAAATTAGATTCCCTTTTTTATGTGTTATGCCCTTTGTCCTCAAACTTCGAAAATACGTTGCGCTGCCGTTAAGCACCTGGCAAGGCAGGCCCAGCGCTTCCGACTTCGGCATGAGAGAGAACTATTATCTTTCAAGTCTTTCTGGAAAGGAAAGGTAGGAGAATGGACCAAGAAGGCAGGGGAAAAAAAGACGAGAAGGAGGTGACAGGAAGAAAATGAACAAAGGCAGAAACAAAGAGAGGGATAGAAAAGAGGGAATTCCTAGCACAGAACAACAACGATCAAATCCACGCCGAAATCGGATGCGCTGGGTCTGACTTAGGCGCTTAATGGCGGCGCAACGCATTTTCGCTCGTCTGACAAGGCAATAATACAATAATAGTTGCTGCCTGAGCGTTGAGGAAGGAGATACGATCATTCCCGCTGAAGCACACACATTTCTTATCTGTTCTGTGTTCGTTTAACCACGATATCATCTTATCCCCATCAACTCTTTCCTCCTCAATTCCAGCGTGGATCGGTGGTCTAGAGCTAAGGCACCTGCCTAGAAAGCGAAAAGGATTTTTCCTCTTGAGTTAACATCAGTGCTGACTGTCCTTATGGCCGAGAGAGTGGGGATGTACTGTGGGCAAGGCATCTCCACTATAATCAAATTTCTGCCCAATTTCCGAATCAGCAGCTGCCTCCTCTGCTGTTTTGGAGGTCATCGTCGAACACGACGCACAAACAACAACAACAGTGCAGACTCCACTCTCCCCAAAAATCCTTCGAATGAGACTATAAACCGAAGTCCCGTGTGCGAACGCACGCAGAACATCTTGTGCACACGTTAAAACCCACTCCGCTTTTCGGAAGAGTAGACCACTGTGTGCCGGTGGGAACGGATGACAAAATTTACAAAAACTGCGTACACACGGGGACTAGATATGTTAAAAAAAAAGCACATGAGTGCTTATTCCATTATCCTCAAAATACAAGATTTTTTTTTTAAAGTTCCCGGTCGGAAGTATGCGGTGGTTCAAACCCCGATTGGGCCCGGAAATGTTCCCCCTATCCACTAAACCATGAGTGGTGGTCTGGGTCCCTGGCAAAATTATGGTTTAAAAAAAAAAAAGCAACTCTGATAGGAAAACAAATACAGTTGCAGACAGAGGAGAAAAAATGACCGGCACTGCCACAGGAGTTGAATGGAGAGGGGGGAGGGGGAGGGGACGAGGGAAGGGGGGGACGAGGGAAGGGGGGGAGGGAGGGAGGGGAGGGCTTAAAATGACTAGGAGGGGGAAAAGGACTGGTGCAATTCTGCTGTCTGCACCGTCTAAAGGTCACGGGCTTCTCTTGGGACATAATATTATGTATGTGTAATAGGGCTTGACCAGAACAGTCCGGCCGCAGTGTGTGTGTGTGTGTGTGTGTGTGTGTGTGTGTGTGTGTGTGTGTGTGTGTGTGTGTGTGTGTGTGTGTGTGTGTGTGTGGTGTGTGTGTGTGTCTGTGTGTGGGTGTGAGTGTGTGTGTGAGTTTGTATGTGTGTGAGTGTGTGTGTGTGAGTGTGTGTGTGTGTGTGTAGTGTAGTGTAGTATAGTGTAGTGTAGCGTAGTGTAGTGTAGTGTAGTGTGTGTAGTGTAGTGTAGTGTAGTGTAGTGTGTGTGTGAAGTTAAAATGATCATTCAGGGTAAAAGATTTGAGTTTGTACAACTGTCATCCTACAGTCATAAGAAGTGTGTGTGTGTGTGTGTGTGTGTGTGTGTGTGTGTGTGTGTGTGTGTGTGTGTGTGTGTGTGTGTGTGTGTGTGTGTGTGTGTGTGTGTGTGTGTGAGTGTGTGTGTGTTTGTGCGTGTGTGTGTGTGTGTGTGTGTGTGTGTATGCGTCTGTATGTATGTATATGTATGTGAGTGTGTGTGTGTATGTATGCGTGCGTGTGTGTATGTGTCTGAATGTGTGTGTGTGTGTGTGTATACACACACACACATAAATATATATATATATATATATATATATATATTATATTATATATATATATATGTGTGTGTGTGTGTGTGAGTTTTATTTATTTTATTTATTTATTTTTTATTTTATTCTTTTATATCGAGGATAATGGAATAAGCACTTATGTGCTTTTTTACATCTAGTGCCCGTGTGTATGCGGTTTTGTAAATTGTCATCTGTTCCCACCGGCACAGAATGGCCTACTCTTACGAAAAGCGGAACAGGATTTTAACGTGTGCGCAAGATGTTCTGCGTGCGTTCGCACACGGGACCTCGGTTTATAGTCTCATCCGAGGGACTTTGACATTCAGTTCGATTTTTTTGTCAAACTGGGAAGAAAGGGCGAGGCTGGGAATCGAACCCACAACCTCACGGTTTACTTGTTGGCAGGCGAACGTCTTAACCATCCTGCCACCTGTGTGTGTGTGTGTGTGTGTGTGTGTGTGTGTGTGTGTGTGTGTGTGTGTGTGTGTGTGTGTGTGTGTGTGTGTGTGTGTGTGTGTGTGTGTGTGTGTGTGTGCACGCTTGTTTAGACATAGTCCAAATTGAAGGTTATATGTGTATGTGTGTGTGTATGCTTGTTTAGTCACAGTCCAAATTGAAAATTGTGTATGTGAGAGAGAGAGAGAGAATGTGTGTGTGTGTGTGTGTGTGTGTGGTGTGTGTGTGTGTGTGTGTGTGTGTGTGTGTGTGTGTGTGTGTGTGTGTGTGTGTGTGTGTGTGTACGCTTGTTTAGTCATAGTCCAATGTGAAGGTTATGTGCGTGTACGCTTGTTTAAGCATAGTCCAAATTGGAGGTTATATGTGTTTGTGTGTCTGTGTGTGTGAGTGTCTAGGTGTGCGTGTCTGTGAGTGTCTGTGCGTGCGTGTCCGTGTGTGGGTGACTCTGTGTGTGAGTTTCCGTGCGTGTGTGCGTGTGTGTTTGTGTGTGTGTGTTTAAATTGGTGACCACTTAACATTCCCAGCTTAGTTCATGACCTGGGAGAGTTGGAGGACAATCATGGGCAGTGGGGAACCAGTGAAGCAAATGATAGCCTATACACATACCCCTGTACACACACCCCTGTACACACAGTCATCTACATTTTCAGAGCAGTCTCTGAAAAATGTAATTTGAAAATTCAAAGTTAACCTTTGCCATTACTAGATGTCTATTGCACAGTCCCCCTTGAAGATGTGTTGTAGTTACAGTATTTTTTTCTGTTGTTTCATGTTCACACGTTCGATTCCCATTCAAGGGGATATTTTCTCCTGGAGTTAACATCAGTGAAGACTCCACTCTCCCCAAAAGTCCTTCGGATGAGACTATAAACTGAGGCCCCGTGTGCGAACGCACGCAGAACATCTTGCGCACACGTTAAATCCTGTTCCGCTTTTCGTAAGAGTAGGCCATTGTGTGCCGGTGGGAACAGATGACAGAATTTACAAAACCGCATACACACGGGGACTGGATGTAAAAGAGTGCGTGAGTGCTTATTCCATTATCCTCAATATAAAAGAATAAATAAATTAATTAATTTTAAAGTTTCAGTTTTGCTCATGTTAAAGATAACTTCTTGAATTATATGTTATTATGTAATATTTTCTACTTCTAAAGCACAAAAACACCAACACACACGCTATCTCTTCATGCTTTCTCCTTCTACCCCGTTTTCTCCATTCTTGACCTTTTTCCACCCATACACTTTCCACCTTCCTCGTCTAATATCACTAACAGTGAACAGACGTTAGATTGAAAACAACAACAACAACAACACAGTAATCCTCGCTTCCAGTATGGTAGTATTTATTTATTTATTATTTTATTTCGAGGTTGATGGTATAAGCTCTCGTGTGGCTTTTGTACATCCAGTCCCCGTGTGTATGTAGTTTTGTAAATTTTGTCATCCGTTCCCACGAAAAGCTGAACAGGTTTTACCGTGTGGGCAAGAAAGAGTGTGTGTGTGTATGTGTGTTTATTTATTTATTTATTTATTCTTTTATTTCGAGAATTATAGAATAAGCACCCATGTGCTGTTTTACATCTAATCCCCGTTTTGTCAATTTTGTCATGCGTTCCTAGCGACACACAATGGCCTACTCTTCCGAAAAGCGGAACGGGTTTTAAGGCGTGCGCAAGATGTTCTACGTGCGTTCGCACACGGGACCTTGGTTTATAGTCTCAACCGAAGGATGTAGTGTAGTGTAGTGTAGTGTAGTGTAGTGTAGTGTAGTGTAGTGTAGTGTAGTGTAGTGTAGTGTAGTGTAGTGTAGTGTGGTGTGGTGTAGTGTAGTGTAATGTAGTGTAGTGTAGTGTAGTGTAGTGTGGTGTGGTGTGGTGTGGTGTGGTGTGGTGTGGTGTGGTGTGGTGTGGTGTGGTGTGGTGTGTGTGTGACAGAGAGACAGAGAAAGAAAGATAGAGACACAGAAAGAGACACTGAGAGAGACAAGGACAATGACAAATTCCTTGATTTTGAGTGCTTTTTTTACATCCAGTCCAGAGAGAGAGAGAGAGAGAGAGAGAGAGAGAGAGAGAGAGAGAGAGAGAGAGAGAGAGAGAGAGAGAGAGAGAGAGAGAGAGAGAGAGAGAGAGAGAGAGAGAGAGAGAAGACGAAGAAACGTCAAGGAAAACAAATGCAAATCAGCACATTACAACCATTATTCAAAAACGATATCTCAAACACTCCTCACACACACACACACACACACATCACACACACACACACACACACATACACACACACACACACACACACACACACACACACACACACACACACACACACAAATAGCTATACTTCTGTACCTTATCACTAACATCTAGAAGATGTCGAAGTAAGAACCGTAATTCTGCCACACCTGACCCAGGGGGTAGGATTGTGGCCCCTAAACGGCCATCAGACCAGGCCAGAGGGGGTAGTCATGCTCCACTGGCCGCAATCACTGTCGGCGGGAGACTCACTTTTTACATAACAGCTCTAGGGGGCACGGGATGGCCTAGTGGTTAGAACGTTGTGCTCGGGATCTGACGGCCCGTGTTCGATCCACCACGACCCGGAGGCGCCCGTGATGGTGACTACAAAATATTTGTGCCCATAATTATGTTCAGGAATCCCACATTATATCGGGGGTCATTTTTTTTATATACACAGCTTTAGAAATGAGAGAAATGAGGTGCTTCCGAAGACTCTTAGGCATCTCGTACAAAGACCACATCACGAATGAAGAAGTCAAGAGTCGCATCCGCAATGAAATCGGGCCCTATACTGACCTTCAAACACTCGCAAGACAACGAAAACTGAAGTGGTTTGGTCATGTCACACGCTCCTCTGGTCTTGCTAAAACAATCCTACAAGGCACAGTGAGGGGAGGAAGAAGAAGAGGCAGACAAAGGAAGAGATGGGAGGACAACATTCGAGAGTTGACAGACATGGAGCTGAGAGACACCCTGAGGGTGGCTGAGAGACGAGAGGACTGGAGAAAGGTGGTTGACAAAGCTTCGAAGGCGCCCCAAAGGATTCGGAATCTGAGGGGACGGTGACGGTGAGCTTTACCAGTTGATTTCAGCTATCATGGTAACCCAAGCAATGTCAGACCACTTAGAATTCTGACAGGCGAAAAGAAGTTAAGAAGATGACCTTTACTTAAGATCTCTTCAGCGTTACAATTCAAGACACTGTTACAAAGCAGACGAGAAAGAGTGGAGAAGAACAAGTACAGGTAACCAACTTCAGCTCCATAATAATAACGATTATTTTATAACTAGCTCACATGAACACATAACCTACTAGATACCGAAGTACTATTTAGGCTACTTTGAATTGGTGTGTGTGTGTTAGAACACACTTTAAGCTATTAAATTTTGAATGTTGTTCAAAACATTAATTAATAATAATAATAATAATAATAATGTATGGAATTTATATAGCACTGAATCTTGTAAAGCAACAAATCAAAGCGCTCAGATGACTTTTTCTATATCGAGGATGATTTTTTTACATCCAGTCCCTGTGTGTATGCGGTTTTTGTAAATTTTGTCATCTGTTCCCACCGGCACACAATGGCCTACTCGTTCGAAAAACGGAACAGGATTTAACGTGTGCGCAAGATGTTCTGCATGCGTTCGCACACGGGGCCTCCGTTTATAGTCTCATCCGAAGGAAATTCGTATGTAATGTACGTTTCTTTCTTTCTGAATAAACATTATTTAAGCCAATTCCTTTATACACACTACAAAGTAAATAAGTAGACAAATGAACATATAAAAGCGTGAAACTAAGAAATCTTTCGACGACAGTTTTTCAGACATTGTCCTATAAGAATCATCAATTTGCTTGCTCTGACTCGTGAGTTTCGGCACCTGGCCTCTCTCTCTCTCTCTCTCTCTCTCTCTCTCTCTCCTCTCTCTCTCTCTCTCTCTCTCTCTCTCTCTCTCTCTTTTCTTTTCTTCTTCTTCTACCAAGCCAGAGTGATTTTTTTCTGTGCGTATTTCTTTTTACAATAAAACATCATTTTTCTAACAAAATCTGCGACAGCGGCGGCCCTAGTGCACCCCATTATAATTATTTTGGCTAGGGCGTTGAAACGAGAAACGACTGAACAGCTAGTTTTAATCTAGCCAGAGTGAAATTTGATCTGAGCTGCTCCCGTTTCAAATTAAGTTTCTGCGACAAAAGAAAGCGGATATATTTATATTTTTTTAAAATATTTTATTCTTTTATATCGAGGATAATGTAATGAGCACTTATGTGCTTTTTATATCCAGTCCCCGTGTGTATACGGTTTTGTCAGTTCTGTCATCTGTTCCCACCGGCACACAATGGCCTACTCTTACGGAAAGCGGAACAGGATTTAACGTGTGCGCAAGTTGTTCTGCGTGCGTTCGCACGCGGGACCTCGATTTATAGTCTCATCCGAAGGACTTTCGGGGAGAGTGGAGTCTGCACTGATGTTAACTCAAGGGGAAAATATCCCCTTGAACGGGAATCGAACCTGGGTCGTCAGATTGCGAGCGCAATGTTCTAACCACTAGGCTATCCCGTCAGCAAACAAACGACAAACGACAACTGTCAACACGTATACGTACCCAAGACACAGACAGAAAAGTACAATACATGGACGAAAACAAAAGAGCAGGGTGAGCCTGTTCCGCTTTTCGTAAGAGTAGGCCATTGTGTGCCGGTGGGAACAGATGACAGAATTTACAAAACCGCATACACACGGGGGACTAGATATAAAAAATAAAAAAGCACATGAGTGCTTATTCCATTATCCTCGATATAAAAGAATAAATTCAATAAATAAATTTTTAAAATTTGTTGTTCTCAAACATTTCTAATTTCTATTCTCTCTCTTCTCTTGGTGACGTGGTACTTAATATACCTGTACAGGAAAACGGGCCGGGGGGGGGGGGGGGAGGAATTTGAGGTCATCTCCCTCCGTGGGTATGCCTGAGTCTTGTCCGTATAAACAGCATCCCTACCTTCTGGAAATTCTGTGCTAGGAATTCCCTCTTTTCTCTCTTTGCTTCTTTGAGTCACCTCCTTCTTGTCCATTTTCTGCCTTCTTGGTCTATTCTCTTGCTTCTTTTTTTCCCAGAAAGAGTTGACAGATAACAATTCTCTCCCCTATAACACGCCGAAGTCGGATGTGCTGGGCCTGACTTGTCCGGTTCTTAACGGCAGCGCAACGCATTATTGCTCATATGACAGGAAAAAATAGTTGCTGATTATATCGTAATTTTAATATACAAATCATAGTACAAGAATAGTCATCATACTATGTACAAATATGACATATGATATATTTGGTATAATTATATACTGTAATACTATACATTAATTCTGTACTGAATTTGCTGCACGTAATCATCGCATGTTTAATTAAGAAAAGCAGCCAGCTTTGTCCAGCTTCCTTGTCCCCTGCCAGTACCTGACCAATCCTCATCCGTCATCTGTGACAGGACAGTAAGTCAGTGTCAGGACTGCCGATTTACACTATGTCGCATTCTCTCTCTGTCTCTCTGTCTCTTTGTCTCTCTGAAATCTCTCTCTCTCTCTCTCTCTCTCTCTCTCTCTCTCTCTCTCTCTCTCTCTCTCCCCCACTCTCATGTTAACTTGACCAGAGTGTTTCCAATTTACAACGCTTCAGCAGGTCACAATTACTCGAGCTCTCGAAAAAGCAAGCAAAAACAGTAGAAGGACAGAGTTTGCAAAGCACTTCTTGTTTTTAAACGCCTCACTTCCCTCATGCTAGCTTCCCCTATAGTTGTCTTCCCATTTTCTCGCTCCTCCTCCTCCTCCTTCTCCTCCTCTTTCCCCTCCTCTTCTGCCCCTTCCTCCTCCTCCTCCTCTTTCCGTTCCTTCACCTTCTTCTCCCCTCTAGCTAATCTCTGTCCTGCGGAGGTCTCTCTTTGTTTGAGCAGGTGGGAGGGGCGCGGGGAGGGATTACAGGGACCAGGGGACTGCCCGCACTGCCCTGCAAAGTAGGGGGTAGGCAGACACAGATCAGTGCAATTCTTTTGTCCGCGCCGCCGCCGCCGACAGACCCCTGGCTTCCCTGGGGAAATATCTTGCCGGCGGGACAGAGGAGGCATTGTGAAGACGACCTGTGCTTGACACGGTTTGTAAGAACGCTGACCGGCCGACCTTGCAAGTCTGCAGGAAGTTTGTTGTGGACATTCTTGTCATCGGTTGCGTCTTTTTGCATTGAGGTCTGCGTCTGCACTTAGAATCCTTTGCTTTTTGGAAGTCTGGGGCTTAGTCTGTTTTAGATTCTTCTTAAGTGTGTTGTTAAAAATCCCAGTTTGTTGAAATCTTGTTTCGTCAGTAGCATAGAACCACTGTTTAGATTCTTCTTAAGTTTGTTGTTGAAAAACCCGATTTGTTGAAATATTTTTTTCAGCAACATTGAACCACTGTTCAGATTCTTCTTAAGTTTGTTGTTAAAAAGCCCAGTTTGTTGATTTTTTTTTTCCAGCAACATTGAGCCACTGTTTAGATTCTTCTTAAATTTGTTGTTAAAAATCCCAGTTTGTTAAAATCTTGTTTCTTCAGTAACATAGAACCACTGTTTAAATTCTTCTTAAGTTTGTTGTTTAAAAAAACCAGTTTGTTAAAATCTTTTCTTTTTCAGTAACATAGAACCACTGTTTAGTTTGAACGGCAGTAGGTTATTGAAAGCATCTGAACAATTTGCGCGAGAAAAAGGACAACGGTTTGCGCAAAACATTTCAGGTTAACATTCCCTTCCCCTTGTCAATGTGTAGATAGCAGCTCTAGCTTTGGTTTAAAGAAATGTTTTTTTCTTCAGAAAATCATAGTTCTCATAGACGCGAGCACTGTGAACAACAACAAACCAAGAGCTTATAGCGTGCTGCAAAGGCAAAGCATTACGAAGTTCGTTTGGCAACTGACCGGTATACAGTCACATACTTTGAACATAACATCTGCTGCAAATGCATATGCATACAAAAAATACTAAGGTAAAGAAATGGGAAGATTGTAAAAAGTAACACACAAATTAATAAAAACAACCACACACAAAAAACAAACAACTACACAAACAAACGGGCAGACAAAACCTGAGACACTGGAAGGAAAAATTTTGACCTAAGATTCTTTAAACCAAAAATAGGCGCAAGATGTTCTGCGAGTGTTCGCACACTCTGGGTGTGTGTGTGTTTATTTTTTTTATCATTTTTTTTATTCTTTTATATCGAGGATAATGGAATAAGCACTTATGTGCTTTTTTACATCTAGTCCCCGTGTGTATGTGGTTTTGTAAATTGTCATCTGTTCCCACCGGCACACAATGGCCTACTCTTACGAAAAGCGGAACAGAATTTTAACATGTGCGCAAGATGTTCTGTGTGCGTTCGCACACGGGGCCTCGGTTTATAGTCTCATCCGAAGGACTTTTGGGGAGAGTGGAGTCTGCACTGATGTTAACTCAAGGGGAAAATATCCCCTTGAACGGGATGTGTGTGCGTGTGTGTGTGTGTGTAAAAAGGAATATACGCGATGCTTTTGGTTAGTGCTAATCACCTACACAAAAAATGTAGACTGGAAGTTGTGGATGGTGAGCAATAACCTTTTCCAGCTGAATAAGCTCAGAAAATGTCGTAATACATGGGAACACTACAATGTACTCTTCCCAAATACAGCATACTCTCCTCCCTTTCTCTCTCTCTCTCTCTCTCTCTCTCTCTCTCTCTCTCTCTCTCTCTCTCTCTCTCCCCTCTCTCTTCTCTCTCTCTCTCTCTCTCATCAAATCCACCTGATTTTGTTAGTGGCATAACCTTTCCATGATTATTGTTTAGCATGTCGGTAGTTCCATTCTTCGTATGCATCTTCATCAATAGATTACACAATCTTTCTCTGTCAGAAAAATACCGAACGTTCACAGCTGACAAAAAAATAAAAACATTCACTGAACCTCCGGAAGCGTGTATATAGCCTACCTACCTCTATCCGATTTTCGGGTGGAGTTATCGACTCTATCCCTTGTTCCTCCTGTCTTTTGGGGGGATTTTTTGGCCTCATAAAATATTACGTGAGACATATTTTGATCTTCAATGGCCTGAAAAGCACTACACATGGAAAGAGCCACACACAAAAAAATAGGAAATGGGGTTGAGTGAGGTGATGATCCGTTATGTCATTCCCCCAATACAAGTATTACGTGAGAGATATTTTGATGTTCAACGTCATTCTTATTACAGTGAGGTTTACAAAGCATTTCTCTGATAGATTGAAGTGGTTGTTTGTGTTTTTTTAATAGGCGCTGAAAGGACTCTAGATCCATGCTTTCCAATCTGACATTGCTATTTTGGAATTACTATCGCCTTTCAATTACCATTTCCACACAACCGACTTCTCTGTTGACGTTGTTGCTGACGTTTTCATATGAGACCGTTGCCTACAATTCAGAGTCAGCTGTTTTCTTCTTTCCTTGCTGTACAGTCTTATATTGTTATGGAAAAAATTTCTTAACTAACTTATGTTGTTAGTTTCTTTTTACTGCAGAACCATATCCCAGACAACTCTCTTTGCGTATTTTCTGCATGCTGCTACTAAAAGTTCGGCTCCGGGATTCACCGGAAAGACTAGCAACCCGACCACCTTTGACAGGGATCTAAACATGGAACTCCCAATAATCCCTTCAAGGAAGCAACACCCCAAAGCCACTGACCTCCCTTGTTTGTCTGTCTGTCTATCTGTCTGTCTCTCTCTCTGTCTCTCTCTGTCTGTCTCTCTTGTCTCTCTCTGTCTGTCTCTCTCTGTCTCTCTCTCTCTGTCTCTCTCTGTCTCTGTCTCTCTCTCTCCTCTCTCTCTCTCTCTCTCTCTCTCTCTCTCTCTCTCTCTTGTAGCTAACCTTCGTTGGTATCCAGCAAGGTATGAAAGTCAATCGCAGTCCTAAATATTTCAGAATTTTCTGTATCTTAGTTTGTTTCGAACATGGCTGCTGTAGGAATCCCAGCAACTTGAGGGGAATTCGAAATTCTATGCTGCAAGACATTACAGCGTTTTCCTTTAAAATAAATGGAAGAGTCCATCAAATTACTGAAGTGCTTAGCTGATGCTCATTATGGAAAAGACATTCACAATACTGAAGTGCCGACACCCATGGAAGAGGCAATCAAATTACTGCAGTGCTTAGCTGACATTCATCATGGAAAAGGCAATAAGATTACTGATGTGCTATGGTCGCAATCATTATGCAAGAGGCAATCAAATTACTGAAGTACTTAGATGACACTTATTATGGAAGACAACTTACTGAAGTGCTTAGATCACACAAATCATGCAAACAAATCATGCAAAAGGCAATCACATTACTGAAGTGCTAGCTGACACTCATTGTGGAAGACAATCAAAATACTGACGTGCTTAGCTGACACTCATTACACAAGAGGCAATCAAATTACTGGGTGTCATGGAAGAGTCAATCAAATTACTGTAGTGCTTAGCTGACGCTCATTATGGAAGAAGCAATCAAATTACTGTAGTGTTAAGCTGATACTTATTATGGAAAATTCAATCAAATTACTACAGTGCTTAGATGACATCCATTGTGGAAGGCAATCAAATTACTGTAGTGTTAAGCTGATACTTATGGAAAACGCAATCAAATTACTGTAGTACTTTGACACTCATTATGAAAGAGGCAACCAAATTACACTCATTATGGAAGAGGCAACCAAATTACTGCAGTGCTTAGGTGACATCCATTATGGAAGATGATCAAAATTACTAAAGTGCTTAGCTGACACTCATTATGGAAGAAGCAATTAAATTACTGCAGTGTTTTAAATAACACCCATTAATCAAGACACCTATAGATGCAAGAGGGAACAAATTATTGTAGTGCTTACATGACACGCATGGAAGAGGCAATCAAATTATTGTAGTTTAAGCCAACACCCATTGTGGAAGGCAATCAAATAACTGAAGTGTTTAGATGACATCCAGTATGGAAAAGGTAATTAAATTACTGTAGTATTTGGACAACACTCATTATGTAAAAGGTAATCACATTACTAATGTACTTGGCTGACACCCATAGAAGAGGCATTCATATTACTGTAGTGCATAGCTGACACTCATTACACAAGAGACAATCAAATTACTGTAGAGTTTAGAAAACATCCATTATGAAAGACAATCAAATTACTGTAGCGCCATAAATGCAGGAGGGAAACAAATGACTGTAGTGCTTAGTTGACACTTGTTATGGAAGAGGCAATCAAGTTTCTGTAGTGCTTAGAAAACACTCATTACGGAAAAGGTAATCAAATTACTAATGTGCTAAGCTGATACCCATGGAAGAAGCAACCAAATTACTGTAGTACTTAGCTGATACCTATGGAAGGGGCAGTCATATTACTTAAGTACTTAGCTGACACCCCTTGGAAGAGGCATTCAAATTACTGTACTGCGTGGCTGACACTCATTATACAAGAGACAATCAAATTCCTGTAGTGCTTAAGTGACAACTATTATGGAAGGCAATCAAATTACTGTAGTGTTCAGAAAACATCCATTAGGAAAGACAATCAAATTACTGTAGTGCCATAAATGCAAGAGGGAAACAAATGACTCTAATGCTTAGCTGACACCCATTTTACAAGAGCAATAAAGTTTCTGTAGTGCTTAGATAACACTCATTACGGAAAAGGTAATCAAATTACTAATGTGCTAAGCTGACACCCATGGAAGAGGCAACCAAATTACTGTAGTGCATGGGTGACTCCCATTATACAAAAGGCAATCAAATAGCTGCGATGTTTGTTTAGCTGACACCCATGGAAGAGGCAACCAAATTACTGTAGTGCTTAGCTGACTCCCATTATACAAAAGGCAATCAACTTACTGTGGTGCTTAGACATTAATTATGGACGACAATCATATTACTGTAGTGCTATGGTGACACCACCCTTTCTAATCATTCCCCTGCCAGGCAAGAACACGGTACTAAGAACAGAGGGAAGTGTCCCTCTCAAATGAGCAGAGACAGAAAAAGAGCTGAAGCACACAAGACACAGGGTAATTATCTCCTCGGGTTTGTTCTACAGTGATACTGCTGCATGCAAACCCAACATGCTTGCCTGCACATCCTGCTTTCTGTATGTACTTGTGTCTTCCTTTGTCCTGTCTTCCTGTGTCCTGTGTCTTCCTTTGTCCTGTGTCTTCCTTTGTCCTGTGTCTTTCTGTTCCTGAGGTTTTCTGTGCCCTGTGTCTTTCTGTGTTCTGAGACCTGAAGAACAAGGAGTGGGCATGACACAGTGCGTTACAAAACACACACAGTGACCGATTTAATATGATGAAGAACCAATTTGGCAGTGCTGTAGATAAAGATTTTTTTCTCATTCCTCGGCTAGAACTTGAGGTTCAACAATGGTGATATTTTGCGTATGCCACCATTTTTAACCCACCATTAAGGTAGCTGCATTCCCAATTCCGGGATAATGTCTAAAACATGACACCTGTGAGTGTGCATTTTTTTTAAAACTTGTCTTCTGTTCCTACCAGCACGAAATTGCCTGCTCTTCCAAAAGTGGAACGGAGTTTTCAATGAACGCAAGGTGTTTCGCGTACATTCACACACAGGGCCTTAGTTTATAGTATCATCTGAAGGACTTTTGGGGAGTGGGGTCAGCACCAATGTTACCTCTGGGATAAAAATCCCATAAAACCAGGTGTCCTTGCGGTGGCTCGATCCCAAATGGAAAGATCACAAGTGCAATGTTCTAACCACTATGTAACTCCTACACCCCAACCCCAGGTCATAGATGAAGATGATGTAGACGTATGTAAGCACGAAAGATCTGACGATGACAAAATTATAAAGATAACAATCATAGAATGTCACAGTGTGACGGAATGTGTTAACAGTCCAACCAGCCAGAGTGGAGTTTTTTGTTGGGGTTTTTTGGGGGGTGGGGTGGGGTTTCTGAAGTGTGGGAGTGGACATCATTCGCATCAGGAGTCGCACACAGTAAGTGATCTAATGGCACACTTAACCTTCACCAAGCTTCCTGGGGTAACTCACTACTCAAATACACACAAAATGTTTTATCTCTTATAAAAGAATATGATAAGCAAACTTGAAATAACGCGCACAACTTTCTTCATACATCAAAGAAAAACAAAGAAACAAGTCATAATGATGCTGATGGAGAAATCCTTAGGCATCAGGGTGAGATTAATTTTGATCAAACAGGAGGTCTGGCTCGTGTGTAACATTAATCATATTATAATATTTGTGATCTGTGATTTGAAAACCAGTTTGACTGTTTATGTCATATTTATTGTTCATTTTGATATGTATAGCTATCTATATTTTTATTTATTTATTCTTTTATTTCGAGGATAATGGAATAAGCACGCATGTGCTTTTTTTCATCCAGTCCCCGTGTGTATGCGGTTTTGTCAATTTTGTCAATCGTTCCCACCGGCACACAATGGCCTACTCTTCCGAAAAGCGGAACGGGTTTTAACGTGTGCGCAAGATGTCATTACCATGCTGTCCTCCCTCATGAAGAGTTCCAACAGCCTAAGTGCAGTAAGCCCCACCCCCACCCCTCTCTCTCGCTCTCTCTCTCTCTATCTAATCTATCTATCTATCTCTCCCCTCCCTCCCTCCTTCCTCCTTCTCCTACTAACCCCCCCCCCCCCCCCCCCCTCCCTTC
>CM054136.1:70988797-70993797 GCA_028751875.1 Rapana venosa | reverse complement strand
TCCCCCTCTCTCCCCCCCCCACGCACACACACACACACTGGAGCCAGGCGGTTAAGACTAAGTAAAAAAGGACTGATTCCCACTATAATAAGCACGGCGCTGTTAATGTGCCCAGACCTGTACTTTGTAAAGCCTATAAAATGATAGCCCACTGCTGGTTCATGACAGTCAAGTGTACATGTCATGTATAGGATGGGCTTTATCCCAGTTCTTGATTAAACCATTGACGCTGGGGGCAACAGCAAAGTGAGAGGCTGTATGACCAGTGGCTTTCTTTTCCACTCATGGAATTCCACTTCACAGCTTAGTCTTTAGTGATCGACTAGGACTCTCTGACTAGGAGGCTTGACTTGCACAGTCCTTAATGTGCTGCAGACCTGGGGGCTAGTTGGCCTTTGGAGAACATCTCCAACGTTGACTGTCCTTATGCCCACTTGGCCGAGAGAGTGGGGATGTACTGTGGGCAAGGCATCTCCACTATCATCAAATTTCTGCCCAATTTCCGAAACAGCAGCTGCCTCCTCGGCTGTTTTGGAGGTCATCGTCGAAAACGACGGACTAACATATATAGGATACACACACACACACTGTACTGGCCTACAGGCTAGCCCTAGGCGACAGCCCGACGAGCGCGACCAAGTGATGTGGGGAGCAGAGTTAATGAAGCAAGGGGGTCAGGAAATGAATCCTCTCCACTGTCTGAGAGGGGGTGGGGGTGGAACAGCCACTACAGCAAGCAGTATCACAGCCAAACACAGACAAGCAGCAACAGCTATATAGCTAGACAACAACGGCTGAAGCATGTATAAAAAAAAAAAAGCACATGAGTGATTATTCCAATCTCCTCGAAATAAAAGAATTAAAGGAATAGAATAGAAAAGTACGGGAGAAGAAATCGATTTTTAAAAATAATAATAATAATAATAACACTCAAAATTATACACGGAAAACCCAAAAACATGGGAATATTTAGAATTTTTTGTTTTAAGTCCTGAAAGAAGAAAGTGTGCGTGATGCTGGATGACCGCAGGTAATTAAATTTGAAATATAAAAATGATAAGAAGATCAAACAAACTGAAAACCTCCACAGCAAGTTGGTGTGATATTGCTCTGTGGTATAGTTATTACGTGTGGATATGTTTCGTGTGCATGAGGGGAGCAGAAGTGAAAAAGGGACACAGAGAAAAAAAAACTGATTAGGAAACCTGTGCGAGAAAAAAACTAGACTTCTACAGATGACAAGTGACGAAGAGTGAAGCTATGATTATCAGAACAGCTTCTGCCACAGTAATGACAGCGATAACGAACAAAAGAAACCCACAGGTCAGGACTCTGACCAAGACAGGAAGACCATAGAAGAGAGCTGATCAGACCATAGAAGACAGCTGATCAGACACCAAGACCATAAACGAGAGCTGACTTAGACAGGAAGACCATAGAAAAACACAACTGACCAAGACAAAATGACCATACATGAGATAACCGACCAAGTAAAATAAGGTCAGGCATCCGAAGGCTAATCAAGGAGAGATCACAAAGTAATGGCAAAACAGACTAGGTTTGATTAAAAAGGAGTGGGGGGGGGGAAATCCTCAGAAATGAAAAGAGTGAAAACAGTTGACGAAGATGGCAAACAACCAAGGTCTGATATGGAAGCTGAAAAGAAGGGGAATTGGGAGGTAGTAGAGTGGGGGTGGGGGTTGGGGTGGGGGAGGGGCCGCAAACTATACCCCCCAAAAAGATATAAAATAAGTAACACCGATCTCTTCCGTTTTCCTTCCCTTCTCGTTTTGTCCGATCCCTTTCCTTACCATAAATTCTTTACCTTTCTTTTTTTCTTTCTTCCTTTCTCTTTCCCTTCCCTTCTTTCTCCCTCTTCCCTTCCCTTCTATCTCTTTCCTTCTCTTTCTTCCCTTCCCTTCTATTCTCTTTCTTTCTCTTCCCTTCCCTTATATTCTCTTTCCTTCTCTTCCCTTTCCTTCTATTCTTTTCCTTCCCTTCTCTTTCCTTCTCTTCTCTTCCCTTCTCTTCCTTTCCCTTCCCCTTCTATTCTCTTCCTCCCCTTCTCTCTCTTTCCTTCTCTTCTCCTCTCTTTCCTCTCCTTCTCTTCTCTTTCCTCTCCTTCTCCTCTCTTTCCTCTTTCCTCCTTTCTTCTCTCTCCTTCTCTTCTCCTCTCCTTCTCTTCTCTTTACCCCTTCTCTTCTCTTCTCTCCTCTTTCCTCCCCTCCCCTTCCCTTCTCTTCCCCTTCCTCCTCTTTCCTCCCCTCCCCTTCCCTTCTCTTCCCCTTCTCTCCTCTTTCCTCCCTCCCCTTCCCTTCTCTTCCCCTTCTCTCCTCTTTCCTCCCCTTCTCTTCTCTTCTCTTTCTTCCCTTCACTTCTCTTCTAATCTTGAACATGTCAAGTCTATTAGAGCCCCTCCCACTCCAGGTTGTATATTTGATGGCGAGTATGTTCGAACAAGGAAGTGAAAACCACAATTGAAAACGCCATCGGATCATATCAAGAGCTCCTGACTTCAGTGAAAAAGCGCAAACTCGAGTAGTACAGGCACGTCACACGAATATCTGGACTGGCCAAGACTTGTCCTACAGGGAACAGTACAAGGAGGGAGACGAAGAAGAGGGCAGACAGAGAGAGAAGAAAACGATGGGAAGACAACATCAGAGAGTGGACTGGGCCTTGAGTGGAACGACTTGCTACGGAAAGATGAAAACCGCGAGGAGTGGAGGAAGCTGGTTGCAAAATCTTCAGTGCTGCCCCAACCGTCGACCAATCACGGGACAGGTGAAAGGTGAAGGTGAAGATGATGCACATTTATACGCACATGTGCCGTCGATAAAAGTCTCAAATGAAGGATTACAAGCAAAAAAGAACTAACTTGAAAATGTTGTTGTTGTTGTTGTTTTTGTTATAAGAGCTAAACTGTAGAATTGTTACTGATAAGGTATGCTGACGTGTGAAATAAATAAAATGCCAAAGGAAAACAAATATGACTGTGGAAAAAAATACCACTCACTAATAAAACGGAAAAAAATGAAGACAAAATCGAAAGGGAGTCAGACCTTGAATAGAAGATCATAGGGGCAAGCAAACAAGCAAGCTCTCTCTCTCTCTCCCTCTCTCCCTCTCTCTCTCTCTCTCTCTCTCTCTCTCTCTCTCTCTCTCTCAAGTTCTTTTTCCCTTTGTTTTTACTGTGTGAGTGTATGAGTATTGGGATTATTATTAAGATGTATCCCTACAGGCGGGTAATGGATGTAAAAAAAAGCACATGGGTGCTTATCATGATCCTCGAAATAAAAGAATTTGTCATTGTCATTCTCTCTCTCTCTCTCTCCTCTCTCTCTCCTCTCTCTCTCTCTCTCTCTCTCTCTCTCTCCCTCTCACACACACGCACGCACTCACGCACGCGCGCGCACACACACACACACACGCGTGCGCGCACACACAAACACAACACACACACACACACACACAGGAATCCGTATACAGGCGCGCATATAAGTACACAAGCACACGCAACTGCTCCACAAGTCCCTCTCCCATAAACACATGTAGAGACAGATGAACGGAAGAAAATATGATAAAGGGAGACAAAAAGACATACAGAGACAGACAGACAGACGGACTGATACATACACACACACGCACGCACGCACGCACACATACACACACACTCTCTCACACAGATACACACACACACACAGATGAGAGACAGACAGACAAACACAGACACACACACACGGAGAAGCAAACAGGCCGACACACACGACAGACAAAGACAAACAGCAAGGCACAGAAACAGACAGGTAACGTCTCCCCCCCTCCCCTCCACCCCCCCCCACCCCCCCCCCCACCCCACACACACACACACACACTCACAAAGTAAAGACCAACCATCCAACAGACAGAAAACTCAGCCACATCTCTCTGCCACATCTTGTTAGCACCACTTCACACCAATCAATTCCCTGACATATTCCAATCGATATGGGCAAGGTACCAACCCCCCACCCCGCCCTTCCCACCCCTACCCCTACCTCCCACCCCATCCCCCACCCAAATGGCCGTCTTTGAGAAAGTTTACACCTTCAACCCTTAGAGGCCATTCCTCAAAAACGAGTGTGTGTGTGTGGGGGGGGGGGGGGGGAGTGTAGCCTACCCCCTCCTGCTGCACACCACCACACCTTGCTTGCCTCAGACAGCCAGTCTGACGTTGCCCAGAGGACTAAAGGTCAAGTCAAGTCAAGTCAAGTCAAATTTTTATGTCCAGATGGTAACATTGAATAAGCAATGCATTTGCTTTTTTTTTCATCAAAGCCATCTAGATATCTAAAAAGAACAAATTTCTTAATGATTATACTGAAATACTACGTTATTGCGACTTTTACCAATAAATTAAACCAGTAAAAAGAGGAAAATTGATACGATCCTAACAGTATGCTGAGAGAGAGAGAGAGAGAGAGAGAGAGAGAGAGAGAGAGAGAGAGAGAGAGAGAGAGAGAGAGAGAGAGAGAGAGAGGAGGAGGAGGAGGAGGCTGGCCATATCAGATATTATGTCTATACTTGTTATTAGAATGAAACTAAATGGTGTAGGCTTGGGTTTGGGGGGGTTGTTTTCTCTGTCTGTGTGTGTCTTGTGTGTTCTGTCTGTCTGTGACTGACTGGCTGTCTGCCTGTCTGTCTGTCTGTCTGTCTGTCTGTCTGTCTGTCTGTCTGTCTGTCTGTCTGTCTGTCTGTCTGTCTGTCTGTCTGTCTGTCTGTCTTCTCTCTCTCTCTCTCTCTCTCTCTCTCTCTCTCTCTCTCTCTCTCTCTCTCTCTCTCTTTACTTACAATGTGTAGATGTTCTTTTTATGACTTTATTGGCTTTTCTCCCCCTCTTTATTATGTGAGTGTATGGGTATTGCACTTATTTTATTACCATGACATTCAATTTGCAGGAGCATAATTAAAAAGTGTTTGTGTTGATCGTGTGCTATGTGAGTATTACATATTTAGTATTA
>CM054136.1:70978797-70986297 GCA_028751875.1 Rapana venosa | reverse complement strand
CTCCAAGGGCCAGCATCTTGAGGGCGGCGCCCATCTCCTCTCCCTCGCTGCTTTACCTTCCCTGACCCTAAAGAGGGCAGGCACCCATTTACAGCTGCGTGAACTTGGGGAACTGTACTGAAGCCAAGGCGCGGAAACGGTCACCCATTCACTTGGTAATCACGTTCAACGCTGCTTTAGCTTCAGATTGAGGGAAGCGAGTGCTCTGGCCACTGAGCTTTTCTGTTCCTATGGTACTTTTACAGTCTATCAAATATTGGTTTTAACCAATTTTTTTTTATAGAGAATATGCATACCCAGTAGTTTCTAATGTGACCAAAGGGAAAAAAATCAGTTGTACATTCGGCAGCCTGTGTTTGTGAGTTAGTTATGAAATTTTTTTTAATGTGTGTAGGGAGGGGGGGGGGGTGGAGGTCGTTGAGTTTTTTGTGTAAAACCTTTTTTTTGTAGGGGGGAGGGGGATATTTTTGACAAAAAGAAAATATTTTGCATAGATCCCCCCACATACACGCAAAATCTCACCATTGGTGAACTTCAGGTCTAGTCAAGGAACGAAAAACACAAAAAACAAGAAGATAAGTTTCCATTCTTGTCCTTGTTTTCAGTTGTGAACAGAAAATATGTCACTGCGTCTGGAGCATGCCCTGTATGTTAGTTACATCGTGCGATGGCCAAGACAGTCACAGAGCAACTAATCCGCCAGCTGCATAAGCCAACGCGCTGGTCAAGCACTGCAGGACAAAATAAGGCAGTACCTGCATGCCGTCACACAGCCCTGCACACCCTACATTAGTTCACAGAATCTTTCACTTCCATCATTTATCTACTCCTATCTGTCTCTGTGTCTCTGTCTGTCTGTCTGTGTCAGTCTCTCTGTCTGTCTGTCTCTCTCTCTTTCTCTCTGTGCGTGTGTCTACTTGCGTGCGCGCGTTCCCATGTGTGCGCGCACGTGTGTGTGTGTGTGTGTGTGTGTGTGTGTGTGTGTGTGTGTGTGTGTGTGTGTGTGTGTGTGGTGTGTGTGTGTGTGTGTGTGTGTTTGTGTTTGTGTGAGTTTGTGTTTGAGAGAGGAGAGAGAATAAGGGAGAGACAGAGGGAGAGAGAGAATGTGTGTGCGTGCGTGTGTGTGTGCATGTGTGTGCGCGCGCGTGCGTGCGTGCGTGTGTGTGTGCGCGCGTGTGTGTACGTGCGTGCGTGCGCGCGCGAGCGTACGTGTGTGCGTGTGTGTGTGCCTGTGTGTGTGTGCGCGTGTGTGTACGTGCGTGCGTGCGTGCGCGTGCGGGCGTGCGTGTGTGCGTGTGTGTGTTTGTGTGTATTTCTCATGTAGGGATGGCTCTAGCGGTAATAACGATGATAAAATGGTAGATACAACTGGGTCAATGATGTGATTAGATACAATTGGGTCAATGACGGTGATCATGATTGTAACGATGATACTATGTGTTGTGCACAGTTAATTAATTGCATATGTGAATGTGGACAATTACTATGATATGAGTACCTCCTCTACCCCCCCCCCCCCTTCCCCCATCCCCCTCACCCCAGGCTTATTTTCTGTCGTTTGTATTGTGGCTCATGGCCGAAGTACCTTAAAATATTTCGCAGTTCAGAGTTTTCTCTCTCCCTCTCTCTTTCTCACTCTCTTTCTCTCCCCCCCCCCCCCCCTCCTCTCTCTCTCTCTCTCTCTCTTCTCTCTTCACTCTTCTCTCTCTCCTCTTTCTCTCTCTCTCTCTTCTTTCTCTCTCTCTCTCTCTCTCTCTCACTCACTCTCTATCTCACTCTCTATCTATCTCTCTCTATCTCTCTCTCTCTCTCTCTCTCTCTCTCTCTCTATTTATCTATCTATCTATCTATTTATCTGTCTATTTTTCTCCGTGACTGTCTCTGTTTGTCTCTGTGTTTGGAGGGAGGGAGGGCAACAACAGGCTAAACAACAAGCTAAACAACAACAGGCTAAACAACACCAGCCTAAACAACAACAGGCTAAACAACAACAGGCTAAACAACAACAACAGGCAAAACAACAACAGGCTAAACAACACCAGGCTAAACAACACCAGGCTAAAAACAACAACAGCTAAACAACAACAGGCAAAACAACAACAGCTAAACAACAAGGCTAAACAACAACAGGCTAAACAACAACAGCTAAACAACAACAGGCTAAACAACAACAGGCTAAACAACAACAGGCTAAACAACAACAGGCTAAACAACAACAGGCTAAACAACAAAGCAAACAAACAGGCTAAACAACACAGCAACAACAACACAGGCAAAACAACAACAGGCTAAACAACAACAGGCTAAACAACACCAGGCTAAACAACACCAGGCTAAACAACAACAGGCTAAACAACACCAGGCTAAACAACAACAGGCTAAACAACACCAGGCTGCACAACACCAGGCTAAACAACAACAGGCTAAACAACACCAGGCTAAACAACAACAGGCTAAACAACACCAGGCTAAACAACAACAGGCTAAACAACAACAGGATAAACAACAACAGGCTAAACAACAACAGGCTAAACAACAACAGGCTAAACAACAACAGGCTAAACAAACACACCCAATCCCCGAAGTCGGAATGCGGCTACCTTCATAGTGGGCAAAGAAGAAGAAAAAAAACCAGTCGCATACGCCAAAAAAAAAATCTTATCTTTGCTGAACCTGGGAGCTCTAAAAACTAGGTGAGGAACAAGGAGGAAAACTTCCTTGATTTTAGCCACACTCTCCTACCAGTTATCCCGCGCCCACCCAGACATTTAAAAGCGGGATGCCCCCTGATCGCAAACTCCTTGGTTATCTCATACATTGATCCCATTACTAACGAGGAAAGGACAACTAGAACAGAAAACCTCCATCGGACAATAATGATGAAGAGCTCCTGACCTCAGTGTGTGTGTGTGTGTGTGGGGGGGGGGGGGGGAAGGGGGAGCGCAAACTGAAGTGGTACGGGCACGTCACACAAACATCTGGACTGGCCAAGACTTTGTCCTACAGGGAACAAAACAGTACAAGGAGGGAGACGAAGAAGAGGCAGACCGAGGAAAAAAACAACAATGGGAAGAGAACATCAGAGAGTGGACTGACTGGCCTTGAGTGGAACGATTTGCTACAGAAAGCTGGGAAGTGGAGGAAGCTGGTTGCAAAATCTTCAGGGGTGCCCCCAAACGGTCTACAAGACCACGGGATAGGTGAAGGGAAGCCCATTATCGCCAAGATGTGCTGGTTCATAAAATGTATCAATTTTACATGACGTACACACGACTGCAGGCTAGGCCACGAGCAAGCGCGAGTGAATGACGTGGAGCAGAGTTAGTTAACTTAATGAAGCAAGGTGGTCAGGAAATGAATCCCCTCCACTGGCTTAAGGGATGGGGAGGGGGTGGGGAGGATGGACAGCCAGGTACTGCATGCAGCCGCCAGACACAGACAAGAGGCATAAAGGAGGAGGAATGGTGCTGAAGTGAGAACGAGAAGACCACGCATCCATTAATGAGAACAAGCAGGGGGCACTGGTGAGGCGACACGACACGGGAGTCAAGAATAAATAAATAACTGAGGCTGATTTCCAGCCTACAAATGCACTGAGGGTGTTGTATCCCAAGAGAAAATGGGATCCGTTTATCACTGACAAGATTTACAATGCAATGCTTTTCTTTCTGCGTTTACTCGGCTTATCTTTAGCAATTTAATGGTTTGGTTGAAACGTAATGATTAGTGAAGTCTTTATTTTTAGTGTCTGATGTTTAGAACATAGCTATCTATCTATCATTATATATATAATCATTAGATAGATAGATAGATAGATAGATAGATAGATAGATAGATAGATAGATAGATAGATAGATAGATATAGATAGAGAGATAGAGAGATAGATAGATAGATAGATAGATAGATAGGTAGGTAGGTAGGTAGGTAGGTAGGTAGATAGATAGATAGATAGATAGATAGATAGATAGATAGATAGATTGATAGATAGATAGATAGATTGATAGATAGATAGATACCTGTCGATCTATCTAGCTATCTATCCAGCTATTTATCTATCAACCTACCTATCACACAA
This sequence comes from Rapana venosa, assembly GCA_028751875.1. Taxonomy (NCBI): domain Eukaryota; kingdom Metazoa; phylum Mollusca; class Gastropoda; order Neogastropoda; family Muricidae; genus Rapana; species Rapana venosa. Next base: position 70,982,221 of record CM054136.1, on the reverse strand, counting down.
ACACACACACAAACAGACCACACACACATATACACAATCAAACACACAACACACACACACACACACACACACACACACACACGAGAGAGAGAGAGAGAGAGAGAGAGAGAGAGAGAGAGATAGAGAGAGAGAGAGAGTGAGACACACACACATATACACACCACAGGCAGACAGAGAGAAAAACAGACAGAAACAGACAGACAGACAGACACAGAGACAGACAGGCACAGACAAGTAGATGGCTTCAGACTAGCAGAAGCCAATAGACAGAAACTCAACCATCTCCACATCTTATTAGCACCACTTCACAAGAATCAATTCCCTGACATATTCCAATCGATACAGGAAGGGATGGAGAGAGAGAGAGAGAGAGAGAGAGAGAGAGAGAGAGAGAGAGAATACAGATAGACAGACAGACATAGACAGGGAGACATAGAGAGAGACAGAGAGACAGACGACAGACAGAGACAGGAGACAGAGAGAGAGAGACAGACAGACAGACAGACAGACATAGACAGGGAGACAGAGAGACACAGAGAGAGACAGACAGAGACAGGGAGACAGAGAGAGAGAGAGAGACAGAGGGAGAGAGAATGCCACAGACTTACCGAACTGCCACCTAATTCAGAGCATACAGTCCCTAAATCGGAGAGCTCCGCTGGGACTTAAAATAGAGGCCAACCAAAACCAAACTAAACCAAACCTGACTCATTTAAATCAAGGCCTCGTCCTTGTGTGTCCTCAGAGCTGCTTCAGACAGTGTGGAAAACACAGAGAGCAGAAAGAACCTGTGAATTATAGGTAAAGGTGTCCTATAACCTATAAGGTTGTAAGGGAGCGAGGCGTCAAGAGACCTCACTTATCTAAGGGGCCAGTATATTGAGGGTGGCGGCACCCATCTCCTCTCCCTCGCTGCTTTACCTTCCCTGACCCTAAACAGAGCAGGTACCCATTCACAGCTGGGTGAACTTGTGGAACTCTACTGAAGCCAAGGCACGCAAACAGTCACCCATCCAAGTGGTAACCACGCTCGACGCTGCTTAACTTTAGCTGGGGGGGAGGGGGGGGGGTGGGGAGCGAGTGCTCCGACCACTGAGCTATCCAGTTCCCGTCTGTGAATTAAAGATATGCAACAACAACAAAAACCCAACCCAAAAACCAAACAGGTGCTCAACTGCAAAAGCAAACACAATCCTGAGTTGCAAAACAGTTCAGCTTCTCTAAGAGAAGTATCATGAGCATGGCGCCTATTCTTCCCTCCCTCCCTCCATCCCTCCCTCCTTCACTGCATTCGCCTTCTTTACAGGGAACAAGGACTCGGCCTACAGTTAGGCCGTTCTGAGGACTTGTGAAGGTAAGGCAGGTGAAGGTGAAGGCGTTTCCATAACCTATGCCGTCGTTGGGGAGTATTACATACGTGTGTTTGTTTACTTTTTATTCTTTTATTTCGAGGATAATGGAATAAGCACTTATATGCTTTTTTTACAACTAGTCCCCGTGTGTATGCGGTTTTGTCAATTCTGTCATCTGTTCCCACCGGCACACAATGGCCTACTCTTACGAAAAGCGGAACGGATTTTAACGTGTGCGCAAGATGTTGTGCGTGCGTTCGCACACGGGGCCTCGGTTTATAGTCTCATCCGAAGGACTCTTGGGGAGAGTGGAGTCTGCACTGGATGTTAACTCCAGGGAAAATATCCCCTTGAACGGGAATCGAACCCGAGTCGTCAGATTGCGAGCGCAATGTTCTAACCACTAGGCTATCCCGCTCAAGAGACCTCGGCTAGCTTCTCTTAAGGGCCAGCGTATTGAGGCCGGCGCCCATCTCTCCTCTCTTAGCTTGTAGTCAAGACCAAATCGGCAAGAATATTCACACGTCTTAAAGAAAGCAACTATGTTCGACAGCAGTTATCTTTACCTTTTTGTAGAAAAATGACAGTACACATACATAGAGCTTAGTTCTACACGGCGCAGCATTGATAACATATACCTGTTTTTCAACACACAAAACAAAGATCAGCGACAAATTCTTGTAATAATAATAATATCACATACACGCGCGCGCACGCGCACACACACACACACGTACACACAACACACACACACACACACACACACACACACACAGAGCGAGGAGAAGCAAGGACAGACAGACATAATAGCCTAAATGAGACACACAGTCACAAAGACGGAACATACAGAGAGAGGAGGGAGAGAGAGAGACAATGACAATGACAAATTCTTTTATTTCGAGGATAATGAATAAGCACTCATATGCTTTTTTACATCCAGTCCCCGCCCGTAGGGATACATCTTAATAATAACCCAATATTCATACTCTCACGAGAGAGAGAGAGAGAGAGAGAGAGAGAGAGAGAGAGAGACAGACAGAAGACAAGAGAGACAGAGAGAGACTGAGAGAGACAGAGAGAGACAGAGACAGAGTGAAGACGACTCCAGTCAGCAGGAGCCAGTCAGTATAATTGGTAGCCTCCTAAACATCCACCCACTTCCCTTCGTCCTCCTCCTCAACTCTTCACACTCTACTCCACATCAGAAAAGCAACGGAAAGAAAGAAAGAAAGAAAGAAAGAAAGAAGAGAAAGAAAGAACAGAAAGAAAGGAAGGAAGGAAGGAGAAAGAAGAAAGAAGAAAGGAAGGAAGAGAAGAAAGAAAGAAGAAGAAAAAATGAAAGAAGAAGACGAAGAATGAAGAAGAAGAAGAAGGCAGACAGACAGACAGAAGAAAGAAAGACAGACAGAAGAGAGAAGAGACAGAAGACAGAAGAAGACACAGAAGAAGAGAATAGAAGAAGAGAAGACAGACAGACAGACAGAAGAAAGAAAGAAAGAAAGAAGAAGAAGAAAGACAGACAGAAGAACAGACAGACAGACAGAAGACAGAGAGAACGACAGAGAAAGAGAGAAGAAACAGAGACAGACAGACAGACAGCAGCAAGAGAAGACAGACAGAGCAGAACAGAACAGAAAGAAAGAAAGACAGACAGACAGACAGAAAGAAAGAACAAACAGACAGACAGACAGAAAGAAAGAAAGAAAGAGACAAACAGACAGACAGACAGAAGAAAGAAAGAGAGAGAGGGAGAGAGAGAGAGAGAGAGAGAGAGAGAGAGAGAAGAGAAGAGAGAGAGAGAAGAAGAAGAGAGAGAAAGAGAGAGAGAAAAGAAAGAAAGAAAGAAAGAAAGAAAGAGACAGACAGACAGACAGACAGACAAAGACAGAAAGAAAGAAAGAAAGAAAGAAACTGGGACGAGAGAAAAAAACAACAACGGAAACACACACTTCATTTAGCTTACTGCCTGTGAGGGGACGAAAATCAATGAATGCACAACGGCAAGCAATAGCCGGACATTTCTTCCCGCTAACTGGAAGCAAGCTCTGTCTGTCTGTCGTCTGTGTCTGTCT
>CM054136.1:70961297-70971297 GCA_028751875.1 Rapana venosa | reverse complement strand
GAGGAAGAGAAGAAAGAGGAGGAGGAGGAGAAGGAGGAGAAGGAGGAGGAGGGGAAGGAGGGGAGAAGAAGGAAGAGGAGGATGAGGAGGAGGAAGAGGAGAAGAAGGAAGAGGAGGAGGAAGAGGAGAAGAAAGAGGAGGAGGAGGAGGAAGAGGAGAAGAAGGAAGAGGAGGAGGAGGAGGAGAGAGAGGAGAAGAAAGAGGAGGAGGAGGAGGAGGAGGAGGAGGAGGAGGAGGAGGAGGAGGAAGAGGAGGAGGAGGAGGAGAAGAAGAATTGCTAAGAATTGCGAAGAAGAAGAAGAAGAAGAAGAAGAAGAAGAAGAAGAAGAAGAAGAAGAAGAAGAAGAAGAAGAAGAAGAAGAAGAAGAAGAAGAAGAAGAGAAGAAGAAGAAGAAGAAAAAAAAAGAAGAAGAAGAAGAAGAAGGAGGAGGAGGAGGAGGAGGAGAAGAAGAAGAAGAAGAAGAAGAAGAAGAAGAAGAAGAAGAAGAAGAAGAAGAAGAAGAAGAAGAAGAAGAAGAAGAAGAAGAAGAAGAAGAAGAAGAAGAAGAAGAAGAAACAGAAACAGAAACAGAAAGAGAAAGAACAAGACAGTGAGGAAGTCCATTAATTCTCATACTTCAGGAATGCACTCTACTACACTAGTCCAGTTCCAAACCTGAAAGCTGCAGCACTGGGAAAAAAACACAAAAAAACCAAGAAAGAACGATACCAACTGCCATGGTGAAGTGGTTAGTGCGCACTTGGGTTGCCGGCTTGATGGTCATGGGTTCGAATCCCATCACAGATTTTTGGGCACTCCGGGCAGCTCCTGCCCAGAGTGAGTGTGCTGTGGGATCATTGGGAAGACTGGGACCACGCAGTCGATATTCGTCCACTTTACGGATGTCATTTTGGCAGTGCTGCTCAAATTTTCTTACCAACACTGCAGGTGTCTGTTATCTCTCGGGCCTGGTTGACGCTGGCATGTATTATGAATGGAAGCGTAGAGTACAGCCCTGTCAAGTAGTCTCTCGAAGTACATGCACTTCCGTAGCAGCGTTATTACATTATTCTAATCACCACTGATCATCGTGCAATCAAAAACGAATTGCCTCTGATTCCGTAGCCCCGTCTCTCATGGTGATCTCAGTTTCTGAGCTCCATACTCTTCTGTACTTGTGGTGAGTTTGTGTCGGGATTCTCGAGGGTTGGAGGTTCGTGGGAGAAGATCGTCAGAGGTGGTGGTCATCATCATCATCTCATCATCATCATCATCATCATCATCATCATAATGTATGAAACTTATATAGCGCTGAATCTTGTAAAGCAACAAATCAAAGCGCTCAGATGCCCTTTTTTTTGGCCATCCCCCACCCTGGCTGATGCTCAGTCTCAGCTCAGTCCGACTCCGCGCCTAAGCTGCTACTATCATCAGTAAGGGGATTAGCAGGCGGTGCCCGTGTATGCTAGCTCAGAACAGGCACCACTCAACACCGCTGAAGCGAACCAGCAGCAGTGCAGTGGCCGTCTGGCTGGTGGCCCCACGGCGGCCTGCCATCGTTAGGCTCCCTGTGGACTTCCGAACCCGATGATGCAACGTAACGAATCTGGGATATATGGCTGGGGCTGGAGAGTTCGAAATGAGCGGCTTGGAAACGGTAGGGACAGAAACGTCGCAAAAAAGATGCGGCAGAAAATGAATGATGAAAAAAAGCGAAAGAAAAGAAAAGAGGCAGAAAAAGAAAAGGCCAAAATTAGACAGATACAGAAGGTTTAAAACACACACACACACACACACACACACACACACACACAACCTCAAGACCTTGAAATAGCATCATTGGTGATGCTGCAGTCAAGACAAACAAGGAGATAAATGAATGGGCAATGGGCATGTAGGCGGCGGGGGGGGGGGGGGGGGGATAATACTGGTCAGACTTTCCTCCTCAAACCCCTGCCCCTCCCCCCCCCCTCCCCTCCCCCCCCCTTCACTGCTTTTATTCACTTTTACATTCGCACGCGAATATTTCTGGAAAGTGTGTGGTAAATTTTGGAAACATGTACGAGTACATACGCATTTTCACCTCTGCGTAGTCGTGTGATTTGTACAAGGATAGCACAAGATCACACACAGACGCAGACTGAGACAGGGCAACACATTTACGCCACAGACATTAATACAGAAAGAATAAGATAGAAAACATAAATATAGGAGAGAGAAAAGACGAAAACAGACAGCAGACAGACAGACGGACAGAAGATAGATGAGATAGATAGATAGATAGATGATAGATAGATGAGATAGATAGATAGATAGATAGATAGTAGATAGATAGATAGTTAGATAGAAGATAGATAGATAAAATAGATAAGACAGAACGCACAAACATACAATACAGACGAAGATAAGACAAGATCGCACGACACAACATAGCCAAACATAGGGCTAAGCACGAATAACAAACGACAACCTACATGCAGCTAAAATGTGAAAAGGACAAGAGACACAAAACAAAAAACAAAAAAAGGAAAAAAGGGGAAAACTGAAAGCAGCGACCGGGGAGCTGGACAAGGGGATAGCAGTGGCCTGGGGGTCTTTGGCTGCTGTCTGCCTTTGGGGGCCCCGCAGGGGGAAGGGGGGGAGAGGGGGGGGGGGGGGGGAAGCGGGGTAAGGGTTTTGTCCAGTGAGGCAAAAGGGAAAGGAAAATGGTAGTAGCTCATGTGATGCAACTGCCTTTTTTCACTACACTGAACCACACAGACACCTGCACGCACGACGCAACACATATGCCTCACCACACACCGCACACAAGCACACACACATGCACCATACAGCACGACGCACGCACCACCGCACACACACCGCCAACAAGCTGCTTACATGTCCCGAAGGATTTTTTTTTTAATTTAAAACTTCCTGATTATTGTTGTTGTTGTTGTTGTTGTTGTTGTTGGGGTGTGTGATGAGGGAGGGGGAGGGGGATGAGGGGGTGATGAGAGGAGGAGGGGAGGGGGGGGGGGGGGAGGGGGGAGGGGAGGTTTGTTTTTGTTAATTTAAAAAAATATTTTTTATTTTTTAAAAAAAAAAAAATTTATAATTTAATAAAAAAAAAGGTAGCAAAATAAAAATAGATGAGAAAATGAAATAAAAAAAAAAAGCGAAAAAAAAAATAAGAGAAAAAAAGCAAAGAAAACAAATAAAAAACAAAAAACCAAAAACAAACAAAACTAATCACTAAAACTAAAAGACAGGAACCCCAAAAAAAAAAAGAAGAACGAAGAATCGGGTGCGCGAGGGTAGGCGGCTGGCTCCCCGGCAAGGAAGAGGGAAGGGGCGGGGGAAGCGGTTCCGAGCAACAGAACAATGAAACCAGGGAAGTTTGATATGGACGCCTGCCGAGCGCACAGGACACAGCACACAGAGACGGGGCCCGGGGCCGCGACGGGGGGCAGCTGGTTGGAAGGTTTTTATGTTTGATTATGTTGTTGTGTGTGGGGTTGTTGGAGTGGTGAGGGGAGGGAGAGGAGGGGGAGTGAGGGAGGAGGAGGAGGGGGAGGGGGGGGGGGGAGGGTTGTGGGAGAGATGGGAGAAGTGGTGTGTGGTGATGATGGGGGGGTGGGGGGGGGGGGGGGGGGTGGGGGGGTGGGGTGGGGGGGGGGGTGGCGTTGCTGGCGGGCGTAGCAACGGGGGCCGGTGATGCCTTTTTGGCGGGGGAGGTGGAGGCAAGGGAGAGGAGAAAGGGGGGGTTTTAAGCAACCACCCACCATAAGATTTTTCCTAAAGAATTCAATTACTAAATTACTCTACGGCAACAATACTTGTGGAGCCGCGGGAAAAACCTCTAACAGACATACCACAACGTGAACCAAATTTTAAAACCTATGCCTCAACCTTACCGACCACCCAACACAAAACCACACGAACCAACACCCCAACCCTCACAAAAACAAACCCTCAGGCCCCCCAGACGCCCTCCACCATCCAAAAAGACTATACACTCGCACACTGCACCCATCTCAATGCCAACTGACCTTCACTCCCGGGAGAAAACCAAACGGGAGCAACACCAGGTTCACCTAACCACCACAAAACCCTCAACAATAAGACGAAAACAAATGTTAAGAACGATAAAAAATTTAATTTTCCCCCCCCCGGGGGGCGGGTCAAAAAAACGATAATGAGATGATAGATGAGTGAGATGAGATGGTGACGGTGGTGATGATGTGATAGGGGGGGAGGAGGGGGAGGGGGGTGGTGGTGGTGGTTGGTGGTGGGGTGGGGGGTTGGGGGTGTCGTTGTTTTTTTGCTGTTGCGCGCTCCAGCTAACCCCTTGGGGGGTCCCCAAAGAATGTATGCTTTTTTTTTTGTCTCTTTCATCCCATTTGGAAAAAGCTTGTGAGATGCAAGTAACAAGAAAAATAAGTTGATGTACACACAGATGTCTGTGTGTGTGTTTTCAAGGCAGCCTTACCCCCCGCTTCAAAAAATATTTTTTTCTCCTTGAAACTCAAAAAGAGGGCAAATTGAAGGCTAAATCTTAACGGGAAATGCTATATGACGGAAACAATACTTCTTGTGTGAGCGTCGGAGGAAAGAGAAAAAGACTACTGAAGGATAATAAAAATCAGTACGATTAACAGTGAAAGGTTAGCTAAAAATCTTCATATAACTATGTTTTATTTGCCTAAAGATACATCATATTTCAACCGGAAACCCCGGAAAGGGAACAGGTGATGAACTTGCAAAAAAAGGGAGCACAACAGAAAAACAGCGAAAAACACCCCTCCCCTTCACAAAAAAGAAGAAAATCCCCAAAAATCAATGGCCAACCCAAGGTAAAAAGGAGACTATCACCATCTCAAAAGAAAAGAACAAGTATAATCCTAAACTCCCCCACTGACACAAAGATATTCTTCAACTTTTCCCAAAGCTGAAACTCGTTCTACCCCCCCTGGCAAAGAAAACCAAACTGGCGACACACCCTTCAGGGTGCATGCCGCATTAGCGCCCTGGGGGAAGTTGTGTGGTGACGGAAAGAATAAACCCTGCAAACCAAACTGTACGGGCCCCCGGAGAGGGGCGGGGAAAGGACTTGCCCCCTATTTCTCCCCAAACATCTCGACGGTGTCCCAAAAAAAAAAAGCCCAAAGAAAGAAGAAGGAAGATTCATCCCCTATGGCGAATCAAAATCAGCCTGCGCACTTTTTTTTTGTGGGTGGTTGGCCTATAGAAACACCTGGCCCTTTTTAAAAATAGGGTAGTTTAAAAATTAAGCAAAGGGGTTCAAAAAACGCAGGGAGTGAAGTTAATTTTAAAGGGGGGAAGAAGAAAAAAAATAGTTTTAACTGGGGGAGGAGTGGGGTAGGAATGAAGGTTTTGAGGGTGGTCAGAAAAAACACCCCGGGGTTTTCCCAAATTAGCTGTTTGCATTTTGGCTGTCTGGCGGGGTGGGGGGGGGGGGGGGAGGAGGGGGGGGGGGGTATGATAGATAGATAGATAGATAGATAGTAGATAGAAGTAGAAGATAGATAGATAGATAGATAGATGATAGAAGATGAAGATAGATAAAATAGATAGAAGATCGCACAACAACAAAACAGACGAGATAAGCAAGCATCGCACGAACAACATACGCACAAACATAGACATACAGACACAGAATAACAAATCGACAAACCTACATGCAGCTAAAACATGTGAACAGACAAGAGACACTACACACAAAAACAAAAAAGGTGAAAGAAGGAAGACTGAAAGCAGACGACCGGGTAAGCTGGACAAGGGGATAGCAGCTGGCCTGGCGTCTCTGTGGCTGCTGTCTGACTCTTGGGGCCAGCAGGGGGGAAGGGGGGAGAGGGGGGGGAGGGGGGAAGCGGGGTAAGAGGTTTTGTCCAGTGAGGACAACAGGAAGGAAGATGGCTAGCTAGCTCACTGTGATGCACACTGTCCTTTCTTCACTATCACTGACACACACACAGACACACATGCACGCACGCACGCACACACATATGCACGTACACACACACACACGCACACACACGCACACACACATGCACCATACACGCACGCACGCACGCACACGCACACACACGCGCACACACATGCTGCATTCACACTGTCCTGAAGGATTTTTTTTAATTTTAAGCTTCCATGACTTATTGTTGTTGTTGTTGTTGTTGTTGTTGTTGTTGATGATGATGATGAGGAGGAGGAGGAGGATGAGGATGATGATGAGGAGGGGGAGGAGGAGGGGGAGGAGGGGGAGGAGGAGGAGGAGGAGGATCTTGTTTTTGTTAATGACGATAATGATGATGATGACGATAATGATGATGATGATGATGATGATGATGATGATGATGGTGACGGTGGTGATGATGATGATGAGGAGGAGGAGGAGGAGGAGGGTGGTGGTGGTGGTGGTGGTGGTGGTGGTGGTGGTGGTGGTGTCGTTGCTGTTGCTGTTGCGCGCTCCCCAGCTTAACACCTTGGGGGGTCACCAAGAATAGTATGCACTTTTTTTTGTCTCATTCATCCCACTTGGCAATGCTAGTGTGAGACTGCAAGTACACAGAGAGAAGTAAGTTGATGTACTACACAGATGTCTGTGCTGTGTGTTTCAAGGCAGCCATACTCCGACTTCAAAGAATATTTTTTTCTCCTTGAAACTACAGAAAGAGTGCAAATTGTAAGGCTAAATACTTAACGGCAATGCTCATATGACGGCCAACAATACTTCTTGTGTGAGCGTCGGAGGAAGAAGAAAAAGACTACTGAAGTGATAATCAAATCAGTACGATTCAACAGTGAAAGCGTTAGCTAAAAATCTTCATATAACTATGTTTATTTGCCTAAAGATACCAGTCATATTTCAACCGGTATACCCGGCAAGGAACAGGCTGATGAACTTGCAAAACAGGGAGCACAACAGACAAGAACAGTGCGAAAAACAGCCTCACCTTCCACGAAAAGAAGACAATCACCAAATCAATGGCCAGACCCAAGAGTAGAAAAGGACGACTATCACCATCTCAAAAGAAAAGAACAAGTCATAATCCTAAGACTCCGCACTGAGCACAACAGACTATATCATCAACATGTCCACAAAGCTGAAACTCGTTCCTACTCCCCCGTGGCAAAGAAAACCAAACTGGCGAGCACACCCTTCAGAGGTGCATGCACGCTATTCAGCGACCTGAGGAAGATTGTGTGGCTGACGGAGAGATAAACCCTGCAAACCAAACTGTACGGGCCCACGAGAGAGGAGCTGGAAAGGACTTGCCACTATTTCTCCCAAACATATCTCGACGGTGTCCCCAAAAAAATAAGCCAACGAAAGAAGAAGGAAGATCTCATCCACTATGGCGCAACTCAAAGTCAGCCCTGCGCACTTTTTTTTAGCTGGGTGGTTGGCCTGACTAGACAACACCCTGGCCTTTTAAAGCTAGGCCTAGTTAAAATTCAAGCAAGGGATTCCAAACACAGCAGGAGTGCAAGTTAATTCAAGGAGGGAAGAAGAAAAAAAATAGTTGAACTGGGGAGGAGTGGGGTAGGAAGCTGAAGAGTTTTGAGGGTGGTCATGAAAAGATCACACCCGGGGTTTTCCAAGTTAGCTGTTTGACATTTTGGCTGTCTGGCGGGTGGGGGAGGGGTAAGGGGGAGGAGGTGGTGGGGTGGGGGTAGGGTATGGGGGGGGGGGGGGGGGGTTCAGTCGGGACAAAGGAGATGACAAGCTGGCACGCTCTGTCTGTCATGCCCACACACTCTCCTAAACAGATGGGGGGGGGGGGGGGGACCAACAAATAAAACAACCTGTCATGTTTAGTTAGGATACAAAATATCAAGAGAGAGAGAGGGAGGGGAGAGAGGGAGAGAGGGGGGTTAAGGGAAGGAGGGAGGGAGAGAGAGAGAATAAGCAGAAAGGACAGAAATTTATTCATTCGTGTTGTTTTATTGTCACAGAACTGACCACAAGGCGCCATACACATCATAGTGGATGACATGTTGTCAGTGAAAAACCCTGCTGAAAACAATAAAGAACAGGGAAGAGAGGAACTGAGAAGAGGAGGTGGAGGAGGAGGAGGAGGAGGAGGAGGAAATGCAGGGAAAGAAACAGAAAAGGAAAAGAAGGAGGAGGATGGAAGGAGGAGGGAAGAAGGAGGTGGGAAAGTGGAGGTTGTGGAGGAAGAAGAAGAAGAAGAAGAAGAAGAAGAAGAAGAAGAAGAAGGAGGAGGAGGAGGGAGGACGACGACGACGACGACGACGACGACGACGACGACGACGACGAAGAAGAAGAAGAAGAAGAACAAGAAGAAGGAGGAGGAGGAGGAGGAGGAGGAGGAGGAAGAGAGGAGGAGGAGGAGGAAGAAGAGGAGGGGGAGGAGGAGGAGAATAAAAACACGAACAAGAACAAAAAGAAGAAAACGAGAAGATAAAGAAAAACAAATTTTACATAATAAGATATATTATTCCAGATGGAATATGAGTGGTTTTATTTAGATTTAAACAAACTTTTGAGTTTGTTCGGCTACTTCAAACAAAAAGACATTTAAATCCAATCCCTTTCAGAACCTCTAAAAGAACAGTTCATTTACAGGACCAAGACGGAGCGACAGCTAGCACTATTTTAGAAGATTTCCAGCGATTAGCACTCTGAGAAACTACAAGGTATTATCCTGTTTTTACTTTTTTAGTTTCTTGCAATGCTAACAGCCACACTTGACTTTCTCAACGCTGCGAGCTATGTTGCTGAGCACGGAAGGGAAGGAAGCTGATCACAACACGCTTGACCGTTACCGTCTTCTGGAATCAATGCCAGCAGCTGCTGGAACACTGAAAATGCCACCGACTTCCACTCCTTACATATGGGGGACGGGATAGCCTAGTGGTTAGAACATTGCGCTCGCAATCTGACGACCCGGGTTCGATTCTCGTTCAAGGGGATATTTTTTCCTGGAGTTAACATCAGTGCAGACTCCTCCACTCTCCCCAAAAGTCCTTCGGATGAGACTATAAACCGAGGCCCCGCGTGCGAACGTATGCAGAACATCTTGCGCACACGTTAAATCCTGTTCCACTTTTCGTAAGAGTAGGCCATTGTGTGCCGGTGGGAACAGATGAGAGAGTTTACAAAACCGCATACACACGGGGACTGGATGTAAAAAAGCACATAAGTGCTTATTCCATTATCCTCGATATAAAAGAATAAAATAAAATAAATTAAAAAAATAAAATACATTTATTCTTTCCTTTTCTTGACATAATTTTTACAGCACAGCATCAATCCAAACTCTATTGCAAAATCTCACACTTTCCTCCGTACATTTCTGCACCAAAGTAGGTACGCATTGAGTAGACTGGATAGCTCAAGTGTTCAGATCTCTCGCTTTCCCCCCAAGTTAAGGTTAATTAAGCAGCATCGAGCGTGGTTACCAAAGTGGATGGGTGACCGTTTGCGCGCCTTGGCTTCAGTGCAGTTCCCCCAGTTCACCTAGCTGTAAATGGGTACCTGCCCTCTTTAGGTTTAGGGAAGGTAAAGCAGCGAGGGAGAGGAGGTAGTCGCCACCCTCAGTATGCTGGCCCCTGGAGAAGCTGAAGTCTCTGACAGCTTGCTCCCCAACGACCACATAGGTTATGGAACACCTTTACCTTTACGTATGTACACACCATGACGCTGTTTCCTGGGGTTGTTTTTATACCTTTTTTTTTTCTTGCTGCCTCATCTTCTGTGACGCCCCGCCCTGCTGTTCCCACATCGCTCATCCCAATCTCCCCGCCTCAGCCATATCCAGATTCGTGATGGTGGACAGGGTCGGAAGTCCACAGGGAGCCTATCAGTATCAGGCCGCCGTGAGGCCACCAGCCAGAGGGGCTCTGCACTGCTGCTGGGTCACTTTGCACACCATGAAGCCTAGCAAAACCTCGAATATTAACACTATTTTTTTTTCCAGAAACAAACTAACCACAACAAAGATGAAAAGAGCGGCAGCATCTGCTACCTATGACAGGCTACCCACATTTATT
>CM054136.1:70938797-70941297 GCA_028751875.1 Rapana venosa | reverse complement strand
GTGTTGGTGTGTGTGTGTGTGGATACATATACACACATACACATGTATAAATACATACAGACAGATAGACGGACAGACAGACATACATGCATAGATGCATGTATACATACAGACAGAGAGAGAGCCAGACAGACAAGAGACAGACAAGAGTCAGACAGACAGAGAGACAGACCCAAAGAAAGAGACGTGCAGACGTAGTTGTTCATTCATAAAGGCCACACAACCCTTTGGGCTAGAAGGGTAGCATGTCAACAACATACTAATACACGAAAGAATGTTATTACAATGATATAAGACCTGTTCCAGTTGATCAACTGTTCCTCAATGTAAAACAACGCCTTCTATGAGTACAGGGCCAACTTCTTTCTTTATAGTTGTTTCTTTTGCTGATGTCAAAGCCAATAGATACACACATATACACAGACAGACAGACAGACAGACAGACAGACATAGATAGATAGATAGATAGATAGATAGATAGATAGATAGATAGATAGATAGATAGATAGATAGATAGATAGATAGATAGATAGATTAAATAGATTAGATAGATATATGTTACGTATGTTATTATTATTATATACCGATGTCAACAAGCCAGTTTATGCATAGTAACTTGCGTGGAATAGATGACTTTCTGGGTACTTTTGATCCAATACATAAAAGAAACAAAAGTAACTTCATTTTCTCGTGATTCTTGACGTAATAGACAAACCAAATTGAACGACATTTACTTTTTCTATAAAGAAAATTATACGCACAACTGACCTAAAATACCAAACCCTAACTTAGGATTCCTTTTAAAGGTCTATCCTTATGCGCTGATAAACCTTTCCAAACACAAGGTCAAGAACTGAACAATAATTATATCAAACTTTTTGACGGTCTTTTATGTGGGCAATCCATCTCTCCCATGTACCAACAACAATCAATCACTCTGTCGAAAGACAGTAATGAAACAAGTCAGACCACTTACACCCCTAATTCCTCAGGTCTTGCTAAAACAATCCTACAAGGCACAGCGAGGGGAGGAAGAAGAAGAGGCAGACAAAGGAAGAGATGGGAGGACAACAATCGAGAGTGGACAGACACGGACAGACACCCTGAGGGCGGCTGAGAGACGCGAGGACTGGAGAAAGGTGGTTGACAAAGCTTCGAAGGCGCCCCCAAAGGATTCGGAATCTGAGGGATCGGTGACGGTGACAGCCCTAATTCACCCATACAAAGGAAAACCCTTATTCATGAAATTTTAATCGTATACAAGAAACCCAATTAATGTCCTTACCCCTGCCGTCTAACTAGGTCTTCCAACAGTTTATCAGCCTTGTGTGGCAGTCTATGTGGTTCTGTGTGGATTACTTCTTATCTAATAACGGATAAACTGATTGAGAATGATGATTGAGAAATTGTAAGTGACTACCTGTACTTGTTTTCCTCCACTTCTATTTCTGCTTTATTAATAACGGATATACCCGACAAGTAACACAGATTCTATGCTCTCCGCATACAGAATCATCGGATGTTTGCAATGAAACTTCATGAAGCTTCTGCAGAGTATACGAATGAAAATTTCACGAGTTGAAAAAAATTAATCCTCGAGTTTTTATTAACATTTACTAGAGAAATGCATTCCCATCATAATATAGCCCATAGTTCTCTAGCAACAAGAGCACTACTTACTTACTTTCATTCATTTTGCTGCTGCTGCTGTTGTCGTTGCTGTTGTTGATGTTGTTGCTGTTAGTTGTTGTTCAACTTAAGAGCAATAGCTTTTTCAAGGCTGCTCAATTGTGTTTGTAAGCTGAATATTGTTTCTAAAATCAAAGCAGTAGCATTGGCTAGAGCCATGTCTTCTGCGATTATAAACCTTCCCTCGTACTGTCCTGACAAAAAAAGGAAAAGAAAACAGAGCAAAGCGACATGTGTTGAATCCCTGGTGTCTGATTTCTGGAAGCTGTTCAAGATGTACAGCAGTGTGCTCTGGCTTTTAGACAATCACAGATACCCAGGACTTTATAATACACTGAACCCAATACCCCTTTTATAGATCAAAAACGAAACAAACCAACAAAATATGTTAAACCTACTGCTATTAACTGAATCAAAAGCTTTTACAAAATCATCGAAAGCCGTACACGGTCAACCGTTAAAATTAACTGTTTTTGAACAAGGAACATCAGAGTGAACATGTCGTCAATGGTGAACCTTCCTTAAGTCGGAATGTGGCTACCTTCATGGTGGGCACACACAAAAACGGTCGCATTCGCAAAAATCTCACCATTGGTGAACCTCGGAGCTCTAGCCGAGGAACGACAACAACAATAAAAATGGCTGATCATTTCGTGTAAATCTGGTTTGATATTCCCCACTGACACAATTTCCATCTACCCATCCTTGGAAAGTTTTCTGTTAAATTATTGCACTCTAAAGTTTGCTGCTTATAATTGCACAAAGGGAATTCTCCCATAATTATCCGAATCAGTATCAACATTACCTTTTT
>CM054136.1:70916297-70921297 GCA_028751875.1 Rapana venosa | reverse complement strand
GAAAGTCGTTGCAATTCATTACTGACATTGTGGCAGGGCAAGGCAAGGCAAGGGAGGACAGGGCAAGGGAAGGACAGGGCAGGGCAGGACTAAGGCAGGGCTGGCTGGGGCAGCTTAGCAATTATCATCACTCACCGGACAGGAGGAGTTCACGTCAAGTTCAAAGCGAGGAAGCGAAGCGAAGATGTGAGGAGGAGGAGGAGGAGGAGAGTCTGAGACGTCGGTGCAAATGATGATAAAGCAGCCATTTAAATGCACAGTCACGAGGCAGGGATGGAGGGGGGGGGGGGTGGGTCCGGGGGAGGGGGGGTCGGGGGGGGGGGGGGGGGGGGGGGGGGGGGGGGGGGGGGGGGGGGGGGTCGGGGGGAGGTCGGGGGGGGGGGGGGTGTTGGCGGCGATGATGATTACTTAGGAAACCAAGTGTGGGCAAATCTGTGATGAGCGAGAAGGCTGAGACAGCCAAAAGCCTTGAGAAGTTAACGAATAAATAATAAATTAAATTTTTAGCTATTTCTCTCCGAAAGATTATGGAGGTAGCGAGGAAATTGTATTGAATGTGTCTAATTTGTGGGTTTTTTCAGATTTGCCTATTTGTTTGTTGTGGTTTGGGGGATGGGGGTGGGGGTAGGGGTGGGGGGTCGTGTTGTTGTTGTTGTAAGTTATTAGTTGTTATTATTTATTTATTCTTTTATATCGAGGATAATGGAAGAAGCACTCGTGTGCTTTTTTTTACATCCAGTCCCTGTGTGTATGCGGTTTTGTCATGTTTGTCATCTGTTTCCACCGGCACACAATGGCCTACTCTTCCGAAAAGTGGAACAGGATTTAACGTGTGCGCAAGATATTCTGCATGCGTTCGAACACGGGACCTCGGTTTATAGTCTCATCCGAAAGATTTTTTTTTTTTTTTTGGGGGGGGGGGGGGGGGTGAGAGAGTGGAGTCTGCACTGATTATATAATTTTTTTTTTTTATAGGAAAAACAAGTGCAGGTAACCAGTTACAATTTCATTCCCATCATAAAAATGATTTTTGTTCAAGATTCGAACCAAAAAAACTAATGTTCACTACAAGATAAAACTTTGAAGGCAGCATTTGGGGAATCATTGAGTAAGGACCATGCCTTTGGCCTGACCTGACTCGAGTTTATATATATATCAAGCGAGAGCCAAATCGTTTATATATATATATTTTTTTTTTTTTTTTATTTATATTTATATTATATATATATATATATATATATATATATATATATATATATATATATATATATATATATATATATATATATAAACGATTTGACTCTCGCTTGATGCAACAAATTTTGTCTGCCTCTGATCCTGTTTGGATTATTAACCTCTTTGAGTAAAACAAATCTAGGATATAAAAAAAATCAATATTGTCTGTTTTTAAAAATTCGTTTCTTGCACAATGCTCTTAACACTTGTCATTATTTTTAAATGTCAAAAAATCTCAATACAACTCATTCTTTCATTCTCTACCTATTTCACTGTTTCTGGTGAAGTCTGTCTTTCTTAAAGTCAGTTGTTCGATGGCATCTAGTTACTTCAATGCATCAAACGGAGATTACACACACAAAACTAAACTTAGAGCAGTCTTAAAGGGAACAGTAACAACAAAACAGAGATGATCAGTAAACCACTTTTCGCTTAAAAACCTTGAAAGGAAAACAATTTGACCCCAAAAAATGAAAATGACAAACAGTGAAGACAGAAAAATCAATAGACGTTGCGATGAAAAAAAATAATAATAAAATAAAAGATCAAGCTTATTACCAAGGAATCTTAATATCACCAAGTATGAATATACTTTAAATTGAACTACAACAGCAACAACAACAACCAAGAAATCGGATACCTTTTTATTACATAAAGGTCAAAACGTAGAAAGGAAATTCAAAACCAAGTCTCCTCACCATTTCGACATTAAAACCCAAAAATGCTAAAAGAGCAAAGATGAAAATCATTTTTTGACTTCCTCTCCGCACTAAAATCATTGAGGCTAAACTAAAACAAACAAGACCTCCCGTGGAGATGCCGGGGGCCTATCAGTAGAAATAGCATCCCTACATTCTGAGCAAGAAATCTCCTCTTTTCTATCACTCTCTTGGTTTCTGCCTTGTTCATTTTCTTCCTGTCACCTCCTTCTTGTCTATTTTCTGCTTTCTTGGTCCATTCTCCTGCCTTTCTTTTCCAAAAAGACTTAAAAGATAACATTTCTCTCTTATGCAGAAGTCGGATGCGCTGGGTCTGACTTGTCAGGCGCTTAACAGCAGCGCGACGCATTTTCGCTCATATAACAGACAACAAAAGTTGCTATCTGAGCGTTCGATGATGAAGACGAAGAAGAAGAAACAAACAAGAGAGGAAGCTGAAGCAAGAAAGACAAATTATTTCCTCCTGCCTCCTTATAAAGAAAAGGGAAGAAAGAGCAAAAAACAAAAAAGAAAGAAAGAAACGCTTTCTTTAATTAGCTGTTATAAATTTCATAGCAGGAGAGAGAGAGAGAGAGAGAGAGAGAGAGAGAGAGAGAGAGAGAGAGAGAGAGAGAGAGAGAGAGAGAGAGAGAGAGAGAGAGAGAGAGAGAGAGAGAATGACAATGACAAATTCTTTTATTTCGAGGATAATGAATAAGCACCCATGTGCTTTTTTCTACATCCAGTCCCCGCCCTTGGGGGTTACATTATATGATAATAAGATGAAATAAACCCAATCCCAATATACTCACCCAATAAAAGGGGAAAAAAATACTCACACACAACCCTCCCCCCCCCCCCCCCCCCCCACACACACACACAAACCACCGAAAGAGAGAGAGACAGAGACAGACAGACAGAGACACAGAGAGAAAGAGAATCTCTCTTCTTCTGTTAGGCGTGCCTGTAAAATCAATAAATGCGTCTTTAAACAGAAACTGAAAAATGGAGGAAACGGGTGTTTTTTTTAAAAAAGACGAAGAAAAAAACATTGTAGGTAAAACTAAAACAAATAAACAACAAAGACATTTGAAGGCTGAAGGGCAGAACAAATTTTTTTATAGTGTTCACTTTTGTTCCTTGAGAAATATCTGTCCTATATATTAATTGATTAATATTATTTGAGCTTAGAGAGAAGGGGGTGGGGAGGAGAGGGGAGAGAGAGAGGAGGGAGAGAGGGATGGAGAGAGAGAGGGGGAAAGAGAGAGATGAGAGGGGGGGGAGAGAGAGAAAGAGAGAGTGCCGGTGTGTGCATGTATGTATGTATGTATGTATGTATGTATGTATGTATGTATGTATGTATGTATGTGAGCACGCAAATCCTTGCGTCACATTGCATGCGCACACACACACACACACACACACACACACACACAACACACACACAACACACACACACACAAACAAACAAACAAACAAACAAAAAACAAACCTGCACACATTATAATGTAACATCAGTGCAGACTCCACTCTCCCCCAAATTCCTTCGGATGAGACTATAAACCGAGGCCCCGTGTGCGAACGCACGCAGAACATCTTGCGCACACGTTAAATCCTGTTCCGCTTTTCGTAAGAGTAGGCCATTGTGTGCCGGTGGGAACAGATGACAGAATCTACCAAACCGCATACACACGGGGACTGGATGTAAAAAAAAGCACATAAGTGCTTATTCCATTATTCTCGATATAAAAGAATAAAATAAATATAAATAAATAACTAAATAAATGTATGCTAAAAGGCGTTTTGATTTTTCTTCAGTAAAATTATGCTGTACTTTCAATGTGGGGTGCAAGGGGAAACACAAAACATCTGCATTCACACTGTAAACAAACAGTGAATGGAGGAAGGAAGGGAAGGACTGAAGGAAGGAGGGAAGGAAGGAAGGAAGGAAGGAAAGAAAGAAAGAAGAAAGGAAAGAAGGGAGGGAGGAAGGAAGGAAGGAAAGAAAGAAAGAAGGAAAGAAAGGAGGGAGGGAGGGAGGAAGGAAGGAAAGAAAGAAAGAAGGAAAGAAAGGAGGGAGGGAGGGAGGAAGGAAGGAAAGAAAGAAGGAAGGAAGGAAAGAAAGAAAGAAGGAAGGAGGGAAGGGAGGGAGGAAGGAAAGGAAGGAAAGAAGGAAAGAAAGAAGGAAGGCAGAAAGGCAGGAAAACAGGAAGCCAGGAGGGCGGAAGGACGGAAGGAGAGAAGGAAGGAAAGAAGGAAGGAAAGAAGGAAGAAATAAAGGAAAGAATGAAGGAAGAAAGGAAGAATGAAATTTCTCAATAGCAAATGTGGCCATCTCTACATTCATGTTCAGTCTAAAGTTTACTTCTTTCTTCTTCGTGAAATAAAGAATCATACAAGTGACATTCAAACGGCAGCAGCTACATTTGTAATGCTGCACTTTTCCCTGACTCCAGCAACAACAAAATCTAATTTTCTTGAAAGTAAAAGAAACTAAGTAAACCAGATGCGGGTGTTCTCTCTCTCTCTCTCTCTCTCTCTCTCTCTCTCTCTCTCTCTCTCTCTCTCTCTCTCTCTCTCTCTCTCTCTCTCTCTTTCTTTATTTTAACATGGTCAAGACAATCATCTCTCTCTCTCTCTCTCTCTCTCTCTCTCTCTCTCTCTGTCTGTCTGTCTCTCTCTCCATCTCTCTCTTTCAACATGGTAAAGACAATCACCTCTCTCTCCCTCGCTCCCACCTTCTCTCTCTCTCTCTCTCTCTCTCTCTCTCTCTCTCTCTCTCTCTCTCTCTCTCTCCGCCCCTCTTTCCCTCATCCCTTCCCTCTCTCTCTCTATTTCAACATGGTCACGACAATCATCTCTCTCCCTCGCTCCTACCTCTCTCTCTCTCTCCCTCCCTCCCCCCCCCCCCCCCTCCCCCCCCTCTCCTCTCTCTCTATTTCAGCATGGTCACGACAATCATCTCTCTCTCCCTCACTCCCACCCTCTCTCTCTCTCTCTCTCTCTCTCTCTCACTCTCTCCCTCGCCCTCCCTCCCTCCTTTCATCCCTCCCTCTCTCCCTCTCT
>CM054136.1:70896297-70906297 GCA_028751875.1 Rapana venosa | reverse complement strand
CGCATAATGGATCTCGTTCAGCTTGGCTTCGTGACTCGGCTCCTATTGAAACTTTGTCACCCTTGAAGCCTAGTTATGACACTTTGAAATCCAGCCTCAAGACATTATTTGTTTCAAACCTAGGATTTTTCCCCCCTCCTCCTGTTTCATATCAGAACTATCCCACCTTCACTAACCCAGGTCCCATCACCCTGCTAAAGTATATGACCTCTGTGTGTGTGTGTGTGTGTGTGTGTGTGTGTGTGTGTGTGTGTGTGTGTGTGTGTGTGTGTGTGTGTGTGTGTGTGTGTGTGTGCTTATGAAAAACATTTTGACTATTGACATTTTAGTTCATAGATTTTGGTCTGCAGCGTACCATGTTTTGTAATATCTGTTTTAACTATTGATTGCTTGTCATCGGTTGCATGACTGTGTAAGATTAGGTTGAATGCATGCGCTTTGATTTGTCTTTGCAAGATATAGCTATATAAGTTCCATTTATTTTTATTATTAATGGTGTTGAAAAAAAATCATTGTTATTTTTTGGTCAGTCTTACATAGTCTTTTCCCCACTGCTCCCTGTGTTGGTTGGAATGAAAAAGTCTACCGCAATAAATCATAATAATAATAATAATAATGTATGGAATTTATATAGTGCTGAATCTTGTAAAGCAACAAATCAAAGCGCTCAGATGACTTTTTTTTATGCGTGTGTATGCGGTTTTTTTTAATTTTGTCATCTGTTCCCACCGGCACACAATGGCCTACTCTTTCGAACAGCGGAACGGGATTTAACGTGTGCGCAAGATGTTCTGCATGCGTTCGCACACGGGGCTTCGGTTTATAGTCTCATCCGAATCATGTTACATTCAGGTAATCAATCTCAAGGCACAATACTGTCCGTTTTCGGTTATTTTCTCTTTCCTAGAGTTAACATTGGGTCCATTGGATGAGATCATATATACCGTGATTCTTGGTACAAATGCACGCATAACATTTTGTGTACACTTATAAAGATCCATTCACCTTTCACCGAAAAATGGGTCAGTTGTGGACGGTGAGGAAAGCTGCAAACATACCCAGCATGCAGTCAGCTAACTGGAAAGGACGGGCTCCACCAGATTTGACTCGCCCAAGTAACACTGCGTGAAAGGTACAGACAGTGTGGTGCCTCAATGACTGTTCAGAGAGTGGAGGAAATGGCAGAATGTTTATACAGTATGCAGGATTCAGAGACTTGAGGAAAGAGCAGAATGTTTACACAGTATGCAGGATTCAGAGAGTTGAAGAAAGAGCAGAATGTTTACAGAGTATGCTGGATTCAGAGAGTTGAAGAAAGAGCAGAATGTTTACAGAGTATGCGGGATTCAGAGAGTAGAGAAAAAGAGAAAACATGTTTACACTGTATGCGGGATTCAAAAAGTTGAGGGAAGAGCAAAGTGTTTGCAGAGTATGCGGGATTAGGACAGATGAGGAAAGAGCAGAATGTTTACAGAGTATGCGGTATTCAGAGAGTAAAACAAAGAGCATAGTGTTTACAGAGTAGGCAGGATTCAGAGAGCTGAAGAAAGAGCAGAATGTTTACAGAGTTTGCAGTATTCAGAGAGTTGAAGAAAGAGTAGAATGTTCGCAGAGTATGCAGAATTCAGACAGTAAAAAAAAAAAAAAGGCAGAATGTGTATAGAGTATGCGCTATTCAGAGACCTGAAGAAAGAGCAGAATGGTTACACAGTATGCGGTATTCAGAGAGTGGAGGAAAGAGCAGAATGTTTACAGAGTATGCAGGATTCGGAGAGTTGAAGAAAGAACAGAATGTTTACAGAGTATGCAGAGTTCAGAAAGTTGAAGAAAGAGCAGAAAGTTTACAGAGTATGCGGTACTCAGAGACTTCAGGAAAGAGAAGAAAGTTTACAGAGTATGCGGTATTCAGAGAGTTGAAGAAAGAGAAGAATGTTTACAGAGTATGCAGGATTCAGAGAGTTGAGGAAAAAGCAGAATGTTTACAGAGTATGCAGGATTCGGAAAATTGAAGACAGAGCAGAATGTTTACAGAGTATGCAGGATTGAGAGAGTTGAAGAAAGAGCAGAATGTTTACAGGGTATGCCGGATTCAGCGAGTTGAAGACAGAGCAGAATATTGTTTACGGAGTATGCCGGATTCAGAGAGTTGAGGAAAGAGCAAAATGTTTACACAGTATGCGGAATTCAGAGCACTGCCCACTGACAGCATCAGTGAATTACAGGAAGAGCAGAACACACATTTCTGGCGGTATTGTCTTAAGCATTTTTAACTACTGTGCTGTCTTATTGTGCGGTAATGTGGCTAAATTTCATATAGTGTTGCATGCTACAGACAATATAGCAATAAACGTGCAAATAAGGGTTTATTAATGACAACTGTCAACTAGACAATGCTGGTCACAGCGAGTTGTTAGCGACGTCTTTTAACCATCCTTTTCAAGTACACGCACTGTGTGTGTGTGTTGTGTGGTGTGTGTGTGGGTGTGGGTTGTGTGTGTTGTGTGTGTGTGTGTGTGTGTGTGTGTGTGTGCGTGCGTGCGTACGTGTGTGTGTGTTTATTTTATTTTATTCTTTTATATCTGTGTGTGTGTGCGTGTGCGCGCGCGCGTGCGTGCGTGTGAGAGAGACGACCTACTGATGGATATCATAAATTTTAAAAAGTTTCCATTTCTGTTTCTTTTCCCCGTTATGCAGGAAAGAAGGAATCTATTCGATCTCATCTTACGTAAGCAAGTGTAATTGAATTGTCTATTTTCAGAGTTAATTAATGTTACATTATTACAAAGTGGGACGGGACAGCTCAATGGTGGGAGCACTAGCTTTTCCCCCAGCCAAGTTTAAGCAGCATCGAGCGTGGTTACCAGTTTGGATGGGTGACCGTTTGCGCGCCCTGGCTTCAGTACAGTCCCCCAGTTCACCCAGCTGTAAATGGGTACCCGCCTCTTTAGGGTCAGGGAAGGTAAAGCAGCCAGGGAGAGGAGATGGGCGCCGCCTTCAATATGCTGGCCCCTAGAGAAGTGAGGTCTCTGACGCCTCGCTCCCCTACGGCCACATAGGTTATGGGACACATCTTACCTTTTACATTATACAAAAAGACATGTCCAGAGAAATTGTGACGAATACAATAATGGGACGCAACTCATGCGTGACGCACGAAGTCACCGCCCTTTTCAAAGACAGGAGTATTGGAAGTTAGGCCTATGTTCTTCCAACGCTACTTGGTAGGCTGTTATTCGTGATTACACTACCAGCTTTTATGACACATTGATTTACTCTAATCGACTTTTGACAAGTTGCAGTGGTTTGGTTTTGTGTTGTTAGTGGTTTTTTATACAGATTCACAGTGGCAGGCCTCCCAAGCTAAGTAGATCTACTTAAGCGCTTCGATTTGTTCTTACAAGTTATAGATGTAAATTCCGTGCATTATTATTATTATTATTATTATTATTATTATTATTGTTGTTGTTGTTGTTGTTGTTATTATTATTCTTATTATCATTATTATTATTATTATTATTATTATTGTTGTCTACTTCACACACCATGTAGCAATAATCACTGGCTGAACTGAGAATCCTCGTGAGTATATAAACTCCCAAGTCCTCTGTGATTTGCACTAAGTATGACAAAAGCCCAGAAGCACAGAAACTGATACAGACAGGCCTACTATAATAAACCCCCAAGACTGCCTCAAGGAACCTGACCCTAACATTATCCATCACTGGTACTTAACACGAATAATTAAGGAAAGAGGACACACACACACACACACACACACACACACACATAAACACAACAGAAAAGAAAAGAATCGGAAAATCTGCAACCAAACACGGTCTCATCACTCAGTCCAAAACTTCTCTCTCTCTCTCTCTCTCTCTCTCTCTCTCTCTCTCTCTCTCTCTCTCTCTCTCTCTCTCTCTCTCTCACCTTTTGTTCATCTCATCAGCCCCGTAGCAACGGCTAGGCTTAGGCGTGAACTTATTCTTCCCCTGCCTGCCCCCTTGTCCTTTCTCGACACTAATTCTTACCTCTTGTCCAGTCTGCAGTGCCAGCTCGCCACCATATTGATGCTGTTTCGACCACCACCACTCTCTGGAGCCGAGCCTTCAGCGCCTCCTCTCCTGACCAATTTCTCGCCGCGCACATTTCTAGACATAGGCGTTCATTCTTTACGACTTCAGTCTGGCCGCTAGCACACCACCACAAGACACTGGTCATTCACCTTCCCCTCTGACCAGCTTAATTTCATCACCACCTATCTGCTCCGGCCGTTTTGTCTCCTGATGCACTTTGTCGCGGTGAAGGAGCGAGCAGACGATGATATCCTTTTGCAAATTTGAATAGATCTCTCCTCCCTTTCCGTGTGTCGTCTGCTACCGATTCGATCGGGCAAACGGTAGTACTGATCAGTGAAAATGAAACACCACAGCCGCTTGACAGTTTTCAACAAAATCTGCCCCCTGGAAAAGGACATTCAATCGAGACTGTTGCGTCTTCGACATAAACCAACAAAATATCACCTTGCTTGATGTTTATAAAAAAAATATTTTTTAAAAAAGAAAGCACCCCCTGCAAGTACAAAATATCTAAACACACAAAAACCAACCAATTAAAAAAAAGACACCAAAAAAAAAAAGAAAAAACACACACTCAAGTCTGCAAGCGTTGTGTGTGTTTGGAGAAAGGGAAGGAAGGGAGGAGGGAGGAGGAGGGAAAACAAAAAAAGATGACACCACTCTTTCAAGCTGCACCAACCAACCGAGCAAAGGGAAGTAAAAGGAAGCAGTTGGGAGATAAGCTTAGAACACAGGGAGAGAAAAACAAACTCGCGCGCGTCAGGCGCGGTGGTAGGCTAGTAGTAGTTGTCCTCGAGGAGTCGCCTGGTTGTCAGGTTTGACGAGAACAGAGAGCACACAACAGGCAAGCAAGCAAGCCGAAGCAAAGCCAGGCAGGCAGGCAGGCTGGCAAGGCAGGCAGGCACGGAGAAGAGAGAGCGAGAGAAGAGAGATGACGACAAAATCACTCAGTCGCTTGGAAAGAAGGGACGAACGTGGTGGAGCAAGGCTAACGTTGGGCTAACTTGGTGGTTGGTGTGGTTGGTGGTGGTGGTGGTGGTGGTTGTGTAGTAGTTGTGTGTTGTAGCAGCTGGGTTTGCGAGAGATCGGGCTGTAGAGGGAGAGGGGGGGAGGGGAGGGTTAGGAAATGGTGGTGGTTGTAGTGGTGGTGGTGGTGGTGGAAGCGTGGGTGGGGTTGTGGTGGTGGTGGTAGTGGGGAGGGAGGGAGGGAGATGGAGAGCGAAGAGTTCCGACAACTGTCGCACAGATCGATGTGTATATCGGAGGCCTCAACCGTCTCGCCAGCTGGGCTCCCCTGCATCCCCCCCCTCACCCCCCCCCCACCCCCTCCTTCATCACACACCTCGGCCCCCCCCCCCCCCCTTCTCCCTCCTACCCCTTCCCCTCCCATCTTTCCTTTCCGTATGCTTTCAGTTGAAGCAGACATCAACAAAACTAAGTCAACAAGGTTTATGTGTTGAGTGTGTGCGTGTGTGTGTGTGTGGAGGGGGGATATATTGTGTGTGTGTGTGGGGGGGGGGGGGGTACGTGTATGTGTGGGTGTGTGTCTGTTTGTCTTTGTCAGTGTGTGTTGTGTGTGTGCAAACGCGCGTGCGTGCGCGAGTGCGCACATATATGTGCGTGCGTGTGTGTGTTTGTGTGTGTGTGTGTGCGTGCGTGTGTATGTGGTGTGTGTGTGCATGCGTGAGTGCGTGCGTGTGTGTGTGCGTGCGTGCGTTGTGTGTGTGAGTGTGTGTGTGAGTGTGTGTGTGTGTGCAATATCGATCCTTTTTTTTTTCCCATCCACCGAAAAAAATTACCACTATGTGGATAAAAATGATCGAATTCGTATATTAAAGCTTTTAGCATGGACGGGTGTGTGTGTATGTGTGTGTTTGTGTGTGTCTGTATGTCTGTCTGTATGTATGTCAGTCATTCTGCCTGTCTGTGTCTGTGTGTGTGTGTTTGTGTGTTTTTATTTTTATTTTTTTAATTTCATTCTTTTATATCGAGGATAATGGAATAAGAACTTATGTGCTTTTTTATATCGAGTCCCCGTGAGTATGCGGTTTTGTGAATTCTGTCATCTGTTCCCACCGGCACACAATGGCCTACTCTTACGAAAACTTGACTTACTTGACTTATGCTTCTTGGTTCCTTGGGGAACATAGGGCTGCAACAACACCCCTCCAACGAACTCGGTTTTTGGAGATCCTCTTCAGCTCGGCCCATGTCATTCCGGCTGCCTTCGTTTCTTCGTCAACACTTCTGCGCCAGGTCTGCTTTGGTCGACCAACTTTCCGCTTCCCTTGTGGATTCCAGTCAAGGGCCTGCCTGGTGACATTTGTCGCAGGCTTGCGGAGTGTATGGCCGATCCATCCCCACTTCCTTTGTTTAATAATGGACTCGATTGGGGTTTGTCTAGTCCTGTCCCACAGTTGTTTGTTGGATATGACTTCCGGCCACCTGATGTTGAGGATGTACCTGAGGCATTTGTTTGTAAAAGACTGGAGTTTGTGGGTGTTGGTTTTTGTTACCCGCCAGATTTCTGAGCCATAAAGTAGGACCGATTTGACATTGGTGTTGTAGATCCGAATCTTGTTTTGAAATGAGAGGGCTGTTGACCTCCAAATTGGCCGAAGGGTGTTGAAGGCGTGACGGGCTTTGTTGATTCGGCACTTGATGTCTTCATCTCTTCCCCCATCTTTACTGACGACACTGCCCAGGTAAATAAACTTGGTGACTTCTTTGATGGTTTCTTGCTGCAGTCGCACTGGGTCATGTGTTTTGTTGTTCACCCTCATGATCTCCGTCTTCCCGATGTTGATTTGAAGGCCAGTCTTTTCAGCTTCGTCAGCAACACGATAAAGCTTCTCTTGCCTGTGGGAGAGAAGGCTGACGTCGTCTGCGAAGTCCAGGTCTTCCAGATGCTTCATGAGGGTCCTCTGTATGCCGGTTCTCCTGCCTGCTGTGGCTTGCCGCTTTATCCAGTCAACCACCAACAGGAAGATGGTTGGCGACAACAGACAGCCCTGACGAACACCGGTCTGTACGGAGAAGGCTTCCGTCAGTTTCCCTTCATGATGACTTGACAGGTGGCATCTTCATATAGCTGCTGGATGATGGTGATGAACTTTGGTGGAAAGCCAACTCTTAGGAAAAGCGGGACAGGATTTAACGTCTGTATGTGTGTGTGCCTGTATGTCAGTCAGTCAGTCAGTCAGTCAGTCAGTCAGTCAGTCAGTCTGTCTGTCTGTCTGTCTGTCTGTCTGTATGTATGTATGTATGTCTGTCTATCTCCCTGTCTATCTATCTGTGTGTGCGTGCTAGCATGTGTGTGTGTGTGTGTGTGTGTGTGTGTGTGTGTGTGTGTGTGTGTGTGTGTGTGTGTGTGTGTGTGTGTGTGTGTGTGTGTGTGTGTGTGTGTGTGTGTGTGTGTGTAAATATATGTGCCTGCATGTAGACATGTGTGCGTGCATGTATGACGTGTGTGTGTATCGCTGTGTGTGTGCCTATCTATCTGTCTGTGCGCGCGCGCTCGTGTGTGTATGTGTGTGTGTGTGTGTGTGTGTGTGTGTGTGTGTGTGTGTGTGTGTGTGTGTGTGTGTGTGTGTGTGTGTGTGTGTGTGTGTGTGTGTGTGTGTGTGCGTGCATGTGTGATGTGTGTGTATGTATTGCTGTGTGTGTGCCTATCTATCTGTCTGTGCGTGCGCGTGCTCTCGTGTGTGTGTATGTATGTGCGTATGTGTGTGCGTGTGTGTGTGTGTGTATGTATGTGTGCGTGTGAGCGCGCGTTCGTGCATGTGTGACGTGTGTATGTATCGCTTTGTGTGTGCCTATCTATTTGTATCGCTGTGTGTGTGCCTATCTATCTGTCTGTGCGTGCGCGCGCGCTCGTGTGTGTGTGTGTATGTATGTGTGTTTTATTTATTTATTTATTTATTTATTCTTTTCTATCGAGGATAATGGAATAAGCACTCATGTGCTTTTTTACATCCAGTCCCCATGTGTATGCGGTTTTGTAAATTGTGTCATCTGTGTGTGTGCGTGTGTGCGAGTGTGTGCGTGCGCGCACGTGCGTGCATGCATGTGGGTGTGTGTCTGTATGTGTGACGTGTGTGTATGTGAGAGTATTGTAACTTGACTTTTCTTTCACTTCTTGCTAGCACCCTGCATTGAATATCTCATGCCAGTGTGTCACTGGGACAGCTGACATCTGTCAGACCCTATCGCTAGCCACGCTGAATGTTGTTGTTGTTTTATATTGATACCAGTACAGTACAGTATTTTATTTTATTTATTTATTTATTCTTTTATATCGAGGATAATGGAATAAGCACTCGTGTGCTTTTTTACATCTAGTCCCCGTGTGTATGCGGTTTTGTCAATTCTGTCATCAGTTTCCACAAAGGCCTACTCTTCCGAAAAGCGGAACAGGATTTAACGTGTGCGCAAGATGTTCTGCATGCGTTCGAACACGGAGCCTCGGTTTATAGTCTCATCCGAGTATAGTATAGCATTGCATTGCATAGCATGGTATGGTATGGTATGGTATGGTATGGTATGGTATGGTGTGGTATGGTGTGATGTGGTATGGCTTTGTATGATGTGGTGTGGTATGGTATGGTGTGGTATGGTATGGTATGGCATGGTATGGTATGTGTTGGTATGGCTTGGTATGGTGTGGTATAGTATGGTATGGTATGGTGTGGTGTGGTATGGTATGGTATTGCATGGTATAGGTATGGTATGGTATGGTATGGTATGGTATGGTATGGTATGGTATGGTATGGCGTGGTATGGTATGGTATGGTTTGGTATGGTGTGGTGTGGTGTGGCATGGCATGGCATGGCATGGTATGGTGTGGTGTGGTATGGTATGGTATGGTATGGTATGGTATGGTATGGTATGGTATGGTATGGTGTATGTGGTATGGTGTGGCATGGTATAGTGTGGCATGGTATGGTATGGTATGGTATGGTATGGTATGGTATGGCTTGGCTTGGCGTGGTATGGTGTGGTATGGTATGGAATGGTATGGTATGGTATGGTATGGTATTGGTATGGTGTAGTGTGTATAGCATGGTATAGTATAGTATAGTATAGTATAGTATAGTATAGTATAGTATAGTATAGTATAGTATAGTATAGTATAGTATAGTATAGTATAGTATAGTATAGTATAGTGTAGTGTAGTATAGTATAGTATAGTATAGTATAGTATAGTATAGTATACCACTTTAAATCACGGCAGATTTCTCTATGTGAAATTCAGGCTGCTCTCCCCGGGGAAAGCGCGCACGTCGCCACAAGAACAGCGCCACCCATTACATTTTTTTCCCTTTTCCTGTCTGCAACTGTATTTGTCTCCCTATCAGAGTGGCTTTTTTCTACAGGGACAACTCTCTTGTTACCATGGGTTCTTTTACGTGCGCTAAATAATCATAACACACAGGACCTCGGTTTATCGTCTCATCAGAAAGACTAGCACCCAGACCACCACTCATGGTCTAATGGATGGGAATGGGGGGTAGGGGGGGGGGGGGCAGTTTCGGGTCCAAATGGAGATGGAACCACCGCAACACTTCCGACCCGGACTTTTCGCTTTCCAGGCAGGCGCGTTACCTCTAGACCACCGATCCATGTTCAGACCACTGTGTCTCTTAGACAGTTTACCCCTGAAAGACTCCATCTCTTTCCAGGCTAAAAATGTCCCTGTTATCCATCCCACCGGCCTACTTACTGGTCCTGCTGTTGACCTAGGTCGAGCTGACCTACTTGTCTACAAAAAGTAGTGGGGAGATTTGGGGGGGAGGTAATTATCACACGTGAACAAGATGTGTGTGCCTAGTTTGCAATGAGGAATTTTGAGCTATAGTCTTACCTGAAAGACAGTCAAAGAAGAACCCACGGCACCAAGAAAGTTATCCCTGGCAAAATT
>CM054136.1:70868797-70886297 GCA_028751875.1 Rapana venosa | reverse complement strand
CCCCCCCCCCCCAAATCCACTAGACCATAAGTGGTGGTCTGGGTGCTAGTCTGTTTTCGGATGAGACGATAAACCGAGGTTCTGTGTGCAACACGTATTAAGCACAGATAAAAGAACGCACAGCAACAAGAGAGTTGTGCCTGACAAGATTCTGTAGAAAAAAGCACAGTCTGATAGGGAAACAAATACAGTTGCAGACAGGGAAAGAAAAAAGATAAAGGATGGCGCTGCTCTTGCGGCGACGCGCTCTCATCGGGAACAGTAGCCCGTGTTTCACGCTGAGAAATCTGCCGTGACTTAAAAGTGATATACAATATAATACAATACTATACTATACTATACTATACTATACTATACTATACTATACTATACTATACTATACTATACTATACTATACTATACTATACTATACTATGCTATGCTATGCTAGACTACGCTAGACTACGCTAGACTACGCAACACTACACTACACTACACTATACTATACTCTACTCTACTCTACTCTACTCTACTCTACTCTACTCTACTCTACTCTACTCTACTCTACTCTACTCTACTCTACTCTACTGTACTATCTCTGTCTATCTATCTATCTGTACCGTAGTGTGACGACCGTGGGGGCACCCTCAAAGACTCAACAACCAGTTCCCTCCATTCCTCTCTCTGTTCTGCCTTTCTCAGGGTTTTGTTGAGTTCTAGGCCTGTCCATTCGCTGATGTTATCCTCCCAGCTCTTCCTTGGTCTGCCTCTTCTTCTTCCTCCTTGGACAGTGCCTTGTAAAACTGTCTTTGCAAGTCCTTTGGATCTTGTGACATGCCCATAACATTTAAGTTTACGCTTTTTCACGATCGTTAGAAGGTTCTCATAGGGTCCAATGGTTTGCTGGATTCTGTTATGCACGCTTTCGTTGCTTATGGGGTCTTTGTAGGAGATGCCAAGGAGTCTCCGAAAGCATCTCATCTCCACCGCCTGTACTCTTCTCTCCAAATCTGCAGTCAGGGTCCATGATTCACAGGCATACAGAAATATGGATATGACAAGGGAGCGCATTAGTCTGATCTTGGAGATAAGTGAGATATTTTTATCTCTCCAGATGGTGTTTAGTTTTGACAAAGCTGTTATTGTCTGTGCAGTCCTGCATACTACTTCTGCCTTGGATCCCTGGTCTGATACAATGGCTCCTAGGTACTTGAAGCTTTGAACTGTTTCCAGCTTCTGGTCATTAAGCCTGATATCAGTGCTAATGCCGTTGGTGTTATTAGTCATCAGTTTGGTCTTCTCTGTACTATACTATACACTATATTATACACTATACTCTACACTACTCTACCTTACTCTATTATACTCTACTCTACTCCCTTCTGTTCTACTCTACTCTACTCTACTCTACTCTACTCTACTATACGATACTATACCATACCACACTGTACCATACCATACTACACAATACTATACAATACCATACCAGACCATACAATACAGTATGTGTGGAAAGTCACCACTTTATAAAACACTCCTGACATCAACAACAACAACAACAACAACAACAGCACCTATACGTGACTAAGATGCCAGTCTTTCCATCTACACAGTAAACGCCTCAGTAGTAGCCTATATCATCAGACAGTTAGTCCAGAACCCGGAGCTATGACTACTACTGACCATCTGCCAGTGCTACTTCGTCTACCAACAATCACCCCACCCACTCCTCTCCTTTATCTCTCTCTCTACCCACTCCCCACACTTCTTCCTCTCCCTACCTCCTCCTCCTCCTCCTTCTAACCTCCATGGGGGACTTCAAGGTGGGGGGTGGGGGGTGGGGGGTTGGGGGGATGGGGGGAGGGAGGAGGGAGGAGGACCCACTTGAAGCTCTCTGGTCGACTGATAAGCTTCCTGTAGTAGTGAAGCAAGCTCGCTAAGACCAGAGTTTCAGAGCTGTCTCCTTGTCTGCGATTAGTCTCCAACTGATCGTTTGTCTATGTAGTGGTCTATGGGGTACCTTTAGGCTTAAAAGGTGTTAAATTAGTTTGTTGGGGTTGTTGTTGTTTTTCTCTCCCCAAAAAGGTGTATTGAGGAACGTGTTGAAAATAACGAAGCACGCAGAATATCTTGTACGCACACGTTCGCTTTTTTGGGAAGAGTAGGTCATTGTGTGCCGGATGACAAAATTTATAAAACTGCATATACATGGGGACTGGATGTTGAAAAAAGGTGCATGAGTCCTTATTCCATTATCTTCGAAATAAAAGATTTTTAAAATTTTTAAGCATTAAAAAATTATGTTAAAGTTACGCGGTGAAATATGCAGATGCTGACAAGGTTTTTCAAAATGTTAATAATAAAAAGACTAAAAAGAAATAAGATGCGAGTGTAGGAAAGGATTAAGTTGGAAGAGTGCAATAGGAAAATGAAACAAGGAAGAGGAAAGGAGGATATCAAGGATACAATTTTTTTTCAACAGACAAAAAGAGATGGAAGATGGAGAAGAGAGGGGGGGGGACACAACCGGGAAAGAACTCCCGATGCAAAAGAATTGCATGTACCTTTATCCTTAAAAGAGGGGTACAGCTTACTAGAACAAAAATCATGGAGAAAGATCACCGAAACTAATCAGCAAAATGAGAGATTTTTAACTAGAACTGCAATTAATACCGATAATTTAACAGTCGTGAACCATTCAAAAGCTTGTGTAAATGTTTTTATGTCAAGAAGAATTACTGCTTTATTTTATAGATTGAAACTAAATGCATTGATAACCAAATTCAGCAAAAATGGTAAATGTCTATGTGGTGAGAATATCACCAATACTCATATACTTTTTGATTGCCAGAGTGTAAAACCTTTCATGCCCCATTTTTCTGAAAATTCCCTTACCAGCATATTCAATAATTTAAAACTGGCATTTGAAATTGTGAAAGGACTATACCGCAGTCCCTTAGGACATTTGTTATAGTTGCATTAACGTTAATGACTTGTTCTTATGTTGTTGTTGTTTTTTATAATTCCTGTTGCATTGCCAAGTTTCTTTATATGATTTTTTGTAAAAGCATGGGTTTTGGGGGGTTTTGGTTGTATTTTTGGTTGTTTTTTTATTTTTTTTTTTTATTATTATTTTTTTTTTTTTTTTTTTTTTTTTTTAAACAAGACATCTACCCCTCCATTTGTACCCCCTCGTCTAATATCACTAGAAGTGAACAGACGTAAAATTGAAGTCAACAACAACTCCCGAACCTGAAATATATTCCTGTCAAAGCTTTGCAGACCCTTTTCTTTCAACATTTTCTCACTTGTCTCACCTGCCAGTATCACCGGTTACCGGGTATGAGTGGTCAATGACGCAGGTGGCTATTTTCCATTTGTTGCGGTCTTCGCTGGTTCTTGTTGACTTCATAGATTCTTATGCCACAGGATTTTTTTTTATTCTTTTATATCGAGGATAGTGGAATAAGCACTTATGTGTTTTTTTACATCCAGTCCCCGTGTGTATGCGGTTTTGTCAATTCTGTCATAGTCCCACCGCCTCCTCCTCCTCCTTCTAACCTCCATGGGGGACTTCAAGGTGGGGGGTGGGGGGATGGGGGAGGGAGGAGGACCCACTTGAAGCTCTCTGAGTGACTGATAAGCTTCCTGTAGTAGTGAAGCAAGCTCGCTAAGACCAGAGTTTCAGAGCTGTCTCCTTGTCTGCGATTAGTCTCCAACTGATCGTTTGTCTATGTAGTGGTCTATGGGGTACCTTTAGGCTTAAAAGGTGTTAAATTAGTTTGTTGGGGTTGTTGTTGTTTTTCTCTCCTCCAAAAGGTGTATTGAGGAAGGTGTTGAAAATAACGAAGCACGCAGAATATCTTGTACGCACACGTTAAAACCCGTTCTGTTTTTTTGGGGGGAAGTGTGCCTGGTGGGGGAACGGATGACAAAATTTATAAAACTGCATATACACAGAGAGTGGATGTTTTTTTTAAAAAATTTAAGCACGTGAGTGCTTATTTTCATTATCCACGAAATAAATGACTTTTTTTTTTTAAAGTTTAAAGCAATCCAAAAATAGGAAGTGTAAAATGATTTTAAAGTCACATGGTGAAATTTGCTGGTGCTAACAAGGTTTCTAAAACAAATTTCAAGAAGAAGAACAACAACAACAACAAGGAAAAGAGAAGAAGAAGAAGAAGAAGAAGAAGAAGAAGAAGAAGAAGAAGAAGAAGAAGAAGAAGAACAAGAAGAACAAGAAGAAGAAGAAGAAGAACAACAACAACAACAAGAACAACAACAACAACAAGAACAAGAAGAACAAGAAGAACAAGAAGAAGAACAAGAAGAACAAGAAGAACAAGAAGAAGAACAAGAAGAACAAGAAGAACAAGAACAAGAACAACAAGAACAACAAGAGCAAGAAGAAGAAGAACAACAACAACAACATCATCATCATCAACAACAACATCAACAACAACAACAAAGATGCGAGCACAGGAAAGGGTTAAGTTGGAAGAGTCCAATATGAAAATGAGGCAAGGAAGAGGAACAGGGGGATATTAAGGATGCAGATTTTTATTAACAGAAAAAAATCGAGATGGAAGATGGAGAAGGGAGATGTAAAAAAAGCCGGGAAAGAACTCCCGAACCTGGAATGTATTCCTGTCAAAGCTTTGCTGACCCTTTTTTCAACATTAATTTTCTCACTTGTCTCACCTGCCGGTATCGGGATGCCGGTGCCGGGGACGGGATAGCCTAGTGGTTAGAACATTGCGCTCGCAATCTGACGACCCGGGTTCGTTTCCCGTTCAAGGGGACACTTTCCCCCGGAGTTAACATCAGTGCCGACTCCACTCTGCCCGAAAGTCCTTCGGATGAGACTATAAACCGAGGCCCCGTGTGCAAACGCACGCAGAACATCTTGCGTACACGTTAAATCCTGTTCCGCTTTTCGTAAGAGTAGGCCTTTGTGTGCCGATTGGGAACAGATGACAAAATTGACAAAACCGCATACACACGGGAACTGGATGTAAAAAAGCACTTGAGTGTTTATTCCATTGTCTTCGATATAAAAGAATAAAATAAAATAAAATAAAATAAAATAAAAGTATCATCAGTGGTCAGTGACGCAGGTGGCTATTTTCCATTTGTTGCAGTCTTTGCTGGTTCTTGCTGACTTCCATGGATTCTCATGCCACAGGATTCGGTGATGTTACCAATGAGAGAAGCTGATGGTCTATCTTTTTTCTTTTTTTTCTTTTTAGGCTCAGTCTTGCCTGGAAAGACAATCTTCAAAAGGTCCGTAGTTTGGTTTTTGTGGCGTATGGCCTACACATCTTAGTTTGCTTTCATGTGTTAATGGTAACAGTTTTCTTGTTTTTCCCAGTTGATGTAATAGGCTTTCTCCTTTGCTCTTGCATCTATCCAGCAGACTATGAACAGCCTCCTAAAGAAAAAAAAAACACCTCTCAAGCTGCTTCGATTCTTTTTGTCGTCATCGTTTCTCTGTGACCAGGAATCGCATCCATGGGCCGTACTACATTTTACTAAGGCATAGAAAGTACAATGACAAAAGATAACACTAAAACTTGGGATAGAAACCACTTCATACGTGGCTTTGTCTCGGAAATTTGCAGGACGTACATCTCTGATAATGACAACATCACAGACACAAGAGTCTTGTTGGTTCAGAAATGCTGATACACCAGATGGAAATGAACCAGGCCCCGCAAAAACGTACTTCTTCGAATACTCAGCAACTAGTGTTGTCTGTCAGATGAGCGGAAATGCGTTATGCTGCCGTTAAGCTCCTGACAAGTCAGGTCCAGCACATCCGACTTCGGCGCTGGGGAGAGTCGTTATCTTTTCAGCCTTTCTGGAAAAAAAGCAGGAAAAAGAACCAAGCAGGCAGAAAATAGACATGGAGGTGGTGACGGGAAGGAAAAAAAACAAGGCAGAAACAAAGAGAGGGATAGAAAAGAGGGAATTTCTAGCACAGAATTTTCAGGATGTGGGGATGCTGTTTGTACTGACACGCTCCACGGGGAAGAAAAATCGTACAGGTCTCTCCATTATGGACGGAGCTAAGTGAGGAACTCCTTTCCTTTCAGACAGTCTTGAAAAACGAAAAGAAAAATACCCTCTGCCGACATACTAACAGTAACACTTGTGCAGCCCGAAGACCTTGCCTGTGCTTGCTTTTCTCTTTCTAATCTGAAACCCAACACCGCGATTGAACTGAAAAGAAAAAGTCAAGGATACCGTGTCTATGTGCAAAGCCACCAGTATAGCTGCTGCATTTCTGCTGACCAAGAACAAAACAACTGTACTGTAAGCTACATGGTATCCATCAATCAATGTCTCAGAGCAAACTACCCATGTAAAACCAAAGCTTCTAACTTTTCTCCCTTAACAACTGCAGCTGCACAGCAGGGTAATGTAAGAAAAAAATATTTCTTTTTTTCTTTTTGTTCCTTGGCTTAGAGCTCCCAGGTTCAACAATGGTTTGATTTTTGCGACCGTTTCTCCCTCACCCCCCCCCCCCCCTCCCCTCCTCCTCCCACCATTTAGGTACCCGCATTCTGACTTAAGGGATAAGATCCAGTGATAATGTTGTGACAATATTTCCCGATACTGATCTGTTATTCTGGCCTACTCCCTTCTCTTACAGGCTAGAACTGACAGACACCTGCAGTGTTAGCTTTGTCTGCGTGAGGTGTTAGAAAGAGTGAAATGTTCACCCAGATTTAGCTTTGTCTGCGAGAGGTATTATGGCAGAAAGAGTGAAATGTTCACCTCTCATCTATTCAGATTTAGCTTTGTCTGCTTTGTCACTGTAATGATAATCTGCTAGTCCGTCGTGTTCGACGATCACCTCCAAAACAGCAGAGGAGGCAGCTGTTGTTTCGGAAATTGGGCAGAAATTTGATTATAGTGGAGATGCCTTGCCCACAGTACATCCCCACTCTCTCGGCAAGTGGGTATAAGGACAGTCAGCGTTGGAGATGTTCTCCAAAGGCCAACCAGCCCCCAGGGCTGCATGCAGCACATAAGGACTGTGCGAGTCAAGCCTCCTAGTCAGAGAGTCATAGTCCATCACTAAAGACAAAGCTGTAAAGGGGAATTCCATGAGTGGGAAAGCCACTGGTCATACAGCCTCTCGCTTTGCTGTTGCCCCCAGCGTCAGTGGTAACTGTGATAAAGCCCAGGCACTGAAGGTGTTAACTGAGAAGGAAATGTACACCTCTTTTTCTGTTCAGATTGTGTTTTGTCTGCCTGAGACATTTATGGCAGAGAGAGAAATGTACACCTCTTTTCTGTTCAGATTAAACTTTACCTGTGTGAGACATTTGGAGAGAGAAGAGAGAGGAGAGAGAGGAGAGAGAGATGAGAGAGAGAGAGAGGAGAGAGAGAGAGAGAGAGAGAAATGTACACCTCTTTTCTGTTCAGATTAAACTTTACCTGTGTGAGACATTATGGCAGAGAGAGAGAGAGATGAGAGAGAGAGAGAGAGAGAGAGAGAGAGAGAGAGAGAGAGAGAGAGAGAGAGAGAGAGAGAGAGAGAGAGAGAGAGAGAGAGAGAGAGAGAAATGGACACCTCTTTTCTGTTCAGATTTAATTTTGTCTGCCTGAGACATTTCTGGCAGAGAGAGAAGTGTACAACTCTCTTCTGTTTTAATCTACGTGAGTCATGGCACAGAGAGAGAGAAATGGACACCTCTTTTTCTGTTCAGATTTAGCTTTGTCTGCGCGAGTCATTATGGCAGAGAGAGAAATGGACACCTCTCTTCTGTTCAGATTTAGCTTTGTTTACCTGAGATATTTATGGCAGAGAGAGAAATGGACACCTCTTTTCTCATCATTTGCTTCGAACAGAATGACGTACTTGGATAAATTTGCCATAATTATGCAGACGTGTGACTTCTAAAACTGTACTGAATAGGACCTAAACAAAAAAAAGTTGACTTAAACACTTCGTGTACTTACTGGTAAAATGTTTTTGATAAGCAAAATCTCTGGTTACAAAACTGAAATTCAACAAGAGTTTTGGAGTGAAAAAAAAATCATTTTTTCTTTGCTTAACAATTTAATGTACATCATCAGAGTGTGCCCACGCTAAAGAGAGAGAGGGGGGGGGGGCGAAGAGGGAGGGAGGGGAGAGAGAGAGAGAGAGAGAGAGAGAGAGAGAGAGTGTGTGTGTGTGTTGTGTGTGTGTGTGTGTGTGTGTGTGTGTGTGTGTGTGTGTGTGTGTGTGTGTGTGTGTGTGTTGTGTGTGTGTGTGTGTGTGAGTGGTTGAGTGTGTGTGTGCGTACACACGCTCGCACGCACCCACCCACGCACACACACACACCTCTCTCTCTCTCTCTCTCTCTCTCTCTCTCTCTCTCTCTCTCTCTCTCTCTCTCTCTCTCTCTCTTTCTCTAGCGTGGGCATGCTCCACCCCCACCCCCACCCCCCACACCCACACTTCTACTATCCACCACCCTGTCTGTACCTTTCCTCAGACCCTTTTTGGGGGGGAAGTAATGCTT
This sequence comes from Rapana venosa, assembly GCA_028751875.1. Lineage (NCBI taxonomy): Eukaryota > Metazoa > Mollusca > Gastropoda > Neogastropoda > Muricidae > Rapana > Rapana venosa. The sequence continues at coordinate 70,877,799 of CM054136.1, read as the reverse complement.
TGTCATTATTATTATTATTATTACCTGGAGTTCATCAGATGGTCTGCGACCACCACATGCTAGGATCGATATCTCGCAATCTTCCACAGTCTGTTTACTGCCTCTAGCAAGATGATAGGAAGAAGAACACGACACCTTCTGTCTTGTCACTCACTAGCACGCTAGCTGCTCTCTCTCTGTCTGCCTTCGACTTGGGGGCTTCGCAAATCCATAATGACAGTCACAGTTTTCTGCGTTATCATTTTCAGCCTGTGTGTACTCTTTTGAATTGTGTGGGGGGGGGGGGGGGAGGGGGGGGGGGGGGGGGGGGGAGGGTGATGTGTGTGATTCAGATTCATGATTTAGAATATTTTATTGCCATTTAAGTCAAGTAGATTTATTTGACACAACAACAAAACAAGCAAACATCAGTTATAATCATCTCTTTGGTCCAAAATGAAGTACACTAAAGCATGTTGCATTTTACTTCTCATTTTCTCTTTTCTTAAAACATTCATACACGTATTTGATTATATCTGCTTGATAGATATCAACTATGATTATGTCACTTAATTTATCTATACAAATGTTACGTTCTTTGTCTTTGGTTGTAATTTTTAATAACAAACTGTTTCTGAGTTCATCATATGAGATACATTCATCGAGTAAATGAAACTCATCTTCTATCTTGTTACAATATCTACATATTCTGTCCTCTCTAGATATATTTTGGTGCCTCCCTTTCTCTATCATTAAATTGTGACAGCTTTTGCGAAATTTATAATACGTCTTCTTATGGGTTTTGTTTTCATAGTTTATTAAGTATGGTTCAAGTCTGTATTCTTTGGTAGCAAAATCGTAAAATTTTAGTTTTACAAACTCTTTCTTCTGGTAGATCCAAAATGTTTTATACATGTCCTCAAGTTTTCTTTGAACAGTATAACTCAACCGATGAACATCAAAGTACTCTGTGTGTGTGGAGGGGGGTTGGTGTGTGGGTGTGTGTGTGTGTGGGGGGGGGGGGGGGGTTGGTGGCATGCTTGGCGGTGTTGTGTGGGGGGGGAGGGGTTGTGTGCGTGTGGTGTGTATGTGTGGAGGGGTTTGTATGGGTGTGTGTGGTGTTGGTGTTGTGTTGTGTGGTGCGTGTTTGTGTGTGGGGGTGGGTATTTTGTGTGTTGTGTGTATGTGTGTAGTGTGTAGTGTGTGTGTGTGCGCGCGCGTGTGTGTGTAGTGTGTGTGTGCATGTGTGCATGTGAGAGAAAGAAACTATGACTTGCGTAATCTTATATTACAATAGAACAGCCACCTTTTAACAAAGCTATCGTTGAACTTTTTTTTTTTGCTGATTGTTTCAAACCACAGAGTAGATTTAGAGAGAACCCAGAAAGATAGTGAAACAGCTGGGACTGAGTGATGTGACATACAACAGAAAGGGATTGTTGGATTTCAGCACTGTAAGCAAGGGAACGGGATAAGCCTAGTGGTCAGGGCACTCGCTTTCACCCATCCGAAAGTTAAGCAGCATTGAGCGTGGTTACCAAGCGGATGGGTGACCGTTTGTGCGCCTCGGCTTCAGTACAGTTCCCCAGTTCATCCAGCTGTAAATGGGGACCTGCCCTTTTTTAGGGTCAGGGGAGGTAAACCACCAGCGAGGGAGAGGAGATGTGCGCCACCTTCAATATGCTGGCCCTTGGGGAAGCTGAGGTCTCTGACGGCTCGCTCCCCAACGACCGCAAAGGTTACGGGGACACCTTTACCTTTGAAGCAACCAGGTCAATGGAAGAAGTTTAGTCCAGCTCGCTCACTCACTCACTCACTCAGTCCCATGCCCCAAAGGACGTAGGGGGTACATGAGAGAAGACGCAACAGAGATCTTTTTCCATGCTTCACGATCCTGTGTGGCTAGTAGAAGGTGTTGCAGGGGTTGGGCGGTCCAGTCTTTGATGTTGTCAACCCATGATTTCTTTTGGCGGCTTCTTCTTCTCTTGCCTTCGACTGTTCCTTGCAAGATGGTTTTTGCTAAGGTGTTGTGTCTTGTGGTGTGACCAAACCACATCAGTTTTCTCCTCTTTATGGTGGAGAGCAGAGGTTCTTGGGGGCCCACACGCTTTTTGATTAAAATTTTCTTCTTTCACATAGTTGTTGGTCTTGTGTTCTTTGTATGATATTTTAAGGAGTCTTCTGTGGCACTTGTTCTCGAATGCTTGGATTCTCCTCTCTAGCTCTGCTGACAGAGTCCATGATTCACAGCCGTATAGGAGGATAGATATCACGAGGGATTTGTAGAGGTGGTATTTGGTGCTGAAGCTGATGTAGTTGCTTATGATGATCCTCTCGAGTCCAGTCAGAAGGACTATTAAGGCAGGATGGCTTACCACCAGAGCTATCAACCCACGATGCGGTCTATGGGAAGGAAGCTAGACGATTACTTGACAGCGTATGTGTCAAGAGGGCAGATGTTGCTTTACACTATTGCCTCGTTATTTTCCCTTTTCAAGGTTCGGGTTGAAGAGGAACTGGACACAAGAGAAAAGGAAAGCGAATACAACCAGTGTGTACTGTGGGATTTAACGTGTGCGCAAGATGTTCTTCGTGCGTTTGCACACGGGGCCTCGGTTTATAGTCTCATCCGAAGGACTTTTGGGGAGAGTGGAGTCTGCACTGACTTTTTTCCAGGGGGAAATAATCCCCTTGAACGGGATTCGAACCCGGGTCGTCAAATTGCGAGCGCAATGTTCTAACGACTAGGCTATCCCGTCTTCAGTTGAAGAGGAACTGGACACAAAGAAAGAAAATGGGGAACGGGATAGCCTAGTGGTCAGAACATTGCGCTCGCAATCTGACGACCCGGGTTCGATTCCCGTTCAAGGGGATACTTTCCTCTGGAGTTAACATCAGTGCCGACTCCCCAAAAGTCCTTCGGATGAGACTATAAACCGATGCCCCGTGTGCGAACGCACGCAGAACATCTTGCGCACACGTTAAATCCTGTTCCGCTTTTCGTAAGAGTAGGCCATTGTGTGCCGGTGGGAACAGATGACATAATTGACAAAACCGCAGACACACGGGGACTTGATGTAAAAAAAAGCAGGTGAGTGTGTATCCATTATCCTCGATGTAAGATAAGAAGAAGAAGAACAAGAACAAGAACAAGAAGAATAAAGGGCCAACCAGTGCTAGCACTACACCACCATTTCCTGATGAACATCAACCAAACTGGAAGAGTTCACACGTTCACCGCTTTCCCCTTTGACAAGTTGTGATCCTGCAAGAGCTTTTATTTATCTATTTTATTTATTTATCATATTTTACTCTTTTATTTCGAGGATAATGGAATAAGTACCTGTGCGCTTTTTTTTCATCCAGTCCCCGTTTGTATGCCGTTTTGTAAATTTTGTCATCCGTTCCCACCAGCACACAATGGCCTGCTCTTCCGAAAAGCGGAACGGGTTTTAACGTGTGCGCAAGATGTTCTGCGTGTGTTCGCACAAGGGACCTCGGTTTAAAGTCTCATCCGAAGGACTTTTAGGGGGAGTGGAGTCGGCACTGAAGTTAACTCCAGAGGGAAAATCCTCTCGAACGAGAATCGAACCCGGGTCAGCAGATCACGAATACATCACTGTAACCACCCAGGCTATCCCGTCCTCCTTTAAGAATAAGATACTTTTTTTTAACGCGACTTCAGGTAATAGAGCCTGCATCTACCTGTCAAGAAGTGTTGGGCTTCATAAAAAAACACACATACACAGGGGATGGATGACGATTTTGCCCCCTCGGGGATGCCAGGGGTCTGTCAGTATACATAGCATCCCCACCTTCTGGCAATTCTCTGCCAGGAATTCCCTCTTATCTGTCCCTCTCTTTGTTTCTGCCTTGTTCCTTTCTTTTATCCCTGTTACCTCCTTCTTGTCTATATTCTGTCTTCTTGGTCTATTCTCCTGCCTTTTTTTCCAGAAAGACTTAAAATAACAGTTCTCTCCCACGCCGAGGTTGGATACGCTGGGCCTGATTTGTCAGGCGCTTAACGGCAGCACAATGCGTTTTTGCTCGTGTGACAGACAACAATAGTTGCTGTATGAGCGTTCAACGAAGAAGGAAAAGAAGAAGGAGGAGGAGCTGAAGAAGAAGAAGAAAAAGAAGAAGAAGAAGGTGAAGAAGAAGAAGAAGAAGAAGAAGAAGAAGAAGAAGAAGAAGAAGAAGAAGAAGAGAAGAAGAAGAAGAAGAAGAAGAAGAAGAAGAAGAGCTGAAGAAGAAGGAGGACGAGGACGAGGAGGAGATTACGCACAAAATCTCTGCACGATGACACAGATATGAACTCACGCCTGCCACTCAGAAAATCCCTCTTTCCACTTCTAAGCAACGTCCAGCAGTGGTAGGCTACAAGAGCCAAGACCCCAAGATTGGGCCAGCACAAAGCACTGACCAACTGCTCCACTTCTTCCCCTTCCTTAGGGCCTAATCCCCGTCACCTTGTATAGCCTAGTATAGGCTTAGCCCTGCCTGCCTGCCCCCTCTCCACTGTCCATCCTGAAGGCTTAAAGTGACCAGGGAGCCCCTTGAAGGAAGGAAGGGGGACGACTGGTAGTCTTCCTACTGTAGGAGTGGGTCAGATCTGCAACACTTGGGAGATTCCGGGGGCAGGGCAGGGCTGTCTCATTGCCTGTGATTAGTCTCCAGCTGATGATTTTTATAATTATCCTTGACACTACGGGATATTTTCAGTGTCGAAAGTTGGGGATAGGGGGAGAGGGGGAGGGGGGGCTTTTTACCATCGTCTTCGAGGTAATTCAGTCATAGGAAAAATGATCATGAATTATTCGGCATTTTAGAAGTAAAATAGGGGGGTTTTCGGTAATTTTGACATACAGTTTATATTTTTTTTTGTTGTTGTTGCTTTCTCGGCTAGTACTCAGAGGTTCACCAATGGTGAGATTTTACGTAAGTGACCGGGTTGGGTTTTTTGCCCACTATGAAGGTAGCCGCATTCTGACTTCGGGGATGTATGCTAAGTATGTTCGAGTTTCTGTAACCCATCAAACGCTGACATGAATGACGGGATCTCTTAACGTGCATGTTTTGATCTTCTGCATCAATGCATACACGAAGGGAATGAAGGCATTGGCAGGTCTGCACTTGAAGTTGACCTGGGAGATCATAAAAAAATCCCCACCCTTAACTAATTCACCAGACGCTGCCGAGATTCGAACTGAAGACTTCATGGACCCATAGGGATTGAAGTCGAACGTTCTTAACCACTCGGCTATAGCGTCAGTTATACAGTGGATCTGTTCCTGGTGGAAATGAATTACGTTTCATATAGAAAGAAACAAAGCGATTTCTTTTGACACACTTGGTTTCCTATACTGTAACCCTCAGTGTAGTTTTCAGGGGTTTTCCACACAGTCCACTCTGAGACAGAAGGAGCAGGCAGAAGAATGGCAGAGATAGAAAAGGGAGGAAAGATGGATGACAAAGACAGTGACAGATGGAGAGAAGACAAGTAGTGGGACACAAGAGAGAGAGAGAGAGAGAGAGAGAGAGAGAGAGAGAGAGAGAGAGAGAGAAGAGAGAGAGAGAAAGGGGGGTAAGTGGGAGAGGACAGAGAAAGATTATTTCGCAAACAAGGAGAAGTAAAGGGAACTGGACAACCAGGGAAAAGAGACAGCTACAGATGCCTGATCTAGTGCAAGTTTGTGAAGAGAGGTAAGATGATTTCGAACACAGAGAGAGAGAGAGAGAGAGAGAGAGGAGAGAGAGAGAGAGAGAGAGAGAGAGAGAGTAAGAGAGACAGACAGAGACAGTGAGTGAGTGAGTGAGTGAGTGAGTGAGTGAGTGAGTGAGAGACAGATGATATAGAGAGACAGACAGACAGACAGACAGACAGATAGATAGATAGATAGATAGATAGATAGATAGATAGATAGATAGATAGATAGATAGGGATGGATGGATGGATGGATGGATGGATAGACGGATAGACGGATAGACGGATAGACGGACAGACAGACAGACAGACAGACAGACAGATAGATCGATAAGTAGATAGATAGATAGATAGATAGATAGATAGATAGATAGATAGATAGATAGATAGATAGATAGATAGATAGATAGATAGATAGATAGATAGACAGTCTAGTGGTTAGAACATTACGCTCGTAATCTGATGACCCGGGTTCGATCCAGTTCAAGGGGATTCTTTTATTTCGAGGAAAATAGAATAAACACGAAGAAGTCCATCTACATTGCGATCCCTAAGAAACTGGGTACAGCTGAATGTGACCAACATCGTACAATCAGCCTGATGAGTCACCTCACCAAAGTTCTTTTACGAATACTCATGAAGAGAATTAGAAATAAAATACTCCCAGAAATATCAGAAACGCAATTTGGATTCATGGCAGACAAAGGCACCAGAAATGCAATCTTCGCATTGAAAACTCTCCAGAAAGACCTGTACCTCTGCTTCATTGACTACTCAAAAGCGTTCGACAAAGTACGACACTCCAACTTGTTTGATATTCTGGCAGGGCTATACATCGACGGGAAAGATCTTCGAGTCCTCAGAAACATATATTGGGAACAGGAGGCAGCCATTAGAGTCGACAATGACATCAGTCAATATAGACCAATCTGCAGGGGTGTGAGGCAGGGCTGCGTGTTCTCGCCTGATTTATTTAATGTATATAGTGAAATAATTCTACGAAATATTGAGAATCATGAGGGAATTAGTGTAGGTGGCCACAACATCAACAACCTGAGATATGCACATGACACAGTCCTTATCGCCGACTCTGAAGAAAAACTGCAAAAGATTTTAACAACAGTAACAGACGAAAGCGAAAAGAAAGGATTACAGCTCAATGCAAAGAAGACAGAATGCATGGTGATCTCGAAAAAAGCTGTTATACCACAATGCAACATAGCCTGTAAAGGAGAGAGAATCAGACAAGTAAACACCTTTAAATACCTTGGTTGTACTATCACCCCGGACGGCAAGTGTGACAAAGAAATCAAGAAGAGAATCGGTCAATCTAAGGCAACTTTTAACAACATGAAATGCATTTTTACCAACAGTAAGATAAGCCTCAAGACAAAGATCCATGTTTTGAGAGCCTACGTATGGTCCATTCTTCTGTACGGATGTGAGTGCTGGACCCTAGCCAAGGACACAGAACAGCGACTAGAAGCAGTGGAAATGTGGTCCATCCGGAGAATCATGAAAATCTCAGGGACAAAAAGAAAAACTATTGCAGAAGTAATGGAAATGGCTGGGTACAAGAGATCCCTTCTCAACACCATCAGAGAAAGACAGCTCAAATTTTTCGGCCATATAATCAGGGCTGACGGACTAGAGAAACTGTTATGGAGTGGCAAAATCTGTGGAAACAAGAGCAGAGGAAGACAACGCACAAAATTCACAGACAGCTTAAATTCGCAACGAATAAAGAGGGCACCAACAATGAGCTCATGAGAGGGACCGAAAACAGGGAAGAATGGAGAGCCATGATCGTCGATGTCTGCAGGACCAGACCGGACACTTGAAGAAGAAGAAGAAGAAGAAGAATAAACACCCATGTGCTTTTTGTACATCCAGTCCCCGGGTGTATGCAGTTCTGTCAATTTTGTCATCCGTTCCTACCAGCACACAATGCCCTACACTTACGAAAAGCGGAACAGGATCTAACGTGTGCGCAAGATGTTCTGCGTGCGTTCGCAGACGGGGCCTCGGTTTATAGTCTCATCCGAAGGACTTTTGGGGAGAGTGGAGTCTGCACTGACGTTAACTCCAGGGGAAAATATCCCCTTGAACGGGAATCGAACCCAGGATCGTCAGATTGCGAACGCAATGTTCCAACCGCTAGAGAGAGTGCAATACACATTTAATTAATACTAAAATCAAAGAATGTAGCAGGCAGGAACCACAACGTGAACATAACAAAAACTATTATTTCATGATGTTTTAATTGTACACCTGCTTCCACGCCACAGCATCGTTAATGCTAGGCTTTCTTCGCGCAGAGAAAAAAGGTCTGGCATTGTTGTAGGCTCTTAATTTACTGCTTCCCTCTTTGTTTTCCTTCCCTCATCCTTTGATGGTGTTTTGTCTTCTTTCAATCATTGTATTACATTGCGAAACAGTTAAAAACACAAACACTAGAGAGAGAGAGAGAGAGAGAGAGAGAGAGAGAGAGAGAGAGAGAGAGAGAGAGGGAGAGAGAGAGAGAGACAGACAGACAGACAGACAGACAGACAGAGTGAAAGAGAAAGAGAGAGAGAGAGAGAGAGAGAGGAGAGAGAGAGAGAGAGAGAGAGAGAGAGAGAGAGAGAGAGAGAGAGAGGCCCTAGCATTCCCACAGACAAACTAGAGGAGTACAATGCCATAATCAACAATATCACAAACAAAATACTAATGTTTGTATATTTCAGTAACAGTAATTTTTTGCTTATTCCCACCACATGGCAAATAAAAGTTTGTGAACAAAACTCAAGGAATTGTACTTTAGGGGGGGAATTTCTTTCACATAGTTACGTATTTCCCACATGTTACCAGAATAATTATACGTGTCAAACTGTCAAGGCTTTGAAAAGAAAAGTGACGTCTAAACATATTACCCTTCAGGGTGATGCAGACAACGTGCGAATAAATAAAAAGGTAAAGGTGTCCGTCCCATAACCTATTTGGTCGTAGAGGAGTGAGGCATCAGAGACCTCAACTTCTCAAAGGGGCCAGTATATTGAGAGCGGCGCCCATCTCCTCTCCCTCGCTGTTTGACCTTCCCTGACCCTAAAAAAGGGCAGGTACACATTTACAGCTGGGTGAACTGGGGGACTGTACTGAAGCCAAGGCGCTCAAACGGTCACCCATCCAAGTGGTAACCACGCTCGATGCTGCTTAACCTTGGCTGGGGGAAAGCGAGTGCGTGGCCAATATGCAGAATAAGAACTGCAAACTTTACCTGGTCTGGCTGTCGTCTTCGTGGACCAAGCATGTGCTGGGTGGAGACTGGATATGGGCGTGG
>CM054136.1:70861297-70863797 GCA_028751875.1 Rapana venosa | reverse complement strand
CATCACTCTAACCACTAGGCTATCTCGTCCCCCCAAGAGACAGAGACAGACAGACAAAGACACAGACAGAGAGAGGCAAAGAGAGAGATACAGTCAGAGAGAGAGATGGGGGGGGGGGGGGGGGGGAGAGAGAGACAGAGAGATAAAGAAACATGGAGAGACAGAGGGAGAAAGAGACAGAGAGACAGAAACCCACAGGCAGACAGATACACAGACTGACAGCGAGAGGGGCAGACAGACAAACGACAGACACACAGACAGACAAGCAAGAGTCAGACAGACAGAGACAGGATATCTATTTGTTTCACTGTAAACAAGATCTATAACCCCACGTCTATCTAAACGGGAAAACTCTTTTAAAGCAAGAAAACAATATGCTACGGTTGCGTGCAAACCCCAGGTTTCAGCACCATATAGGCTTAACACGATGGGCTATATCTAGTTGTGCGTCAAAAATCTTAGTTTGGTGTTCAGGGGGAGGCTGTTGCTGTTCTAAACTTTCTTGTCAAGTGTTGACATCAGTGCAGCAGCTTTGGCAATGCGTGTATCGATTTCCTTGTCAAGAGACGGGCTACTGGTGAGAGTGGAGCCCCAAGAAGTGAAATGGTCAGTGTCATCTAGCACTTCGTCATTGATACAGATTGATGGTGGAGAGGGATTATCTCGACAATTGCCATTGGTCTTATTGATGCTGATCGTGAGTCCAAACTCCTTGCAGGTGTGGGCAAACAGGCTGATCAGCTGTTGCAGCTCTTCCTCAGTGTGAGAGATCAGGGCTACATCATCTGCAAACAGCTTTTCTCTTAACAAAAACTTAGCAGACTTTGTTTTTTTAGCTTTCAGGCTCCCGGTGTGTAGATGGGCTCCATTCGTGGAATGTCCGAACGCAGAGTTCAGCGGCATGGAGAGGAAACTACCGAACAAGGTTGGGGCAATGACGTATCCTTGTTTCACACCACTGTTGATTGCAAAAGTTCGAATTGTTCACCATCATAGTTGACAGAACCCTTAATGTCGTCGTGAAAGGAGGCTGTGATGCTGAGTAACCTCGGCAGGAAACCAATCCTCCTCAGCAGTTCGGACAGACCTCTCCTACTCATGAGATCGAACGCCTTTGTAAGGTCGATGACGCGATGAAATGTGGCATCTGCTGTTCTCGACATTTTTTTCCTGCAACTATTTTGTTGAAAATATCTATCAATTGTAGACCTTGTAGCTCTGAATTCACGTTGTGACTGTGGGTAAATGTTGCTGGCTAAAGACTTGCAGTCTTGCTGGCACAACCCTAGCAAAGACGTTCAGTACAAAGATGCCCGATAATTATTGCAGTCACTGCAGTCACCTTTGTTCTTGTACGGAGTGATGATCTTTGTATCGCACATGTCCTGAGGTACCGTCCCTTCTCTCCAGCAGAGACACATCAGATCATGAAGAGGTTCCAGCAAGGCTGGCGTACCTCACTTGATGATTTGGGGCGGTATGCAGTCCTCTCCTGGTGTTTTTGCCATTGGCTAGATCCTCAACGGCTTTGTCAAGTCTTTCCAAGGTAGGCTCAGTGTCCAATTAATAATAATAATAATAATAATAATAATAATATAATAATAATAATAATAATATATGGAATTTATATAGCGCTGAATCTTGTAAAACAAACAAATCGAAGCGCTTGCATCAAATCATTTACACGCATGCAACTTTCCTCAAATAACATAAGATATTTCAAATTTATGTACACACACACACACACACACACACACACACACACACACTTAGAGGGTGATGAGGGAGATGAAGGATGCTGTTGAAAAGTAGGAACAGATATGAGGAGAAAGTCTCAGGTAGGAAATAAGTGCGTTTTGAGGCTGGATTTGAAGGTATCAAGTGAAGGCTTTTGGCGAAGTGAAAGAGGGAGGTCATTCCAGGTCATTCCAATTCATCAAGCATTGGCCAGTCTTCGATGATCTCGAACACTTACTTCAGTAACAATGTACTCTGTGGAGAAGACTTCCATGTCGTGTTCTACCCCTCGACAACATTTGTTTATGCCTATCAGTGATGATGGTATCTCCTGTATTGGACTTCACGAGTAGCAGTCCTCGTGGGTGATATACCACATGCCTATTTGACAGTAACCCTCATGCATTTTTTCCTGATGTTCCCAGTGTTTGAGCCCTTCTGTATGTTGTCCAGCAGCTGGAGCTAATGGTCGTTTGCGCGGCGTATTGTCATTTGCTGGGCTGTGTTGCGAGCAGTTCTCAGTGCTTGAAAGTTTTGCGGACTGCAGTTGTGCTTGTAGTTGATCAGTGCAGCCTGTTTGATGACTGGCTCCATTGTGGTGATGTTGGCCTGAAACCAGTCGATACAGTACAATACAACACAAAGAGAGAATGCAAACAATACAATACACTGCAATGGAATGGGATGGAATGCAATACAGTGCAATGGAATACAATACGATGCAATAGAATACGATGCAATACAAAGAGAGAATGCTATACAA
>CM054136.1:70703797-70841297 GCA_028751875.1 Rapana venosa | reverse complement strand
GATGCTCTTTCAATAAATATATGGCACAACTTCTTACATAAGCTTGTAAACAAAATTTCATCAGTTTCGACTCCCATGTCCCACCTTATAATAATAATAATAATAATAATAATATAATAATAATAATAATAATAATAATAATGTATGGAATTTATATAGCGCTGAATCTTGTAAAGCAACAAATCAAATCGCTCAGATGATTTTTTAAAATAATATCCAGGATAATGGAATAAGCACTCATGTGCTTTTTTACATCTAGTCCTCGTGTGCATGCGGTTTTGTAAATTTTGTCATCTGTTCCCACAGGCACACAATGGCCTACTCTTTCGAAAAGCGGAACAGGATTTAACGTGTGCGCAAGATGTTCTGCATGCGTTCGCACACGGGGCCTCGGTTTATAGTCTCATCCGAAGGACTTTGACATTCAATTCGATTTTTTTTGTTTGTCAAACTGGGAAGAAAGGGCAAGGCTGGGAATGGATCCCAGAACCTCACGGTTTACTTGTTGGCAGGCAAACGTCTTAACCACCCTGCCACCTTCCTTCCATAAGGAAAATGATTAAGTTTGCCAACTACCATCGACTGTCCTCACACACACTTGGGGTACAAACTACATTGTTTGGCAGACTTTAACTTTCATTTGGTCAACACGGGGGTGCATCCTGGGACAGTGACGTCACCGTGCTGTCATCAAACCGGGGCCCCCAGGCCCAATGGCGGTTTTTGGAAGAGCGATTACGTCACAAGGGCGGTTTTTTGGAAGAGCGATTACGTCACTGACAACGGACGTAGGTAGGGTCTATTGACAAAAAGTTATAACCCGCCTTACAACTGTAATTCAAGTTGTATGCGTGAGGATCGTCAATTTTTTTTTATAAAAAATTTGAGGAAGGAAGGGGAGGGGTTGGGGGAGAGGGGGGGCTGCCTCTACCTCAGCTCATCTTCAGTGGAATAACGTTCCTGTCCTGCTGTTCCCATGGGGCTCATTTCAATCTCTCCGACCCAGTCATACCCAGATTCGGGATGTACCCTCAGGGTTTAAGTCCACATGGTGCCTATCAGAACAGAACATCCTGCTCACACATTAAAATCCTGTTCCGCTTTTTCGTAAGAGTAGATCATTGTGTGCCGGAGGGAAAAGATGGCAATTTACAAAACCGCATACACACGGGGACTGGATGTAAAAAAGCACATCAGTTCTTATTCCATTATCCTCGATATAAAAGAATAAAATAAAATTTAAAAATTTAAAATAAATATCAATGTCAGGCCACCGTGGAGCCACCGGTTAGAGGGGCCCTGCACTATTGCTGGGTGACTTTCGCTGTGTTCAGTGGCGCCTGTTCTGAGGTAACATACGCAGGACACGGCTTGCTAGGCCCCCAACTGTAGACAGGAACTGCTTCACCAAGAAGCCTTAACTGAGTGAGATGCCCACCCGAGGTAGTGACCACCACAACGTCCATCCAGCGACCTTCTGTCGTGACTCTCCAACTCTGAAAGCTTTGACACAGACCCACCACAGAAACATCAGTGTATAGAGAAACCGAATCTGAGACCATGATGAGACCAGAGCAACTGGGGCTACCGAATCAGGGGCGATTTTTTTTAAGTGCATGAATATCAATGATGATGAGGATGATGTAATGATGCTCTATGGAAGTGCATGTGCTTTGCCACTGATTGACAGGGCTGTACTCTAGCTTCCTATCATAAATTATATCCACATGTCAACCAGCCCGAGAGGTACAGACACCTGCAATGTTGGTCAGGTAATTTGAGCAACACTCTCAAATTCGCATACATAAAGTGGATGAAGCTTGACTGTGTGGTCCCAGTCTTCCCAAACGAGCCCACAGTACACCGACCCTGGGTAGGAGCTGGCTGGAGTCCGAAAAATCCCTAGGGCCCTCATGGGATTCGAACCTGCGACCTTCCAGTCCCTAACTCAAGACGCACACCACTGCACCGAGATAGCTGGTAGGATCTGCAGTTTTGGGGGTCAAACTTCACTTCTAATTAGCTCCTTTTCAAGGTAAACATAATTATGTCAAAGGTCACTTCTAACTAGCTCCTTTTCAAGGTAAACATATGTCAAAGGTCACTTCTAATTAGCTCCTTTTCAAGGTATACATGTGTCAAAGGTCACCTCTAATTAGCTCCTTTTCATGGTAAACATATGTCGAAGGTCACTTCTAATTAGCTCCTTTTCAAGGTATACATATGTCGAAGGTCACTTCTAATTAGCTCCTTTTCAAGGTTTACATGCTTTCGCTGCAATGTGAGACAATGGATGTCCAGATGTAAGTGACTAGGCCTACCTACTAAAAGGAATCTTCTTTACACAACAGTTATATACTGAGAAACATTGCAGTTTGGCAGAAAACGCAGCCTCTCCATATCGAGACTGGCTAAATCTCAGCCCCTCAATGCCCAAACAAGCCAAATGTACGTTTTCTTGAGGAATCACAACACAATAAAATATAAATAAAACAATCCCAACAAACAATACACAAAAAAATCAATAAACAAGGACTCAGTGGAACAAAATAACACACACAATAACTGAAACATGCTCTCAAAGAAGCTGTCCAACAAAATGAACAGAGATAGATCAAACAAAAAATCAAATCTAAGCAGTTTGTAGTGGCTTGATAGCAACCTGCATATTTGGTGAATTTCAAAGATGTAAGATTTTGGTGTGTGTGTGTGTGCGTGCGCGTAGTTAGTATGTGTGGTGTGTGTGTGTGTGTGTGTGTGTGCGCGCGGCGCGTGTGCTGTGTTGGTGAGTTAATTTGTGTGCGTGCGCGTCGTGTGTGTGTACTTGCGTGGCTGCGCAAATCAGGTTTATGACGGGCGAAATGCCTCACTACTCTCTTGTGCCCCCTCGTGTATAATAATCTTCCTCAGTATACAGACCGATGTGGCGCATGTATTGTTAACCCTAAGAGGGACAGATTTGATTCATTTTATTTTACTTTGATAGAAGGCTGAAGTTTCACCAAATAATTAATGACCAAAATGGAAAAAAATCAACGAGACAATTTTGTCAGAATTGAGATTGAAACAAAAAATGAAAAAATATCAACACATTATAGGTTTGTCTCTTTTCTGTTTTTTTGTTGGGTGGTGTGTTTTTGGGAGGGGTTGTTTGGTTTTTTTATTTGGGTGGTAGGGGGTTTTTTTGTGTGTGTGTGTGAGTATAATATTGGGATAGCTCAGTGGTCGGAGCACTCGCTTTCCCCCAGCCAAGTTAAGCAGCGTCGAGCGTGGTTACAGTTGGATGGGTGACCGTTTGCGCGCCTTGGCTTCAGTACAGTTCCCCCAGTTCACCCAGCTGTAAATGGGTACCTGCCCTCTTTAGGGTCAGGGAAGGTAAAGCAGCGAGGGAGAGGAGATGGGCGCCGCCCTCAATATGCTGGCCCTAGAGAAGTGAGGTCTCTGACGCCTCGCTCCCCTACGACCTTATAGGTTATGGGACTCCTTTATCTCCTTTATACACAAGATAGGTATGTTTTTATGTTGAGGTGCGCGTTTGTGTGTCCTGTGTGCGTGCAGCGATATTAGATTGAGGACAGCCAGAACAGAAAGACAGAGAGTGTGTGTTGGTGTGTGTGGTGCTGTGGTGTGGTTGAGAGTGCGCGGCGTGCGTGCGTGGTTGCCGAGCGCGTGCGTGGTACATGCAATTCTAGACTGCATGCATTACATCCATGTCTGCGTTTAATATATATTAAATATATATATATATAGATAGATAGATAGATAGATAGAATAATAGATAGATAGATAGATAGATAGATATAGATATATAGATATCTACTTACATAAGACCATGCGTGCAATCATGAGCATGTGTCTACATGTATATTTAACCCCCGATGCTCTAACAATATAATATCATATTATACCTATACGGGGGAAAGAAAATCGACAAGGAAAGAAGATAAACAAAAAACAGACGATGTCATGTACGTAACTGATACAAGCAGACGACATTGATCCATGGACATGCACATCCAAAGCGCGGGCAGGCAAAGAAGCTTTAGCAGGATCACGGGCAACTAAGCAGGGATCCAAACTGACAATGTCCTGCATGCTGCAGTGCAGTATTGAGAGACTGACGGCTGCAAAGTGCTGCAGTCTTCCTGCTGCTTTTGTCTGGCACATACACATACAATACAGGCAGTTAAAGTACATTGCCGCAGTCTGTTGCTGTTTGACACATACACAATACAGGCAGTTAAAGTACAATGCCGCAGTCTGTTGCTGTATGGCACACATACAATAAAAAGGTAAAGGTGTCCCATAACCTGTAAGGTCGTAGGGGAGCGAGGCGTCAGAGACCTCAGCTTCTCATGGGGCCAGCATATTGAGGGCGGCGCCTATCTCCTCTCTCCCTGCTGCTTTACCTTCCCTGACCCTAAAGAGGGCAGGTACCCATATACAGCTGGGTGAATTGGGGAACTGTACTGAACCCAAGGCACGTAAACGGTCACCCATCCAACTGGTAACCACGCTCGACGATGCTTAAATTGGCTGGAGGAAAGTGAGTGCTCTGACCACTGAGCTATCCATCCCCAAATAAATAATACAGGCAGTAAAAGTACAGCGCTGAAGTCTGTTCCAGTATGGCACATATGCAAGCACTGTTCCCAAAGTCTGGCACATATACAATACAAGAACTTATACAGTGCTGCAGTCTGCCTCTGCTGTATTTAGACAGTGCTGCAGTCTGCCTCTGCTGTATTATAGACAGTGCTGCAGTCTGCCTCTGCTGTATTATAGACAGTGCTGCAGTCTGCCTCTGCTGTATTACAGACAGTGCTGCAGTCTGCCTCTGCTGTATTATAGAGTCTGCCTCTGCTGTATTATAGACAGTGCTGCAGTCTGCCTCTGCTGTATTATAGACAGTGCTGCAGTCTGCCTCTGCTGTATTATAGACAGTGCTGCAGTCTGCCTCTGCTGTATTATAGACAGTGCTGCAGTCTGCCTCTGCTGTATTATAGACAGTGCTGCAGTCTGCCTCTGCTGTATTACAGACAAGGCGCAGTCTGCCTCTGCTGTATTATAGACAGTGCTGCAGTCTGCCTCTGCTGTATTATAGACAGTGCTGCAGTCTGCCTCTGCTGTATTATAGACAGTGCTGCAGTCTGCCTCTGCTGTATTACAGACATTGCTGCAGTCTGCCTCTGCTGTATTACAGACAGTGCTGCAGTCTGCCTCTGCTGTATTATAGACAGTGCTGCAGTCTGCTGTATTATAGACAGTGCTGAAGTCTACCTCTGCTGTATTATAGACAGTGCTGTAGTCTGCCTCTGCTGTATTATAGACAGTGCTGAAGTCTACCTCTGCTGTATTACAGACAGTGCTGCAGTCTGTCTCTGCTGTATTAGACAGTGCTACAGTCTGCCTCTGCTGTATTATAGACAGTGCTGCAGTCTGCCTCTGCTGTATTATAGACAGTGCTGCAGTCTGCCTCTGCTGTATTATAGACAGTGCTTCAGTCTGCTGTATTACAGACAGTGCTGCAGTCTGCCTCTGCTGTATTAGACAGTGCTGCAGTCTGCCTCTGCTGTATTATAGACAGTGCTGCAGTCTGCCTCTGCTGTATTATAGACAGTGCTTCAGTGTCTGCTGTATTTAGACAGTGCTGCAGTCTGCCTCTGCTGTATATGAATGCTCAGTCTGCTGTATACAACAGTGCTGCAGTCTGCCTCTGCTGTATTAGACAGTGCTGCAGTCTGCCTCTGCTGTATTATAGACAATGCTGCAGTCTGCCTCTGCTGTATTATAGACAGTGCTGCAGTCTTCCTCTGCTGTATTATAGACAGTGCTGCAGTCTTCCTCTGCTGTATTATAGACAGTGCTGCAGTCTGCCTCTGCTGTATTATACAGTGCTGCAGTCTGTCTCTGCTGTATTAGACAGTGCTGCAGTCTGTCTCTGCTGTAATAGACTGCTGCAGTCTGCCTCTGCTGTATTATAGACAGTGCTGCAGTCTGCTGTATTATAGACAGTGCTGCAGTCTTCCTCTGCTGTATTATAGACAGTGCTGCAGTCTGCCCCTGCTGTATTATAGACAGTGCTGCAGTCTGCCTCTGCTGTATTATAGACAGTGCTGCTGTCTGCCTCTGCTGTATTATAGACAGTGCTGCAGTCTGCCTCTGCAGTATTACACAGTGGTGCAGTCTGTCTCTGCTGTATTAGACAGTGCTGCAGTCTGCCTCTGCTGTATTATAGACAATGTGCAGTCTGCCTCTGCTGTATTATAGACAGTGCTGCAGTCTGCCTCTGCTGTATTATAGACAATGTGCAGTCTGCCTCTGCTGTATTATAGACAATGTGCAGTCTGCCTCTGCTGTATCATAGACAGTGCTGCAGTCTGCCTCTGCTGCATTATAGACAGTGCTGCAGTCTGCATCTGCTGCATTATAGACAGTGCTGCAGTCTTTTCCTGAAAGTCTGGCACATATACAATACAGTTATAGTACAATGCTGCAGTCTGTTGCTGAAAGTCTGGCACATACACAATATAGTTATAGTACAATGCTGCAGTCTTTTGCTGAGTCTGGCACATATACAATACAGTTATAGTACAATGCTGCAGTCTTTTGCTGAAATGGCAATACACAATACAGTTATAGTACAATGCTGCAGTCTTTTGCTGAAAGTCTGGCACATACACAATACAGACAGTTATAGTACAGTGCTGCAGTCTGTTGCTGAAAGTCTGGCGCATACACAATACAGGCAGTTATTGTACAGTGCTGCAGTCTGTTGCTGAAAGTCTGGCACATAATACAATACAGTTATAGTACAGTGCTGCAGTCTGTTGCTGAAAGTCTAGCACATATACAATACATTTATAGTACTGCGCTGCAGTCTGCTCCTAAAAGTCTGGCACATAATACAATACAGACAGTTATAGTACAGTGCTGCAGTCTGCTCCTAAAAGTCTGGCACATACACAATACAGCTATAGTACAGAGCTGCCGTCTTTTGCTGAAAGTCTAGCACATAATACAATACATTTATAGTACTGCGCTGCAGTCTGCTCCTAAAAGTCTGGCACATACACAATACAGCTATAGTACAGAGCTGCAGTCTGCTCCTGAAAGTCTGGCACATACACAATACAGACAGTTATAGTACAATGCTGCAGTCTGCTCCTGAAAGTCTGGCACATATACAATACAGTTATAGTACAGTGCTGCAGCTGTTGCTGAAAGTCTGGCACATACACAATACAGGCAGTATAGTACAGCTGCAGTCTGCTACTGAAAGTCTGGCACACACAGCACACCTACATGTATGACAGATTTCAAGCACCCTTGCTACACAGGCAGCCATACTCTAACTTCAGAGGACAGTTGATTTGAACAACTTTATTCAGTGATTAGATGGCAAAAACAAAACTTACAACAGCACTGAAGGGGACGGGGGATAGGGGGGGGTGAGGGGGAGAGAGATATCAAGCCATGCTGAATTTGATCCTACCCATCATCAGGCAATTTCCATGATTCATTTTTTCCTGTCACCGTAAAAGTGAAAGTTAATGGTTTTCAGAGTTTTGAGTTCCACAATATAAAAATATGCAATTTAAAATAAAAATGTCATATATGGTGCATATATATACATGTAGATATAATTGGTAGAGGCATGAATCTTATAATTATATAAAATTATTTGAACTACTTCAAAATAATGCACACACACACACACTCACGCACACGCACACACACACACACAGAGTACATACACACACAATTTCAAGCCACACCACCAACAGATCTTTAAAAACGCTTGTACAAAAACCTGTTTATCTCTTTCAATGAACAGGTGACTACCATTAACAAATGTATATCAAAGCCTAGTTATGTAGGTGAGGTGCCTAAAAAGTATGCCCTGTACACTGTACATCAGTGGTCTACAGGTGACACACCTGCCTACATAGCCAGAAGTCACAGGTTCAATCCCTATCAAACCTGAAGTTTTCTCCCATCTATCGGACCTTGAGTGGTGGTCTGAGTGCTAGTCTTTCGAATCAGACAATTAACCAATGTCTTGTGTGCAATATACATTTAGAGCATATAAAAGTGCTGGCAGCAACAAGAGAGTTGTCTTTTGCAAAATTATGTAGAAAAAAGCCATACACAGGCTTAATGGTATGTACATTGGGCTTAGGACATAATACAATTCATCTCTGTATATCTATGACATGTTTTGTTTAACTGACTGAGAGATAAGACAGACAAAAAGACAGGGAAATAATGACCAATGTTATATATACACAGAAGCTTTTTTTTTTTATTCATCCAGCCCCCAGGAAATAATAAATCAATTATATCAAACAAGATCACATAAATTATGCAGTTAAAAAAAGGTAACAAGATAACATTCCATTAGAAAGAGAGAGTGGGGATAGAAAAGAGAAAGGGGGAGAAGAAAGGGTAGATGAGGGACAGAGAAAACGAGAGGGAGGTAGATCATACAGAGAAACAGAGAACTTCTGAGAGAAAGAGAGAGAGAGAGAGAGAGAGAGAGAGAGAGAGAGAGAGGGGAGAGAGAGAGAGAGAGAGAGAGAGAGAGAGAGAGAAGAGAGAGAGAGAAACAGAGAGAGTAGAGGGTAGAGGGCCAAAGAGTAGCTTAGAGAAAAATAGAAAGAGAGACAAGAACAAGAATCAAATAAAGAGATACAAAAAGAGAGAGAACACTTTGCGATATTTTATGTCCATCTCACTCAGACACAACAAGACTGATCGTCTTCTTCCTTTTTATCATGTTTCTCCCAGGGGAGGTTTGACATTGACAAGTCTTCTCCATCTCTCTCTGTTTTGAGCTTCCTCCTCATTAATGCCCCTTTGTCTAAGATCATCGGCAATACAGGTAGCCCAGGTTTTGCTAGGTCTTCCCTTTGGTCTCTCTCCATCCACTACGAAGTTCACTGCTCTTTTTATGATGTGGTGGTCTGCTTTCCGTTGAACGTGCCCAAACCAGCGCAGTCTATTGGTACTAGCTACAGACTTCAGATCATCAACTTTGCACATTCTCCATAGTTCTTCATTCGTGATCCTGTCTTCCCATTTGATCTTTGTCATGTAGCGTAGCATTTGGTTTACACAGCTCTTCAACAAACGTTCGACGGTTTTTGTGAAAACCCACGTCTCCGAACCATACAGGAGAACAGGTCTCATGCAGGTTCTGATACTCTTTACAAAACAATATCATCGCAGAAAAAAGGCCACACCATCTATTAATTCAAGACGCTCTCTGGCTCCGGCAGGGAAAACGTCGCTATGCATTCTATGACCCAAGACGCTGGGACTGCACGAATCCTCTGGGCCTGAAGAGCAGGCGCCTTGCTTCCTCCGTCATGAACGATGAAGATTCCACAGTCGGCGATGCTGCTGCCCGGTGAGGCGTGGTACGGGATGGTGACCTCGTACTCGTCTAGATTGGCCAGGCGCGGCTCGCGGGTCAGAAGACGAGCGCCCCCCAGATGGAGCAAGTTGGTCAGCTCTGCTTTGCTGGGAGGCAGACGACTGAACGACCCATGCAGGTAGACCTGGCAGCCATCAAACAGGCCTGGAAGCTGCACACAGAAGGTTAACAGTTGATAAAAAGGTAAAGGTGTCCCGTAACCTATGTGGTCGTAGGGGAGCGAGGCCTCAGAGACCTCAGCTTCTCCAGGGGCCAGCATATTGAGGGCGGCGCCCATCTCCTTTCCCTCGCTGCTTTACCTCCCTGACTCTTAAGAAGGCAGGTACCCATTTACAGCTGGGTGAACTGGGGGAATGTACTGAAGCCAAGGCGCGCAAACAGTCACCCATCCAAGTGGTATCCACGCTGGACGCTGCTTAACATTGGCTGGGGGAAAGCGAGTGCTCTGACCACTGAGCTGTCCCGTCCCACAGTGCAAGGTAACAAACAGTTTCTGACTGTTGGGATTGTCTTTGTATCAAAATCATCGGCTTGAAAGTTTAAAACTTGTATCATTTCAAGCACTTCTTCTTGTTCATCAAACATTCTGACAGTAACTACAGTTATCTGTCATGAGTGAAAGTGTGTTGCACTGCTGTTTTGCGCCCAACAATTTCAGGCATATGACTTCAGCGTGTTATTTCAAACACACACAAAATTTTCTTAAAGAAAAGCAAAGCAAACCATTTTCGAAAATGTCAGCCAAAACCGTTTATTGGAAGATTGTAGTTGAGAATGTTGTTGTGAAACAACACAGAAATTTGTTTTGTACTGTATACTACTTTCAGTCATGGTAGATTTCTCTGAGTGAAATTTATATATCATTAATATAAGTTTATGTCCACACTTGTTTGCAATCATCGCAACATTATTTCCTGTGAGATTTACCCACAACCTATTTTGCTTATATTCTTGCCCATTTGCTTATGTGCTGTCTTCAATATCTTGTCAGTGTCACCTAAAAATTTAACACCCAAACAATGAATGATGTTTGAAACTGTCACATGTGTCTGTGTGGATGCTCTACCAAAACCAAAGGGAATAAACAGATTTTTGTTTTAAATGGGAGAGTCAGGATGTAGTATGTCCAAAGAGATTTTCATAAAATCCAAACTGCATGTCAGATCTGATGGTAGTGGCTGACTTTTATGTGCAGACATTCAGAGTTCATGAACACAGAGAGTTCATGAACACAGAACATGGACAGTAGAAGGGGAATAACTGACAGGGCATCTGAAGTAAGTTGGAAAGTAAAGTGTAGCTTCCCTTTATAAGGAAGGCAAATCTGTCGAATGGGGTCAGGCACTTCTTCTTCTTCCTTTTTTGTCATGTTTCTCCCAGGGGAGGTTTGACATTGATGAGCCTTCTCCATCTCTCTCTGTTTTGAGCTTCCTCCTTATTTATGCCCCTTTCTCTAAGATCATCTGCAATACAGGCAGCCCAGGTTTTGCTAGGTCTTCCCTTTGGTCTCTTTCCATCCACTACGAAGTTCATTATAGCAATGAACTTTATGATGTGGTGGTCTGCTTTCTGTTGAACGTGCCCAAACCAGCGCAGTCTATTGGTACTAGCTACAGACTTCAGATCATCAACTTTGCACATTCTCCATAGTTCTTCATTCGTGATCCTGTCTTCCCATTTGATCTTTGTCATGTAGCGTAGCATTTGGTTTTCACAGCTCTTCAACAAATGTTCGACGTTTTTTTGTGAAAACCCACGTCTCCGAGCCATACAGGAGAACAGGTCTCATGCAGGCCTTATATACCATACACTGACCAGCTGAATACAGTTGAAATTCCAGTCCCCATCCTCACCTGTAACTTGCGATTAACGCGAGCTTTGTTGGCAGCACAGGAGTGAGGGTGGGTGCTGCTTCCCGGCACTTCAAAGGGCTCTTCAGACACCTTCTGGCCGTACTCCAGACATACGCTGACCCCTACAGTAACAAAAAGCATTGAGTGTCAGTGTGCAATGTGGAGTGTCAGCATTGAGTGTGAGTGTACTGTTGCACCCTTAGAGCTAGTAGTTTGCAAGAGATGGCTAGTGAGTACCAGTAGCATGCTTAAGGTTTTGGTTTTTTTTCCATATTTCTCTGAATAAATCTTTGGAATAACAACAACCTTTCTGAACTCTACAAATTACTACAGAAATAAACTGAGGGTTTGCTAAGTGATGTCCTGCATTTTTTACTTTGAGGGTGGGGGGGGGGGGGGGGGGGATTTCGTCATTCCTCAGCTAAAGCTCCAAGGTTTGCCAATGGTAAAATTTTGCATTTGAGACCAGTTTAGCCCACCATGAACTGCATTCCGACTCTGGGTATGCACATTTTAAATCAATGAATAAAAAAAAAAGGTGTAGTTTGGTTAAATACTATTAAAGAGTTTCTGCAACAGCAGAGGGTCCTTATGCATGCTACTGATAGTGATACTCACTAGCCATCTCTTGCAAACTACTGGCTCTAAGGGTGCAACATTGTACTCACACTCAATGCTGACACTCCACATTGCACACTCACTGCTGACAATTCACATTGTCTACTCACATTCAACGCGGACACTTCACATTATATACTCATACTCAATACTGCCAATCCACAATGCATACCCACACTCAATGCTGACACTCTACATTGCATACTCACACTCAATGCTGGCACTCCACATTGCATACACTCAATGCTGGCACTCCACATTGCACACTCACTGCTGACAATCCACATTGCACACTCACTGCTAACAATCCATACTCACACCCAACGCTCGACAACCCACACTGCATACTCACACTCAATGCTGACAATCCACACTGCATACTCACACTCAATGCTGACATTCCACATTGCATACCCACACTCAATGAGGACAGTCCACATTACACACTCAATGATGACAATCCAATTTCATACCCACACACTCAACACTGACAATCCACATTGCACACTCAACACTGACAAATCCACATTATATACTCACACTCAATGCTGACATTCCACATTGTATACCCACATTCAATGCTGACATAAAATATTGATGTATGGTGTGGGTGTGCGTGTTCGCACACACACGTACGTGCGTGGTACGTTGCTAGCGTAACTGCGAAAAATAATTTTTATGTCTTCTAGTCAATGTGTTAATAATTGTGTACACAAATTGATGTGGTTGGGTGCGTGCGGGTTTTTGCGTGTGTCGTGGCATGCGCGTAGTGGTGTTGTGTTGTTTGTTTCGTGACAATTTATTTGAAAACAATATGTAAATATGCTTTGTGTCTTTGTATATTTGATGTGTTAATTGCTGTCGTATTGTAATTGACCTTTCATGGAGATAGTTAATGTGTTTTGACTTTGATTGACTCATACATCTCCACATCAAATCAATTGACACCAACATTGCACACTCAATGTTACTTGCTGACATCTCTCACATCATGCTGCAACCACTGCACACTCAATGCTGCCACATGATACCACATATGCACACCTCACTCAACACTGACAAATCCACATTGTATACCCACATTCAATGCTGACAATCCACATCTCACAATCAATGCTGACAACCAACATTGCACACTCAATGCTGCCATTTCACACTGCATACTCACACTCAATGCTGACAACCAACATTGCACACTCAACACTGACAATTCCACATTGTATACTCACACTCAAAGCTGACAATCCACACTGCACACTCAATGCTGACAATCCACATTGCACACTCAATGCTGCCACTCCACACTGCATACTCACACTCAATGCTGCCATTCCACACTGCATACTCACACTCAATGCTGCCATTCCACATTGCATACTCACACTCAATGCTGCCATTCCACACTGCATACTCTCAATGCTGCCACTCCACACTGTACACTCAATGCTGCCACTCCACACTCAATGCTGCCACTCCACATTGCACACTCAATGCTGCCACCCCACATTGCACACTCAATGCTGCCATTCCACACTGCATACTCACACTCAATGCTGCCATTCCACACTGCATACTCACACTCAATGCTGACAATCCACACTGCATACCCACACTCAATGCTGACAATCCACACTGCATACCCACACTCAATGCGGACAATCCATATCGCACACTCAATGCTACCACTCCACACTCAATGCTGCCACCCCACATTGCTCACTCAATGCTGCCACCCCACATTGCACACTCGATGCTGACAACCGACATTGCACACTCGATGCTGACAACCGACATTGCACACTCAATGCTGACAACCGACATTGCACTATGCTGCCATTCCACACTGCATACTCACACTCAATGCGGACAATCCATATCGCACACTCAATGCTACCACTCCACACTCAATGCTGCCACCCCACATTGCTCACTCAATACTGACAACCGACATTGCACACTCAATGCTGACAACCGACATTGCACACTCAATGCTGACAACCGACATTGCACACTCAATGCTGCCATCCCACACTGCATACTCACACTCAATGCTGCCACCCCACATTGCGCACTCAATGCTGACAACCGACATTGCACACTCAATGCTGACAATCCACACTGCATACTCAGTGCTGGCAACCCACATTGCACACTCAATGCTGCCATTCCACACTGCATACTCACACTCAATGCTGACAATCCACACTGCATACTCACACTCAATGCTAACAATCCACACTGCATACTCACACTCAATGCTGACTATCCACACTGCATACTCACACTCAATGCTGCCATTCCACACTGCATACTCACACTCAATGCTGACAATCCACACTGCACACTCAATGCTGACAATCCACTTTGCACACTCAACTCTGCCACTCCACGCTGACAACCAACATTACACACTCAATGCTGACAACCAACATTGCACACTCAATGCTTCCACTCCACATTACACACCCAATGCTGCCACCCCACACTCAATGCCGACAATCCACATTGCACACTCAATGCTGCCACCCCACACTGCACACTCAATGCTGCCACCCACACATTGCACACTCAATGCTGACATCCAACATTACACACTCAATGCTGACACTCCACGCTGCCACTCCACATTGCACACTCAATGCTGCCACTCCACATTGCACACTCAATGCCGACAACCAAAACGGCACACTCAATGCTGACAACCCACACTCAATGCTGACCATCCACACTCAATGCCAGCCACACCACACTCAATGCTGCCATTCCACACTGCATACTCACACTCAATGCTGCCATTCCACACTGCATACTCACACTCAATGCTGACACTCCACACTGCATACTCACACTCAATGCTGACTATCCACTTGCCCCCCAGGACTCCGTGCAGATACTTCAAGGTGCGGGGACACTGGCCATCAGCGTTCACACTGCTCACCACGTGGGTCACTGCAGCACAACCACAACCCTGGTCAAGGTCAGACTGACCAATTTCGATAAGTGCAAGCAGGCAACAAGCCTCAGTCAGTGAAGAAAATCACACAGTCACAGTTACGGCACACTGACCGACTCTTGCTCTCTCTCCCCTCCCTTTACCCCTTTTTAGGAATCGCTGGTACACCACACTCATAGTGCAGAGTGTCTTGGGCAAATTTTCTTCTTTTTTTTCGTTCATCGATTCTCTGAGGTTCACTAACGGTGCTATTTTGTGTATGCAACCGTTTTTTACCCGCCATTATGGTAGCTGCACTCTAACTTCAGTGATGGTGTCTAAACATGATACGTGTGTGCATGCGTTTTTTTGTTTTTTAAATAAAAATATTTTGTCATCCATTCCTGGCCAACTCTTACAAAAAAACAGAACAGGTTTTAATGTGCACGCAAGATATTCTGCGCGCGTTTGCACATGTGTCCTCAGTTTATAGTCTCATCTGAGGGACTTTAGAGGGAATGGAGTCGATACTGAGATTAACTTCATGGTTAAATCCCTGAAAATGGACCCCTGTGTGGTATCTCGATCCCCAGGCCATCAGACCACTAGGTTATCCCCCCCTCCTCTCCCCCGGGAAACTATTTAAAAGTGGTGCTCTGCCTGTGGCAACGCACATCAATTATAATAATAATAATATATGGAATTTATATAGCGCTGAATCTTGTAAAAAACAAACAAATCGAAGAGCTTGCACTCAATCATTTACAGGCATGCAACTCTCCTTAAACATAATGAACAACAGATTTCAAAACCATGCGCGCGCACGTATGCACGCACACACACGCACACACACACACACACACTCGGAACAACACTTAGAAGGTGAAAGATGCTGTTGAAAATTAGGGACAGATATTTGGGGGGAAAGTCTCAGGTAGGAAATAAGTGTGTTTTGAGGCTGGATTTGAAGGTATCAAGTGAAGGCTTTTGGCGAAGTGAAAGAGGGAGGTCATTCCAGGTGGATGGACCAGAAACAGAGAAGGAGCGACGGCCAACAGTGGTTTGTTTGAATCTGGGTGTTCGAAAACACAAAGTATCTGCCGCTGAACGAAGGGAACGGGATGGAGTGTACAGATGAAGACAGTTACAGAGATAAAAGGATCGGTGGTCTAGAGGTAACGCGCCTGTCTAGAATGCGAAAAGTCCGGGTCGGGTGTGTGCGTGGTTCGTATCCCATTTGGGCCCGAAATTTTCCCCATCCATTAGACCATGAGTGGTGGTCTGGGCGCTAAGTCTTTCGGATGAGACGATAAACCGAGGTCCCGTGTGTTACACAAAATTTTCAGCGCACGTAAAAGAACCCACGGCAACAAGAGAGTTGTCCCTGGCAAAATTCTGTAGAAAAAAGCCACTCTGATAGGGAAACAAATACAGTTGTAGACAAACAAAAAAAAGGGTGGCGCTGCTCTTGTGGCGACGCGCTCTCCCCGGGGAGAGCAGCCCGAATTTCACGCAGAGAAATCTCGTGACTTAAAGTGGTATAAAATAAAAATTAAAAAAATAAAGAGGGTGCAGATTTGTGGAGACATTTGAAACAGAGGGTATTGATTTTATACTCCAGTCTTTGTGAGACAGGCAGCCAGTGAAGAGATCGCAGAAGAGGAGTGATGTGTTCAGATTTTTTCTTTCTTAAGACCAGTCGAGCTGCAGAGTTTTGTATGCGTTGAAGAGAGTGGATAGATGATGCTGGTAGGCCAGCCAAAAGCGAATTACAGTAGTCTAAACGTGAAAGAATGAGAGATGTGACAAGCTTGGAAGTTGTATCAGTGGACAGATACTTGCAAATCGCGCTTATGCGCCGTAATTGATAGTAGCAAGACTGGCAGGTCTGGGTGATGAATTTTTTCATAGAGAGTGTGTTGTCAAGAACTATTCCTAAATACTTCACAGAGTTGGACAAAGGAACTGACGTACTGCCGAATTCTATTGAAGTTTTTGCGATAGAGGAAAGCTTATGTTGGGTCCCTATGAGCATGGCTTCGGTTTTATCGGCATTAAGTTGTAACTTGTTCTGAGTCATCCAGTTTTGAATGTCTTGAAGGCAGTAGGACATATTTGTCAGGAGGGAAGACAAGTTTTCAACAGTATCACTGCACTGAAGCCGAGTATCATCGGCATAGAAATGATGATCAATATGGTGGTTGTTTATTATATGTGAGAGTGGAGCAATGTTGAGAGTAAAGAGAACAGGGCCCAGGACTGATCCCTGCGGGACTCCACATTCCATTTTGACAGGTTTTGATTGAATTTTGTTTACAATAACTTTCTGGAACCTCACATTCCATTTTGACAGGTTTTGATTGAATTTTGTTTACAATAACTTTCTGGAACCTGTCTGTGAGGTATGAAGTAAACCAGGTGAGGGCTGTGCCATTAATACCAAACGTATTTTGGAGGCGAGAAAGAAGAATTGAGTGATCTATGGTATCAAAGGCTCGTATATACTATTTTTAGTATCTCATCAACCTCACATACACGTCCAAGGGAGGTCATCAGTCAGTACCTTCAGAGCAGTAATCGTCCACAACTTTGGCGTGAAGCTTGGTGGCGCACTTCTGCAGCAGACCCCGCTGATCTCGACTCAGCGCTGTTCCCAGGAAACACAAGGGGCGGAACTCTTCCGTGTCCTCAGGCTTCCAAAAACAAAAACAAAACAAAAAACAAGAATAGAAAAAAAAAAAGGAATGGTTTAGATCTAACATAGTTTTTCTTTCTGATAAAGGTGTCTTCAATCTAAATCATCTTTAAAATGAAATCGAAACGGAAAACAAAGACCTTGACAATTACTGTTGGAAGTATGGAGAAAAAAAAATACTACAAGGATGAAAGTTTTTTCCTCAAGATTTTTTTTTTAAGACTTAAATAGATTTGATAAAAGCAATTATTGCTGTTCAACAATAACACAAAACTTATACCTTCTACTCCTACCAACCTTACTATATTGAACAGTTAGGCAATCGTCGATTGTTTGTGACTGTGTTGATACTATTTCTCAGCAACACAGTCTACTAACAATGGCCTCTTCCACCTTTCTCATGTAAAAGATAATCCAATAAGACATCGATCTTTGCAGGTAAAACAATACAATATCTATATAATCATTGTGAATTCCTAATATCATCAAAAAATACCACAGGGCCTTTCTGTGCAGTGTTTAGATATAATACGTGTCCAAATAAAATATGTAGGGTAAAATATTCAGCCCATACATACTTCTTCTTGTTCTTCTTCCTTTTTGTCATGTTTCTCCCAGGGGAGGTTTGACATTGATGAGCCTTCTCCATCTCTCTCTGTTTTGAGCTTGCTCCTTATTTATGCCCCTTTCGCTAAGATCATCTGCAATACAGGCAGCCCAGGTTTTGCTAGGTCTTCCCTTTGGTCTCTTTCCATCCACTACGAAGTTCATTGCTCTTTTTATGATGTGGTGGTCTGCTTTCTGTTGAACGTGCCCAAACCAGCGCAGTCTATTGGTACTAGCTACAGACTTCAGATCATCAACTTTGCACATTCTCCATAGTTCTTCATTCGTGATCCTGTCTTCCCACTTGATCTTTGTCATGTAGCGTAGCATTCGGTTTTCACAGCTCTTCAACAAACATTCGACGGTTTTTGTGAAAACCCACGTCTCCAAGCCATACAGGAGAACAGGTCTGATACATACATACTCCAATGACTAAATCTTTTTTTCATATCAGTAATGACAATGATACCAATAACACTATCAACAACAATAACATCAACAAACACTAAATTGTATGATTGAAAGATAAAACTAAAAGTAAGTGTTTCCATTTTTAAACACTACAGAAATTTTCTTTCATATCTCACGCATGAACATATCTAGATCTACAATAAAAAATATACATGTCACAGCCTTATTTATTTATTATTTTTATTTATTGATTTATTGATTCATACCACTTTAAGTCATGGCAGATTTCTCTGCGTGAAATTCGGGCTGCTCTCCCTGGGGAGAGTGTGTCGCCACAGGAGCAGCAAACTAAAAACAATAGTGAAGACAGAATCTTCTGTCTCATGACCAATAATAATACAAATTCTTTTCCCAGCGTTGGTATTGAATTAATTTTGGAAAAACAGGTCTGCTTACCCCATCCCCCCCCCCCCCCCCCCAAACTCACTCATGCGGAACATCTTGCATGCGCATTAAAACCCGTTCTGATTTTTTTAAGAGTAGGCCATTGCATGGCAGTGGGAATGGATGGCATAATTTACAAACTGCATACACACGGGGATTGGATGTAAAAAAAAAAAGCACATGACTGCTTATTCCATTATCCTTGAAATAAAAGAACAGAATAGAATAGAACTCACTCACTCAAGCACATTTATATTTTAGATCAGTTTAAGAGTTAATTTTTGTGTGTTTTCTTTAGATATTCATAAAGGTTTTTTTCCATGGCTGAATATATCTTTGTGCATTTTCTTTTAAATCAAATGACTGACTGCTACATAGCAAAATGTTTTGGCATGCTCATGCTTACCTTGCCAGCTCATCTACAAAAAAGAGTAAGATTGATTTGACCCAAAATTAAGTCTCCTCAGGCTCAAGAATATGTTTTTTTAAGTAAAAAGAAAATTTTCCATATGTACTGAAAAATCAATGAATTTTGTGTGTGTGTGTGTGTGTGCTGGCATTCTTTTTTTAAAAGAAAGAAATTGAAATTCAGAAGTAGAAAAAAAAACCAAAATCAATTTTGCAGTTAAAGGGAAATGACTGTCACCAAGGAAATTTGTGGATCTAATGGCATGAGTTGCTTCCCCTCGATTGAACGCCATTTACTCTATATTCCTTTGAAATATTCCATAGCCAGGCATACAACACATCATTTTGCCACAGACCTTCACATTAGCTAATTTGAGACAGCAGAAGATAACAAAAGAAAAAAATAACCAGTTTTTAAACCATCATAGATCATTTATACTGGCAACCTCAGAAACATTGAAAATAAAAGTCAAATTAACGCTTTCCTCTTTATGTTAAGCAAAAAAAAATTGTTTAATTTTTTAACTTAAAATTTGGTTTTAAATTATCTTGGAATGTTCAAACAAATACTGATAAGAGTTTATTTATGGGTTTGGGGTCTTTTTTGTTTGGTTTATGATTTTTACTATATTGGATGGCTGTCTGTGTTGTATTCTGTACTTCTTCATAGAATGATTTTAAACTATTTTTGACTTGACTTTTCAAAATTTTGGTTTTTAGTTTCTCAGCTAGAGCTCTGAGGTTCGCCAATGGTGAGATTTTGCGCATCCAACCGCTTTTGCCCACCATGAAGGTAGTCGCATTCCAACTTCAGGGAACTCGAATATTTTAATGAGGGTAAATGGATAAGCCAGAGGCTTCTTTACACCAGGCCCTCATGGGGAAAAGAATGAAACAAACACAAATAAATCAATGAAGTGATAAACAAGTTACAGTAAAAACAAGGGTAGTTACATCCGTCTTATACTGTAAGCGCTTTGATTTGTTTGTGTTTACAAGATTCAGCGCTATATAAATTCCATATATTATTATTATTATTATTAAAAACAGCAGGTGTTCATCAGTGATGGCGGACTCTGCCGTACTCAGCACACCACCCACCCACTCACCTCAGGAAGAGAGCTGATGGCTGGTGGTTGTGCCGATGATGGCTGCTGCAGCAACGCCTCTCTCATGTCATCGGTGGTGGCCAGCTCCAGTGCCGTTTTCCCGTGAATGTTTCTGCACACACACACAATCACAGCATGCAAATCCAGCATAACTCGGTCAAGGGTCCAGGGCCCGGTGCTAAAATCAGCCCCTTCCTTTTTACCAAGTCCAAGCGCAGTCAGTTTCTGCTATCATTTAGCGCCAGCTGGGGTGGGATGGATAGCAGCTGATGGGAAAAACTGACAGCTGTGAAGTGATCACAATGCTTTTCATGCGTTTACGTAAGGAGGGGGGCAGGATGGTCAAGACGTTCGTCTGCCAACTAGTAAACCGTAACACTCTGTGTTTTGATTCTCAATCTTGCCCTTTCTTCCCGATTTGATGAAAAATCGGACTCGATGCCAAAGTTCTTTGGATGAGACTATAAACCAACCAAGGCCCAGTGCGCTAACGCACGCAGAACATTTTGCACGCACGTTAAAATCCTGTTCTGCCTTTCAGAAGAGTAGGCCATTGTGTGCTGGTAGGAACGGATGACAAACAATACATTAAAAACAAAAAATGCATGCACACAGGGGTCGTGTTTAGACACCATTCCTGAAGTTGGAATGCAGCTACCTAAATGGTGGGGGTGGGAGGGTGGGGGTGGGGAGGGGGAAGGAAACGGTTGCAAACTCAAAAATCTCACCATTGGTAAACCTTGGGAGCTCTAGCCAAGAAATGAAAAAAAAAATATGCGTTTGCATTTTAACATGATGTGACAATACATAAACTAGGGCAATCTTTTTCTCTTTTTTTCCAGTTCCTCAGCTAGCACTTTGAGGTTCACCAATGGTGAGATTTTTGCGTGACTATTTTTGCCCACCTTGTGGGGATGCGAAGGTAATCAAAACAGTCCTAGTCAGAAGACTAAGTGAGCAGTGTGATTAATTTCCCACTACAAAGTCAAGACTGTATTAGACATTTCTTCATGAAATTAATCAGTTTCTCTCAAGTCATTCTTTAGTGGACTGATATGCGTTTCATCATTGGGATCATGTGAAATACCGTCTGTAAGAAAAGCATCCTTCACCATTTCCATGGTCCACATCTGTGCATTATGACCCAACAATGCAGAATGACCCAAATGACCATTTCACTTTGTAATAACTTTTCACAGAACTGTCTAATTTTTATTTTGTGATTTTTTGTTCATGTATTGAATAGCAATTTTATTGCATATTAACCTTTTCCCTACGGGTAACCTGCTATAGGGTAACCAACCATCTACTAACCCTTCCCTCCGTATCACCCACTACTTCGGATGAGACTATAAACCGAGGCCCCATGTGCGAACATGCGCAGAACATCTTGCGCACACTTTAAATCCCGTTCCGCTTTTCATAATAGGCCATTGTGTGCCGATGGGAACAGATGACAGAATTTACAAAACTACATACACACAGGGACTGGATATAAAAAAGCACATAAGTGCTTATTCCATTATCCTCAATATAAAAGAATAAAATACAAAAAAATAATAAAGTAGCATACAAATGTGCACGTGTACTGGGAACGAGGGGTTCTCTCCCTTAAAGTAGGGACAAGAGTTAATAACATAACTAAAAATCTACCTTCAGTGCAATATGAGTTAATAACATGTTAACTAAAAATCTACTTTCAGTCAGTGCAATACGACTCATTATATGTAGGGGGTAGCGTCACATATATAATATATATTCCTAAACAGACAAGAGCGAATGAAAAGAACCTGGCAAAGTGACACCCGACCTTGCCGTGACAGAAGCGCCGTAGGTGTTCTCTCCCTTAACGTGGGGACAGAGCTAATACCATGTTAACTAAAAATCTACCTTCTACAACTCATTATATGCAGGGGTGAGTGTCACACATATATATATATTCCTAAACAGATGAGAGCGAACGAAAAGAACCTGGCAAACTTTGGGCCAACCTTGCAGTGACAGAAGCGCCGTACGTGTTCTCTCCCTTAACGTGGGGACAGAGCTAATACCATGTTAACTAAAAATCTACCTTCAGTGCAATACGACTCATTATATGCAGGGGGTAGCGTCATATATATATATATATATATATATATATATATTCCTAAACAGATGAGAGCGAATGAAAAGAACCTGGCAAAGTGTCTGGGCCGACCTTGCCGTGACAGAAGCGCCGTAGGTGTTCTCTCCCTTAACGTGGGGACAGAGCCAATACCATGTTAACTAAAAATCTACCTTCTACAACTCATTATATGCAGGGGGGAGCGTCACATATATAATATATATTCCTAAACAGACGAGAGAGAATGAAAAGAACCTGGCAAACTTTAGGCCGACCTTGCAGTGACAGAAGCGCCGTAGGTGTTCTCTCCCTTAACGTGGGGACAGAGCTAATACCATGTTAACTAAAAATCTACCTTCTACAACTCATTATATGCAGGGGGGAGCGTCACATATATAATATATAATCCTAAACAGATGAGAGCGAACGAAAAGAACCTGGCAAACTTTGGGCCGACCTTGCCGTGACCGAAGCGCCGTAGGTGACCAGCAGACGCACACAGTCCAGGCGGTGATTGGCCACAGCGTCGTGCAGCGGTGTGTCGTTGTCCATGCCCGGCATGTTCAGCATAGCGCCCCGCTGCAGCAGTATCTCTGCCACTGCTGTGTGGCCGTGGTTCACTGCTTCGTGCTGTGTGCCCACACACGCATGCATGCATGCACACACATAGAGATCAATCAGAACAGACACGCTTCCCAATGTCACGTCGTGTATCAAATGGTTAACTGTTTCATATTACAATCTCTGTAGTCTCTCTTTCACACATAGGTGCACACACACACACACACACACACACACACACATACCCGCACACATCAGACTGTCTGTGTGTAATTACAGTTGATTGTTTCAAGCTGCAATTTATATATATTATATATATATATATATATCTCACACACATGATACACACACACACAATCACACACACACACCTACACACTACACAAGTACATGCGCACACACCATTTCAAGATGCAATCTCTCTCTCTTTGACACAGCACACAAGCACATGCACACACACAAACACACCATGCTGTCATCCCATTCAGCACTATATAAATTCCATATATTATTATTATTATTGTGGGGACGGGATAGCTCAGTGGTCGGAGCACTCGCTTTCCCCCAGCCAAGTTAAGCAGCGTCGAGCGTGGTTACCAGTTGGATGGGTGACCGTTTGCGCGCCTTGGCTTCAGTACAGATCCCCCCAGTTCACCCAGCTGTAAATGGGTACCTGCCCTCTTTAGGGTCAGGGAAGGTAAAGCAGCGAGGGAGAGGAGATGGGCGCCACCCTCAATATGCTGGCCCTAGAGAAGTGAGGTCTCTGACGCCTCGCTCCCCTACAACCTTATAGGTTATTTATTTATTTATTTATTTATTTATTTATACCACTTTAAGTCACGAGATTTCTCTGCGTGAAATTCGGGCTGCTCTCCCCGGGGAGAGCACGTCGCCACAAGAGCAGCGCCACCCCCTTTTTTTTTTTTTTTTTTTTTTTTGGTCTGCAACTGTATTTCTTTCCCTATCAGAGTGGCTTTTTTCTAAGAATTTTGCCAGGGACAACTCTCTTGTTGCCGTGGGTTCTTTTTCGTGCGCTGCATAATTTTCTGTAACACACGGGACCTCGGTTTATCATCTCATCCGAAAGAGTAGCGCCCAGACCACCACTCATGGTCTAATGGATGGGGGAAAAGTTTCGGGCCCAGACGGGATACGAACCCGGACTTTTCGCTTTCTAGACAGGCGCGTTACCTCTAGACCACCGATCCACCAGTTATGGGACTCCTTTACCTTACCTTTATTATTATTATTATTATCCTGAATATTCATGGTTCACTATTAGTATTTCAAGCTGCACTCTCTCTCTCTCTCTTCTCTTTCTCTCTCACATGCACACACACACACCCCTGTCACTGAGAAGCTACATTTCAGTTTCAAGCTTCATCTCCCTTCTCTCTCTCTCTCTCTCTCACATGCGCGCACGCATGTGTGCACACTCTCTCCCTCTCTCAAACACACGCACACACACACGTGCACATTTCTCTGTTTTAAAAAAAAAAAGCTCCAACTTGTGCAAGGAGACAAAAAGCTCTGTCTTTCTTTTTATCAGGAAGAACAAGCGCTAAACAACACAATAATTGAATAATATTTTCAGACAATCAGTCAACTTCTTTACACTTCTAAAATGAGACATGCCACAACAGAAATAACACAGTCATAAATACTATCTTTGAAAAACTGCTGAAGCATCTTACCAATGGCGTCCAGCCTGCATTGTCCCGGACATTTGGATTGCTTCCCCTGTTTAATAATTCTCTCACAGCGGTGATGTCCCCCTGAATGATACAGAAAAATCAAAACCATTTTAACATTCAATCAAGGTTTATGTTTCATACATAAAGACTTCCCCCAAAGACAGGGCAATTGTCACAGTATCATAACAACACAAACTTATTTGAGACAGAGTGAAAATCACAGTATTCATTGCAACCACTGCTCTCTATTGCATAGAATAGAAAAAGGAGTATTCTCTCTTCCTGCTCAAAATCTCAAACTTAATTTTTTTGGGGGAAAGAGGTGTTCACATTCAATATTGACTTTTATTTGCAAGGTATGAGCACAATCAGCGTTATCATTTCAAATCTTTCTTTTTTGTTCCTGGGCTAGAGCTCCAAGGTTGACCAATGGTTTTATTTATTTATTTATTTATTCTTTTATATCAAGGATAATGGAACAAGCACTTATGTGCTTTTTTACATCCAGTCCC
Organism: Rapana venosa; assembly: GCA_028751875.1. Lineage (NCBI taxonomy): Eukaryota > Metazoa > Mollusca > Gastropoda > Neogastropoda > Muricidae > Rapana > Rapana venosa. Next base: position 70,815,911 of record CM054136.1, on the reverse strand, counting down.
CGTGTGTATGCGGTTTTGTATATTGTGTCATCCGTTCCCACCGGCACACAATGGCCTACTCTTACAAAAAGCGGAACAAGATTTTATATGTGTGCAAGGTGTTCTGCGTGTGTTCACACACAGGGCCTCGGTTTATAGTCTCATCCTTAAGACTTTTGGGGAGAGTGGAGTCTGCACTGATGTTGACTCCAGGGGAAAATATCCCCTTGAACGATTTTCTGTCTGGTGAATTAAGGGTGGGGATTTTCACCATCTCCAAGGTCAATTTCAAGTGCAGACCTGCCAGTGCCTTCATCCCTTTCGTGTACTGTATACACATGCAGAAGATCAAATATGCATGTTAAAGATCCTATAATTCATGTCAGCGTTTGGTGGGTTACAGAAACACACAAATATACCCAGCATAGATCCCTGAAGTCAGAATGTGGCTACCTTCATGGCGGGCAAAAAACAGTTGCACACGCAAAATCTCACCTCTGGTGAACGTAGGAGCACTAGCCAAGGAACGAAAAACACACACAAACACAAATCACTTATCTTACACACAACAAATCTGATGAGTTACCTCCCCTTCAACAAAACATCATTTGACAGGCATGTATACAAAAACACCATCAACACATCCCCTGAGTATGAAGCCAACATAAACATGAATAACCACACTGACTGATCATTAAATGACAATAATATAATAATGATAATAATACATGGAATTTATACAGCGCTATATCTTGCAAAAAACATATCAAAGCACTTTCATTCATCCTAGTCTTTCACATGCAGCCAGTTACAATTAATAGATTTTTACAAATTCAAATGTAAACACACACACACGCGCACAATTAATAATTTTTACAAATTCAAATGTAAACACACATGCGCACATGCACCCACACACAAAGGTTGTACACTCCGCAGGGTAATGGGGGGGAGTTGGTCGTTGAGGGCAGGGACAGAAATGAGATGAAACAAGAGGGGAGAATCTTAGGTTTGAAATAAATTATGGGTTAGAAAGATCACCCTCATCAATACATTATCCGACATAAATTCACCTTGATAGCTGCGACATGCAGTGTCGTTTCTCCTTTAGCATTGCGCTTCACTTTTGTGGCGACACCATCACTGCTTTTTCTAAAGGGCAACCTTTTGGAGACTCGGTTTGCGTCACTGTGTGGAGACGCTCCTGTCTTTGCTGAAGAAAACGGCGTCAAGGGCATTGATCGGCGCCTCCTCTGAGAACCTGCCTGTGGCCTCTTCTGGTTTGGTGTCACTGGTGCTGATCTTCGCCTTGATGATGATGAGCTGGATGTGATAGTTGTTGCAGCAGCAGCAGCATCTCTTACAGGACTTGGTGTGGTACTGTTGTCGCTAACCCTAGGACTTTTGCTACATCTTCTACCAGAACGCGAAGAAGGTGGTGTTTTTAAAGACTCGCTTGAAGCATCTGCTGTCCCCTGAGTTTTCTCGACAGTCAAGTTGTTCAGAGAGATCGGAGTCTGCCTGCCTTTTCGCTTATTTCTGCCTGAACTTGCAGTCGGTAGTGGTGATGACTGCTGGTTGATAGCGTCATTATCTGCCGTGAAATCACTCCCATCCCTCGACCCACAATCTGATGTCTCTTCCTCTGCATTCGTCACAGGGTCGCTTCTCCTGGTCACTCGCTTTCCCGTCGTCTTCTGATTGCTGCCGGGGTTTTGCTTGTTCCTCATTCTCGTCTGAGGAGTCTGAACTTTCTCCTGTGTATTGTCTCTAGCCTCTGCATCTTTTTTCCCACTCTTTTCTTCATCCGTCGACTCTTCATCACCAATCTGTGCAGGAGTGGTCTGAGGAGTTTTTCTCTTGTTTCTTCTCCCACCTTTGTGAGGAAAATGGTCTTGGGAATTCTGGCAAACATCAGGGTTTGTAGTCCATGGTTTGTTCTCTGCAGTAGTGGTGTCCTGAGGATTTGGCATGCTGCTGCCTGGAGTGCTGACAGTATCTTGTTCTGATGCATTGTCCCTGGCAGTTATAATGCCTGCATTTGATTCTCCTTCACCTTGGTCTTCACCTTCAACACACAGCAAATAGGACACGGATGACAAAATTTACGAAACCGCATACACATGGGGACCGGATGTAATAAAGCACATGGGTGCTTATTCCACTATCCTTAAAATAAAAGAATGAAAAAAGAAAAATACAATATCTGGTAAGGTCAGCTTGCAATCGCTAGCCTGTTTCATCCACAAATCATATCTGTCTTTTTTTTTTTAAATGCCTTAGATATGTATCATAAGTTCAGAGTTTTGTTTTTTTACTTTTGTTTTGCTACAAACCAAGAAAATATCTTCAACCCTTTCACTGCTGACATATTTTGCTGCAGTGCATGCTGGCAAGTGCAAAGTGAGCATTGTCTACTGACATTATGAAGTAATGTATGTGAATACAGCATTTGTGGGAAATAAATCCCGATGTATGCTATGCATCAACAGTGCGGTCAAGAGGTTAACTTGGGACATTCAAAAGAGAATAAAATCACAAGATACTCTGAATGCACTGAAAAGGAACAGCTATTGATATTATGTAACATTTTAAACACATTCTCCACAGCAGTTCCACTTTTTTAGAACTCAGCTCATCTACATTCTAAGCAGACAAGATGGCCAAAATAGGGGCAAGAGAGGAGCAAGAGAACAATCCTGTCAACCTAATGGAGATGAAAACCATCATCAAATCTCTCTTCAGATCACCACTCAAACCAGACCCTTATCACCAGCTTTCACGACAAGCACAGGTGGTCATTTTCAGACTACGCACAGGGCACAACAGGCTGAATAAACACCTCCACAGAAAATTGAAAATTGCACCATCTGCTATGTGCCCCTGTGGAGAAGAAGAACAGGATACGGCCCACATCCTACAAGACTGCAGGACTCTCCAGACGCTAAGGCTGGAAGTGTGGCCTGAGCCCACGCCTCTGGAGCAGAAACTGTACAGCACGGTGGATGACCTGCAGGAAACTGCTGAATTCCTTAGAAGATCTGGTCTCACAACATAACCCAGGCAACACAAAGAAGAAGAATCTACATTCTAAGCTTATTCTTAATTTTCACAGTTCTCTGTTCCACAATTCAGAGACAGCACTGAACATGGATTTTCGTGTGGGTTGGTTGGTTGGTTGGTTGGATAGTTCGTATGTGTGTGTGTGTGTTGTGTATCTCTGTGTGTGTGTGTGTGTGTTGTGTGTGTGTGTGTGTGTGTGTGTGTGTGTGTGTGTGTGTGTGTGTGTGTGTGTGTGTCAAAGTCAAAGTCAAGTCAAACTTTTATTTTCAGATGGTACATTGAATAAGCAGTGCATTTGCTTTTTTTCATAAAGCCATCTATCTAAAGAAAAAAAAAAGCGAGAAAACAAAAACGATAATGTATATGCAGACATAGAATAAAAAACCTAATCTATGATAAACTATACAAATCAAACAAGAAAAACAATAACATATCCATATGTGGAATTAAAAACAAAACAAAAAACCCAGAAAAATATTAGACCATACAATTCAAATAATTCAAAAATCTTGAAAAAATATCCGTCATAACACAAACAAGCAAGCAACAAAGAAAAACCAAACCAAAACCAACAAAGAAGACATAACAGAATTTTTTTTTTTTAAAATGTGTGTGTGTGTGTTGTGTGTGTGTTTGTGTGTGTTGTGTGTGTGTGTGTGTGTGTGTGTGTGTGTGTGTGTGTTGTGTGTTGTGTCTGTGCGTCTGTGTGTGTCTGTTTTTTTTAATTTAAAAAAAAAAATTTTTTAGGATAATGGAATAAGTGCTCATGTGCTTTTTTACATCCAGTCCCTGTGAGTTTGCAGTTTTGTAAATTTTGTCATCTGTTCCCACCAGCACACAATGGTCAACTCTTCCGAAAAGGGGAACAGGTTTTAACACTTTTATAAGACGTATGTGCGCATATGTTATTTATTTTATTTACTCTTTTATTTATTAAAAGATGTTATTTTGAGGATAATGGAATAAGCACTCATGTGCTCTGTGTGTGTCACTGTATGTGTGTGTGTGCATGCATGTGTGTGCGCGCGCATGTATGACACACCCTCTGTGTGTGCATACATGTGTCTGTGTGTGAGGGCATGTGTGTGAGTGAGTGCATACATACACGTATGCAAGTCCTTCGGATGAGACTATAAATTGAGGTCCTGTGTGCGAACGCACGCAGAATATCTTGCGCACACGTTAAATCCTGTTCCGCTTTTCGTAAGAGTAGGCCATTATGTGCCGGTGGGAACAGATGACAGAATTTACAAAACCGCATACATACGGGGACTGGATGTATAAAAGCACATAAGTGTTTATTCCATTATCCTCGATATAAATTTTTTTTTTTTAAATGATAAAAAAATTTTTTAAAGCATGCATGGATTCGGGGATGGGATAGCTCAGTGGTCGGAGCACTCGCTTTCCCCCAGCCAAGTTAAGCAGCGTCGAAAGTGGTTACCGTTTGCGCGCCTTGGCTTCAGTACAGTTCCCCCAGTTCACCCAGCTGTAAATGGGTACCTGCCCTCTTTAGGGTCAGGGAAGGTAAAGCAGCGAGGGAGAGGAGATGGGCGCCGCCCTCAATATGCTGGCCCTAGAGAAGTGAGGGTCTCTGATGCCTCACTCCCCTACAACCTTATAGGTTATGGGACACCTTTACCTTTTTTTTTTTTTATGGATACATGTGTTGTCTTTGTCGGAGGAGGAAGGGGGTCTTACCTTCAGCACTAACACTCCCTGCCAAGGGGGAACGCAGCAGACGCACCAGTTCCTGAGAGACGGAGACGATGTTGGACAACTGTTTGTTGACCTGGGCATCGCGGGCATGGGCCGGAGTCTCGCACACAGGACAGCTGGACCCGAGCTGCTCTTCCACGCACTGTCTGCAATCAACACAGCTGATGCACTTCATGGGGCTTAGATTTAGAAAATGAAAAAACTAAAAGGCTCTAAACTTCTATACATCATCCGGATGATGAACTGTTAGACTGAATATCATCCTTATAACATGAACTGTGTGTTATCATCCTTATAACATGAACTGGTGTTAACTGTTATCAAACATTAATAATACTTAACTAAATGTATGCATAAATGATGCAGTGTTTATCCCTTTCATCCCTGAAAAAAAAACAACTATATTTCAAGCCAGCTATCCGCTTTACAAAATCTTTTAATTTTATTTGTGAATGGCCAGATGTGTGTGAATGATTTGAATGCAAGCACTTTGATTTGTTTGCTTTACAAGATTCAGCGCTTAAGAAATTCTATATTATCAAATCAATTTATTACCATCATTATTACTATTATTATCATCATCATCATTAGTATCATTATCATTTTTATCATCATTATAACCATCACTACGCCGTCAGCACCTGGGCTTTATCACAGTTCTTGATTAAACCATTGACGCTGGGGGCAACAGCAAAGTGAGAGGCTATATGACCAGTGGCTTTCCCACTCATGGAATTCCACTTTACAGCTTAGTCTTTAGTGATCGACTATGACTCTCTGACTAGGAGGCTTGACTCGCACAGTCCTTATGTGCTGCAGCCCTGGGGGCTGGTTGGCCTTTGGAGAGCATCTCCAACGCTGACTGTCCTTATGCCCACTTGGCCGAGAGAGTGGGGATGTGTTGTGGGCAAGGCATCTCCACTATAATCAAATTTCTGCCCAGTTTCTAAAACAGCAGCTGCCTCCTCTGCTGTTTTGGAGGTCATCGTCGGACACGACAGACAAACATACACATACACATTATTATCATCATATTATCATAATCAGCAACATCACTAAATATCATGGTCCAAAAAGTTTTACAAAAGAGGAAAAAAGAATGTGTACTCACTTGCAGAAGAAGTGCTCACAGTTGCCAAAGGTACACACGTTCCTTGTCAACTGTTTACTGCAACAGTTCAGGGAAATAAATAAAAGCAGAACAAAATCAGAGAAACTCAAACAAAAATCTGCAATGCAGTTTAAATGTATTTTAGACTGTGAGTAAAGACAGGGCAAACACTGACAAAAACAGTATCCGTGAGGTTTACAAAACTTCATCAGATTATCATCATGCCATAACCTCTGACATGATCAATGATTTGACAAAGTTCTACCAAATGAAATGAAACAATTTACAATTATCATTCATAAAGCGAAGGTATTGATCACTAAATCAGGCAATATGCTGTACAGATGATCAAAGCCAAAGCTTTTACAGCATATCAGCAGAAGCCACAGACATCTGATTCATGACTGTTCATTTTTCTACCATGCAAACAAAACGTGCACAAATCTATCTATCTGAATGAGGTCTAATGCCTGACCTTAAACACAACACACTGAACATCTCATAAAGATGCTGCCCCTCCCATAATTAATCAACTCTTCAAATCATTGAGTGTTTGCCTGTGGAGCAACAGATTATCAATCACTGTCTTAACCTTTTTTGCCTTGGATGATTTAGGTGCTACCACTCTACCAGTAAAAGGGAAAAAAGTCCTGACATTACTCATTACTGAGGAGTCAGTTCAGTTGTCTTTGCTACAAGTTTACACGACAGTATATTTTGTACTTGTAACCTAATCCTGACTGCAGTGACTCCGCTGCCTTGTGGGTTACCCCTTAGGTGGGGAAAGACTATGAGAATGGGGAGTAAACCCAGACAGAAAATCCTGCAGCTGCATACTGCAGACAGGGCAATGGCACAGTGACAGAGCACAGCTTGTAGCTTTGGCCATGCATTGCCACCTGCCATCTAGTGATCTACTATTCAGTCATCTGTGTTACTGTCTCATCTCGGCTTGCCCTGGATTTGTGAAGGCAGAAGGAGAGAGTTGCTGAGGTTCTGTGCAAACAATAGCAACTTGTCTAGATCAGATGCACATGGCACCTACCACCAAACCCCCTCCCCCTAACAAACATGAGTGTAGTATACAGAGCAGTAGTCCTGACTGCTTTGACTGCCTCAACTGTTGGATGTGAGTCTTGGACTCTCCACAGTAGGCATGTAAAACAGCTAGATCAATTTCAGTCCTAGTTTCACGAGTGCTGCCTCCAATGTATCTCAAAGTGGTACTTGTAACAGAGTCTCAATCATGAATTGTAAGCCTAGATCATGCAGATGCCAAGTATTGATCCATGCACTGCAAACAAAATTCAAGCTAAAATGGTCTTGACATCTCATGAGCATGCAGGAGAACAGGCCACCAAAGCTCTTCTACAGCAATCAAGAAGACATGACCAAACCTTTGCTAGAAGTACTGTAAGCTATCAAAGACACCCTGAAAAGTGAAAATATCCTGCAGAAATGTGACATTGATGAAAGCAATGGAGGGAAATCAAGGTCATAAACAGACCTGTCTGAATAGAGACAAGCTATTCACATGGCAACAGAAGCTTACAATATGAAAAGGAACACAAACAAGCCAGGTGAGGAGGCGTGGAGCATTTGTGGCCAGAACTGGTTAACACTGCAATTTTTGTAAAGCGCCCCAATGAGTGTCCAGCATGCTGCCACCTGTGTACATTAGACCTTGGCCTGAAATCTCGTATACATTTTCTCAATTTTATTTTTTTTAATTTTATTCTTTCATATCAAGGATAATGGAATAAGCACTTATGTGCTTTTTAAATACATCCAGTCCCCGTGTGTATGCGGTTTTGTGAATTCTGTCATCTGTTCCCACCGGCACACAATGGCCTACTCTTACGAAAAGCGGAACAGGATTTAACGTGTGCGCAAGATGTTCTGCGTGCGTTCGCACACGGGGCCTCGGTTTATAGTCTCATCCGAAGGAGTTTTGGGGAGAGTGGAGTCTACACTGATGTTAACTCCAGGGGAAAATATCCCCTTTAACAGGAATCGAACCCGGGTCGTCAGATTGCGAGCGCAATGTTCTAACCACTAGGCTTTCCCGTACATGTACACTAACAACATTTCTTTTGTTCCTTCAACTTATGTGGCTAGTGCTCCAAGTTTCACCAATGATTTTGCGTCTGCAACTGTTTGCCCACCATTACGATAGCTGCATTCCAATTTTGGGGATGATGTAAAAATGACACCAGTGTGCATGCATTTTTGGGGTAATTCTGTCATCTGTTCCTACTGGAACATAATGGCCTTCTCTTCCACAAGGAAGAACAGATTATAAGGTGAGCAAAAGATGTTCTGGGTGTGTTCCTACAACTGTACAAAGGACCTTGGTTATACTATAGTTTCATCTGGACTTTCCAGGAGAGAGGAGTTGGTACTGATGATAAATGCAGAAGGAAAATCTTGAACGGGCGTCTTTACGGAGGCTCGAACCAGGAGTCAGTGCTGATGTTCATGTTAACTGCAGGGGAAAAGTCCCCTCAAAGGATGTCTTGGTGGTGGTTCAAACCCATGCTGTCAAATCACCAGCTCAATGTTCTAAACTACAACCCTGTGACAAAGCCATCCCACCCCTTAATAAAGAAACAACCTGCTGTGCACATTCTTTTAACTCATAAGTCATAAGTCACCCATGTCCTATCACCCTGCTAAAGTATACGACCTGTGTGAGTGTGTGTGTGCTTTTGAAAAACATTTGACTATTGAAAGTTTATTTCATAGATTTTGTCTGCAGCGCACCATGTTTGTAATATCTGTTTGTTTAAACTATTGATTATTTATCACTGATTGCATGACTGTGTTGAATGCATGCACTTTAATTTGTCTTTGCAAGATATAGCGCTATATAAGTTCCATTTTTTATTCTTATTATTAAGTCACAGTACTAGACCATTTGACTTTTTCGACCACAACAGACTTGAAACCATATATATAATGTCCTGACAGCTTCCCATGTACAGAATTTGTTAATATTATAATATTAATAAATATACTTCCTTCACACTCTAGTGTAAACAATGTGTAGGCAGCAGTAAAGCTGGAGGATTACACACAGAGAAAAACAGAACAACTTTTCTAAATTGTCTGTTTTCCACTGTGTGTACTGTGGTACACTAATAGTAATACTGTAGAGTGTAGTTCTAGTAGTAGTACTTATGACAGACATACATAATGAGACTGCAAAACAAAGTCATAGTGAGACCGCAAAACAGTCTGAATATAAAATTATATCATATTCATAATCAGAATGATTGAGGGGGGAGATAGCCAGCCTCAGAAACCAAGAAGATGGGATATACCTGGAGACAGCTGGAGAGAATAGCCCAGGACAGAAGACTGGCGGACTGTTGTCGGCGGCCTATGCTCCAGGGGGTGTGATGGGCCTAAGTAAGTAATAGCCAGCCTAGTGGTTAGAATGTTGCACTTGTGTTCTGCCAGCCCAGAACTGAGCCGCCACCACCAAGGCATCCATTCAAAGGGATTTTCCAGTCCTGAGTTAACATCAGTTTCGACTCCACTCCCCCCAAAAGTCCTTCAGATAATCATGACAGTTGACTGTATACATACCAAGGTCCCATGTATCATTGTACATAGTACATCTTGTAGTTGTACACATGTTAAAACCTGTCACTAGTGTTAGACTGACTTTCTGAAAAGTAGGCCATCCCATGCCATTTCATGATGGTCAAAAACATTCCAATACATAAAATCTCACGACTTGTGACTAGTGTATCTCAGACTCTGAGGAAATTTTTTTTTTTTTAAAGGCTGAAAAAAACAACATTGCATGGCTTGTGTATGCGGTTTCCTTTTTTTCTTTTATTTTGTGTGTGTGTGTGTGTATGTGTGTGTGTGTGTATTGTGTTGTGTTGTGTGTGTGTTGTGTTGTGTTTGTGTGTGTGTTGTGTGTGTGTGTGATGTGTGTGGTGGTGGGGGGGGGGGGGGGGGGGGGGGGTGTCTGTGTGCATCTGCATTGTGTTTTGCTGTAAGTGTAAATCAGGGTGTGTGGGTTTCTTGTTGGGTTTTTTTTTAGAGGTTTTGCTATACATACGTCAAAGGCAAAATTTTTATTTCCACATGGTACACTTATTTCTAAGCATTTGCCTCTTTTATCAAGCCACCCATTAAAAAACAAAAACCTAAAAAACAGAACAAAAGCATAATATTAATAATTAACTATAAAGATAGAATAAAATAATTCACAAGAATAACATTTTTTACCACCCCCTACCCCCACCCATCCCAAAAACCCATCAAACAAAAACTAAACCAATTGATAAAATAAAAACAAGAAAAGAAAAGGTGAGACAATGCAAAAATATATCACATTACGATTTCAAGAATCTTACAATCCCTTCCACCATCCCCTTTCTTCTCCTCATCCCTTCTCCCACAAATGCACATATATAATTTAATCTACAAAGTATTATAGTATACCTTTACAGAAAAGCCACTCTTTACCATTTGCATGAAACAAAACATAAACAGTATCAACAATGACACACACACACACACACACACATGTGCAGGCCCACGCATGTTCATGGGGTGGGGGTGGGGGGGTGAGTGAGCATGTGTGCCTATCATTTACAAATTACATGACGTTTGTTGAACACATGGGAATCCAGACAAATAGGCCTAGGTTAGAGTATTACTGCCTAGGTACAGATTGGGACTTAGCTCATCACAAAAACTTGCTGTCAATAAGGATGACTGATGGTCCTTACTTCCCACATAAAAGAAAATAGTGGCTGCCGATCATTATCATTGAATGACACATTGACAGTAACTGACCCTTGAGACATGCACAAATACATAATGATACATGTATGTTTTTGTTTGCGCTCAATACTTCTATGATCCACATACCACTGACAACAAAAGAGAAGGCGCTGTAAAAACTCCAGGGCTTTTTTCGTTGCTGTAAAGTCATACAAATTATCTGTTTCCATGCTGTTGTTTTTTATCCACACTGAAAACTCCAATTCGGACCCTTTCGCTCGTTTCTAAATTACCACAATATCAGTGTTTATGTTCCCGCTAAGACTTCATACGATGATGTCAAGAGTTCTTCAAATTAAAGTTTTATATTTTACGGATAATAGCTTTTTATCCTTTTAAAGGTGTTTTCAAACACATTTTTGTTCAGAATAACAAACTGTATTTTTTTTAATTCATTTACGTTAAGATATTGTAATATCATGTGATTATTTATAAGAAAACCTTGCATATTCTTTATTCTTATAATGTTGACCTAATTCTCTTCATTTCATTTGCAACTGAGAGGCGAACTTTAGCGACAGAATGGTTCCCAGAGTTCCGTTGTAAGATGGTCGTCTGTAAAATTCTATGATTAATTTTCATTTTGCTCGTAGTGTTTGTATCGACAAGCTGAGGGAATTATGTGAGCAACCATGGGAGTAATATACAATGATTTGTGACAAGTAAGTGAAATAGAAAAAGATGAAAGTTCAGCTTGCTTTCTTGCAATTGATAATGAGGTATAATGGTTATCGATAGACTTCCTCTTCATTGAGTTGTGTGTGAATGATCAAGCCCCAGTTGGGAGGATGGGCTTTCTGGCATTCAGCACTTCCTCAGTCTGCAAACAGAATGCCAGCATGAGTCTTTCATGATTACGTCTCGATGACCTGAAATTGTGATGAAGTCTCTGTTATGCTCTAAAATCGTTGTGAGTTCGTGACAGTTGTTTCAATTTCAGTCTTTCTTCGGTCTTGGTTGTATTTGATCGGTAGGTCTATGAATGATGTATGATTTGCACTAGAAGAAAAAAGTAGGTTGCATGCACAGATTGTAGCTTTGCATATATGTGAAGTATGTAATCAGAAGGATAGCATTAAATTTGTTAGATTGTCTGAAACAAAAAGAACATGGTTGATTTTGTTTTGCACAGTTGGCCAGCATCACTCATCACTGTGTCACTCACTCACTGTATCAGTGTATAATTTGTTCTTATAACATTAATAGATGCTAGAGACCCTTTAGCTAGAAACAATTTTGTTGTTATGACAGTATTTTAGAAAACAAATGCTGAGACGTCTTACAGTTGATTAACACATTAATTAAATATCACACACACACAATGACACATGTATACAGCCATGCATTCACACATGCATGTATGCATGTATCATGATGTATGTAATATGCATGCATGAATGAGCATACACACACACACACGCATGTATACACCCACGAGCACACACACACACACCACACACACACACACACACACACACACACACACACAAACACACACACACACACACACACACACACACACACACAGCGCCACACTTAGATCTATAGATCTATGTGCACAGAAAACAGTATAGAAAATATACTATGTTATAATATTTATAATAGCGTAATACTACAAATATGCTCATGCATTTGTAACCACAGACAAGTGTGCACTTGTATGTAATACACTTCTCCCCACCACCACCACCCACCCCAACCCCACGCTGCTGACTCCCTGGTAAAGGAAAGCACAATAGAAGGTGGATAGATCTATTACTCTCTATGATCAGCTATTCTGAAGCCAATGCCATCATCAAGGCCAAGCAATAAAGCAAATGGAAACATCATCCACACTACAACAGGTCAGACTCCTATTAGTATTAGTATTAATACTATTATCTACTGACACAACTGGAGCAACCAGCAGGTCTATAATATAATCTTCACTAGTTAAGGCTCAGGACAAGTGACTACTGCCATAAAATATGCATCATGTACTGTATAAAAAAAAAATTTTAAACCCAACCCAGCTTAAACTCAACATTGGCTACATAAACTATAAAGCAGTGCTTTTGTGATACTGACACTGGCAGCCAGACGACACACGTATACATTACATGTATATGCTACTGTCCTGCTACATGAGGCACACCAAAAGAGGATAGAACTGGCCTAACCCCACACCAGCGGCCTAAAAGCTCTATCATCTGTCTATGAATGTACACATGATAATGGCGACTTGGAATAGATTTTGATCTGCAACACACTGCTGCCATCATCACACTCACAATTACAGTCACTGAGCTGTCCATCTTTCGTATGAATGCAAAGGATAAAAGAAAATGAAGAGATGCATACATGTATTTTTTTTTATGTATGCACTGTGCAAAACCTTCTTGCCACCGAAAGCCAAACTTTTGATTATGTCTCATTAAATTATAATTCAAGAGGGTAAAGATCAAAAGCAGAATATTGTTCTTTTGTTTTATGGTGAAATAAACTATAAAGTCAAGGAGTATAGATCTATTCACAATGTATGCATTTTGCTGTTAGTGACATGAGGAATTGTCAAACACACACAACACACACACCACATGCACGCACACACACACACACACACACACACACACACACACACACACACACACACACACCACAGTCCACAGTGACACAGACACACACACTACTCACACACACGTGGGTTTTTTTTCAACAAAACACCAGGTAAAGAAAAGATAATGTAAATTACAGGTCATCATGGTGTCAGAAGTAATCAGTGCTTTAAGGTGTTGGTTGCAGAGCTTTTCAAATTGAATCTGGCAATGTGTGGTGATAGTGTGTGTGTGTGTGTGTATGTGTGTGTGTGTGTGTGCCTGTGTCTGTGTGTGTGTACAGTGTGTCTGTGTGAGAGAGAGTCTGTCTGTCTCTGTGTGTTTAGTGTGTGTGTTTAGTGTGTCTGTGTGTGTGTGTGTGTCACTGTGTGTAAAGCGCTTCGATTTGTTTGTTTTTACAAGATTCAGCGCTATATAAAATTCATATATTATTATTATTAATATGGTTGGATATAAATTTCTAACTTTTTAAATGATCGGGCGGGGGGGGGGGGGGGGGGGGGGGGTTGTTGGTTGGTTGTTTTTTTTGGTAATTGATGATTCATGAAAACATGTGTGCTCTAAGTCAGTCATAGTCTTTCTAAAGTTCTCTCTCTCTCTCTCTCTCTCTCTCTCTCTCTCTCTCTCTCTCTCTCTCTCTCTCTCTCTCTCTCTCTCTCTCTCTCACTCACTCACACACACAGTGACACACACACAATTTTAAGTGTACATAAGTCATAACCCTATGAACTTGATGAAAAAATTGTACATGACATACTATACTAAAGTTAAGTAGCCTTCAGGCAAATCTGATGGCTTCGTTCAATCAAAGGTTGTTTAACTTATGATGTTATATCTGGTGAGTATAAATTATGGATAAAAACCCCTGATGTTTGCTGCTGGCTTTAAACATCTCATTACTGATCAGTAATCTAGTTATGTACTATTGAGCTGGCTTTTTTCCCCCTTTTTTAAAATATAAACTTGTAGAGATCTGTGTGTGTATTTCACTATTTGTGTGTTTCACTGTGTGTCTGTCACTCTGTGTGTGTGTGTGGTGTGTGTGCGTGCATGCGTGCACATGCAGTAAGAAAGAGAGAGAAGGAGGGAAAGTCTGTGCTCAATTTTTTTTTTAATGAATACTATACTACAAACTCGGTAAATTGAATGAGTACATGATTTAGTTTACACAGAACTTTACCAAAAACAAAAAAAATAACGATTTTGTTTTATTTTTTTTAGTTATGTGGGTTCAACCAACTTCAGAGGGGTTTTTTGTTTGATTTTGTTGTTGGGGGGGGGGGGGGGCCAATGTTTTTATCATCCTCTTTATTAATATTGTTTTTGGTGAGAGTTTTCTTTATCAAAACTATAATGAATATGGTCTGTGGTAATTATGTGACCATCCACCATGAAATGAGTCACATTGGACCTGACCCACTTTTCCACTAGAAGCCTTTTTAGGCAGATGGGTTCATGTTGCTCAGTTCAAATGAGATTCCAATTGATTATGAAGGCTTTGTTCTACCATATACTGAAGTATTTCTGAAGGCATTGCCTTGTTTCCTTGTGCTTTAATAGTTAAAAGCACCCAACTCCTCATCCTCACCATCTTTTACGATGGAAAATTCGTCAATTTCTCATTTTGTCACTTCCTGGTGTCTAGCATTCCACTTTCAGACTTTGTCATGACTTTTCTAGTTTTAATAGATTTGTGTGATTTTCAATCTTTTTTTTTCTTTGGATAGATTTTTTTTAAATTACATATCACAAACACAAATAAAATTGACTTCCGGTGCAGTGTGACTCATTATTATGTGGCTATGGGTCACTTTTTTTTAAATAGATAAAACACAAAATACCTAATTATAAAGATCTTGCAAACTTTTGATTAGAGAAAATTAAGATTTTGGGGGGATTGAATTTTTTTTCCGAAGTTTTTGTAATTCATAATATAATTAGTCCATGTAACGCTTTTCTAATTCTTTTGTTTCAGGTGTATGGTTCAGCAGGATGAACTGATTGAAATTCGAAACCCACCCATAAAAACAGAAAAGGAATGCTGTTTCTACAAATTTTAAATCAAAACAAAATTGACAGATGAATGTCAGATCCCTCACCTGTGTCGGCTAAACACAGCTGTACATGAACACCGAGGAAAGAAACATGAATGTTTAACATGTAATTTACAAAGTATGGTGAGAGCAAAGGCAAACAGGTCCAATTCGGACTACAGCTCCATTGATGACTTGTCCCTGCCAAGGAACCAATCTTCCAGATCGGAACTGTCCGAGTCTTTGCCAGGTAGTATTCGTGAACGGAGCAACAGTGACTCTAATCTCAACCTCAGCACACCTCAGAGCTGGTCAACACTGAGCGTAGATCGTCGAGAGTGCAAGGTTGGGCATGGCCAGACTTCGCGAGTAGTTGTGTCATGGGACATCAAGGAGGATGTTGGGGCCCAGGACTGGATCGGCTTGTATCTGGCAGGTAAAGAGAAAGTTTATAAATGTGTGGCTCTTTTAATTAAGTATGAATTTGTTGTTGTTTTTGTCTGTGTGAACACGAATATGAAAGATTTGTGGATCCTTTTCTTTTTTTTGTTTCTTCATTCTTTGGCTAAAGCTCTCCGGTTCAGCAGTTGTGACATTTTTGCATCATATGTGACCAGTTCTCACCCAACCATCTAGTTAGCCACATTCTGATTTCAGGGAATTTGTGGATCTATATACCCTAGTGGTTAAATTTAAAGCTTCATTCAGGTCTGTTATTTGACACTATGACAGTAAATGAGGGGCATGGGTTAGAGTAGACTTCGAGTCTCTGCTGAGGTGTTCGTTTAAAATTGAACGGACCTTTCCCTGGGAATTAACATTAGTGCCGACTCTGCTTACCTGAAAGTCCTTCAGATAAGACCAAACCAAGGGCCGGCATGGGAATCCATGCAGAACATCCTCCACACATACACAGTGTGAAAACCCCATCCATGTTTTGTAAAGCAATGAGCATAGGCCAGGTTTGGCCAGAGGGTGAATAACACAAACCTAGAACTGTTAAAATTACATAACCCACCACTACCCAGCTTTTTATTAATTGAAAAGGGATGAGCTCCACTGCCAGGTTTAGCTGATGTGTAACACACAGTCTGAAAAATTCAATGGTGTGCCCCAGTGAATGTTCAAAGAGTTTAAGCAAAAACAGTGCAGTCAGCATGTCAGCAATCATTTCTTAATCAACCTGTCTTTATTGATTCACTTGTTTTGAACACTATCAGAGTGTGTGTTGTGTGTACATGTGTGTGTGTGTGTAATCTTTTCAAAGCTGGTGCATTTCTGTTATCTGACATAGCAATGGACTCAGATGAGATACTATATTGTATTACTAATGACTGAGTAATGTTACTCTTTTCCACCCACCTTCTCACCATCCAAGCACCCCACCCCCACCCCCACCCAACTTCCACATCTTTTGTGCCTTGTCTTGTGTGTCATTTTCAACAGTTTCAATTTCTTCTTCGTTCTTCATCTGTCTTATGATTTAAGGTTATGCTTATCTCATCTGACTCATAAACTTTCTTTCTGGTAAATTTGTAACATAGGTGCATGTATGTCTTTTCAGATGAGAGAGATAATTCTAAGTTTCTGGAGAGTAAAGTGCGTGGTGCCAGTGGCGGGCCAACAGGACAGATCACCTGGGACTTTGGGGACATAGTTCATTTGCTGGACAAGGATGTCACCCACGTGTGTTTCAAGTATTTCAAAGGCTCCTGCAATGAGGTTGTGGCTACAAGTCCTATCGTTTCGATCAAGAAGGTCACCGATCCAGGACAGGTATGAAACATTTCTCTCACTGGAATTTTAACATATCTGACTGAGGAAAGTGTAAGTACATGCACACACATCTACACACATAAGCATGCACATGGCTTGCTCACATGTTCATGCACATTAGGGATATAGTTAACATGTTCTGGGATTCACACTTTTCAGAATATAGTCTCGCATATATATGTGTTTACAAAATCATAAAATAATGTGTACTAGTTAATGCATGCCCTTATTTATTTTTAGGAGGGTTTGTTCATGAATGAATGCACACATTTTTCAGAAGTGTGTGTGCAGATGTGTGTGTGTGTGTGCACTTATATCCTGCATATTTGAGCATATCATCAGCAGCAATAGCAGTCCCCTGATCAAGATGGTCATGGGAAGGACACAAGGGACAAGTTGGTTGACTCTTTACTCCATGTTGGTTGATCTTCATCCTTTCACAGCAACAGGGCCATAAAGGCGGGTCCAGTCTTAAATGTTCTGCATTCAGTTCTTCATCTGTCAGCCCTTACATCTTCCTCCCTCAGGTGTCTCCTGTAGGATAGTCTTGGCAAGAGAGTTAAAAGTTATGTGACGTGACCAAACCACACCAGCTTCCTCCTCTTTACAACAACCAGAAGGGGTTCCTGTGGCCCAGCTTTCATGATCACTTTTTGCCACATTGACTCATTGGTTCTATAGTCCTGCCAGGAAATTTGTAGAAGACTTCTGCATGTTTTCATTTTGAAGCCTGGGATTTTCTTTTCCAGTTCTGTAGTCAAGGTCTGTCTTTCACTTCCATACTGCAGTACGGAAATAACGAGCGCTCTAAACAACTTCAGTTTTGTTGGGAAGCTAATATCTTTGCTTTTCCAATCTGTGTTCAACTTTTTCATGACCAGGGTTGCAAGAGCTAATCTGATCTTTACTTCAGCTGCAGAGTGGCCATCTTTGGTGAGTGTGGAACCAAGGTATTTGAAGGAATGTAGTTCTTCAAGTTGTTGACCATCCATGACGATGCTGACTGTAACTTCCATGGTGCTGTTTACCATGACCTTGCACTTTTCTGCTCTGATCTGCATACCATAAGCGGTGGCTTGTTTTCTAACTTACAAGTTAGTTCTTGGAGTGCATTTTACTGCATCCTAGGAGATCAGTATTGTCAGCAAAGTGCAGATTGCAAATGGATCAAGCACCAAAAGATACTGGGGTGAAGCATTCAGGAAGCATCTCTTGCAAGATCTCAAGAAAGAGGTTAGCTTAAGTATGTAAGAGTATAGATCTCAAGAAAGAGGTTAGCTTAAGTATGTAAGAGTATGCACTCCTGTTGTTGTTTGAAAGAAAACTCCAAGCTGGCTGTTCATTAAGACTGCACTGACGGTACTGTTATAGCATTCCTGAATGATCTGCACTAATCTTTCAGCAATTTTGAAAGTTCTAAGGGTTTGCCACAGTCCATCGCGCCACACTCTATCAAACTCTTTGTTGAAGTCATTGAAATTGTGGAACAGATCATTTTGGTGTTGGGAGATGCTTCTTGACATTAAGTTTGCAGTTAAAAATCTGTTCACTTTTACTCCTTCCAAAACTGAAACTAGCAGGTTCTTTTGCTAGCACTTCTTCGTCTTTTTTAAAATATTTTTTTAAAGCCTATTCAGAATGATTCTGAGCATCATCTTGCTTGGATGGCTTATGTGGCTGATTGTTCAAAAGTTCTGGCACTGTCTTAGATTATGTTTCTTAGGAATTGGGATTGTTAGTGCATGTGGGCACACAAATGCATGCATGCTCACACACATATATATGTGTACAAGAACATAACATAGGTTGATGGAAATCTGTAGGGACTACAATTATGCAGCAATACATTACACTACAATGCAATACCTACTGTACATATACCATGCAGTAACTCCTATACTATAATTCCACACAATACAGAATACATTACAAACACACTTAAAGCAAGCACACACACACACATACATACATGCACACACACACACGCACACATGCATGCACGCACGCACACACACACACAGAGTGCAAGCGCTTTCCGATATAATGTAAAAGGAAACTCTTAACATCCTGTCCACGCACTTCCTCTCATGTCTCACGACTTTTGCATTCCTACGCCTGCCTTCCTGTCCTTGACTTGTGCACTTCTTCCTTTCGTGGGTCTACAGTTATCAGTTGTTGGCATGCATCATAAGCTTCCACAGTTTGCTTAAGACACAAAATAGGTCCTGTTGTGCAGTCGTTGGGACTATTCAGAACAAACCGTGGAACACAACTGTACACTGATTGTAAAGTAAGCGCGGTAGCCATTCAGCAATGATATTTTCCAGGAAGTAAAATACTTTATGGAATTTTAATAATAAATTGCTAACCATCTGAAGCCTACTTGTGAAAAGGGGCCAGAGAGTGAACGTGAAAATTCATGGAGCTTTGACAAAAACGTTTATTGTACTTCAGTGTGGATGGACCAGTTGTGCACTGTGACCAAAGCTCGCTCATTTTGTTTCATAGCATTGTGTGTCAATCATGTTAGAAGGATTTCTTGTACCATTTTTGCGTTCACTGGTTTATTGCTACCTACTGCAGATGGCTGCTCAGACCTGATATCAAGTACTTGAAGTAGGATATTCAAAATTGCAGTCACCTGCCATCCTATACGGCTCAATGCAGATTGGCTAAACCATGCAGTTTTGTGATGAAATTAGAAAGTTGTTTGATGACTCTTGCAGATTCATACTTAAGCAGAGTTCTAAAATAAAAACCAAAAACAAAAACATCATCTATTCAGAAACTTTAAAAATCCTTGAGAACAATCAGATTTTGATTGACCTAGATCATGGCGGACTGAAAGGAAGTTTTTTGCACCAGACACGTAGTTCAAGGTTGCAGTGCATATTGTGAAAAATAAGTGCATCAGGATGAGATGGAACATTTTAGTGATGGACTAGCCTAAACTCCATTGCATCCAGTTTGCGGAACTTTGTCACTGTGTGTGTCGCAGGTGCATTTTGTATTAGTATTGTATGTAATAATTGCCAGTGCTGTTTTAAGCACAGTGGCATAATGAACTGTTCTCTTTGTACTCATCGGGCTGCTTCAGCTATGCCTTAAAAAAGAGTCATAGTCTGTGGTCTGTTGAAGAGGAGTGGCTTAGCTTTATGTGGCTAAATGCTTACAAGTGATGGAAATGGCTTTACGCGTGCTTAAATTTATAGGATGTCAAAAGGTGAGCATTGTCATTTGTGTGTGAGACTGACAGACACACTGACAGACAGACAGACAGAAAACTGTAATGTTCCATGGTCATATTATTATTGTTAACTATGTTAGAAGTTGTTTGGGTTTTTTTGTATGGTTTTGTCATTTTATTCATGGCATCTTGTGGAGATATTTGAACCTAGGTTCAAGTGATGTGTAGAATCAAATAGTCCTCAGAAGTATTACTGAAAAACAGACTTCCTTTTTTTTTCCTTTCCAATAAAGGCATACTGAACCATACAAATGTCTTTCAACATAAACAATATTTAGAATTAGATGTAGAACTTCTCAATACATAAACCAGATCTTCACATGTGTGCATTTGTACCTTCATTTTAAACCTATTTTAGGATTGGTGGGTTTTTTTCTCATATATTGTCATTATTGATTCAAAACAAACAACAGACAACACAAACTAAATAAGTCTGCTTAATGTAGGATGGTGTGAGACTCACCAAAAGTGGATCACAGTGGTACACAACTAGATAGTGATCTGTGTTTGTGTTTTGAGGGAGGGAGGGAGTGGCTTAAACATAATGGGGCTTTTGATAAGGGTCAAGAACAACTGAAAATAACAAACTGAAAGCTGAATTTGTTGGTTGTTTTGTTAATGTTGTTATTTCATTGCTTTCTAAACAAGATATGGGTGTGGGGTGGGTTTTTTTCATTCCCAGTTTTTTATGGCAGGAATTACAGACCACAGCTGCTAGCCAGTCAAAAAAAAAGAAAAAAAAGGAGAAAAGCTAGAGATTAAATTAATGTTTGTAATACATTCCCTCACCTTGCAGATAGCATACCATACACAGCATCTGAAACTTTGCCATGGAGTTGTGGCTTTTGTTGTTGTTTTTTTAAAAACGCACACACACACACACACACACACAGATTCACCATGTTGATAATGCAACTGAACTCCTCGAACAAAGGGAATTTCGTTTCAAACATGGATTTATGAGGCCTATGGTTGTGAATGTGATGATGATTTGCATTCATGGATCCATGACACCTATGACTATGATGATGATGCTCAAAGCTGTATGGAAGTCTTTTGAAAGACAATCTTTTTTTTCAAAGAGAATAAAATCAATTAAGTTCAATCCCACGTGTCCTTTCAGCTTGTAAAAGTTGTATGATAGCCATGGGACATTATATTTATACTGCAGTAAATCAACAGGTGTAGAAAGGGGGAAAAGGAACAGCAGCTGCTGCTATTCAGTAAAGAAGAAAGCAGCTTACATGTGAACTTAACGTGCGCAGTGGGCTTGTTTTACTTCGAGTGAAAAGATTTTGCATTTCCTAGAGTTGTGACCTGTAAAGACTGCTTTCATTGAATGTCAGCTGTGGGCCGATCTGGCCAGGACAAAGGCAGTGCGTAGGCAAGGTGTATGTATGTATACACGTATGTTCACGGTCTACAGTTGTCTTTGCCCTGGTGTGGTGCTGGGTTTAGTATTCCTAAGTGTCTTGACTTTAAATGGACAGTTTTATTGGGGGTCACATTATGTGTATGGCCTGGGATTGATGGTCTGTTTTGTCTTTACAACAGGATCTTTATGGGCCTGTTCTTTCCACTGTAGATTTGTGTTCAGTGAGCTGTTAAGGAAGGGTTCACTTTTGCTGAGCTGCTGTGTGTGTGCATGCGTGTGTGTTTATGTCTCTGTGTGTGAGAGAGAGAGTGTGTGCGTGTGTGCGTGTTTATGACTGTATGAGTGTGTGTATGAGAGAGAGAGTGTGTGTGTGCATATGTGTGTGTTCAGTTTTATAAGGAGGGGGGGTGGGGGTACTTTTTTGTTTTGTCTAGCATGTAAACAAAGTGAATCATTGGATGGAGTGGTTATAATTGGGTTTTCCTGCAGTATATGTTTGTATTTGCTTGATTGTTTGCTTTTGTTTTTTAATTAATATATAGAATTTGTAACGTGTCAGCTGTAGCAAATTTTGCATACATAATGTTCTAGATTTATCAAGCAATGGCCAAGTTAATGTTTGTTATATTTTTATTTCATTCAAATCTTTTTATGTAGTTTGTTTGTTTTTTTTCAATTTGTTGATTGATATTTTCCTGATGTTCATTTATGAACAATACATTTACAGTACACAAAGCAGCATTTTCAGTTCAGCATAGCTATTGAAGCCACATCTGTCCACTATCACACCAGAATGAAGAAATGAGTAGTGGAACACAAAGTATAGTGTTGTGATGTCTTGTGTATGTGCATTGTGTAAGGTTGTGTTGTGCTTCTGAGTAGTGTACTAAGGAATAAGGTTTAATTCAAGGATGAAATTGCTGTGACAAACACATCTAACAGTTTTTTTGGTGGTTTTTTTGGTTTTTTTAATCCGAGATTGGTGGGGTATGTATTTGTGTGTGTGTGTGTGTGTGTGTGTGTGATTCTGTGTGTGTGTGCGTGTGTGATTCTATGTGTGTGAGAGTGTGTGTAAATTTGAATTTGTGTAGAACTATTCGTGATCGGTTGAATGCGCAAGAATAGGTTGCACGCAAGCACTTTAATTTGTTTTTACAAGATATAGCACTATATAAATTCCAAATATATCATCATCATCATTATTGTTGTTGTTGTTATGTATTATAACATATTTTTCAGAGAACCAGTTTTCTGGAAGATGGAACCTTGGAGAAGTCGGAGGAGGCACAAGTCCTGTTTCGCATTAGTATATCAGGTAATATAGACAGATATATATATATATATATATATATATATATATATATATATATATATATTATATATATATATATATATATATATATGCAAGTCTTCTTTCTTATCAGTGTGTCAGGTATTGTGTACAACTGCAAATCTTGTTTCATGTGTATCAGGCATCATGTGTGTCTAATTTCACATCAGTCTGTAATGAAGACGCGAAATACTAAAAATAGAGCATAAGCCTACAGTTTGGCTTTTCATAGAGTATTGAACAAACGTTATTTCAAATATATAGAAGAAACAGAGTTGTTTATTATTTGGTGCGTACGCGTGCATTGACTTCAATTTTACGTCTGTTCATTTTTAGTGATATTAGACGCATGCATGTGTGTGTGTGTGTGCATGCGTGTGTGTGTGTGTGTGCATGCGTGTGTGTGTGTGCATGCATGTGTGTGTGTGACTTGAAATGTAAGGGAGAAGAAACAGACCATTAGCAACTTTGAGATACTAGACAGGAGATGTGGACCATTAGCAAAGTTATCTTCAGGACAGAAATTGGGACAGAAATAAACTGCTTGCAAATGGGTAAATGAAGGAAGAAGCCCCCGGACTGTCAGCTTTGGTAGCAAGTTGTAGTTCTAAGTACTACCTGACACTGTGACTGTAAGCTTTTTATGTTAAACCCTGTTGGGTTTGCGCATGCATGACGAATTTTATTACGATGGAGCAGTGTCTACTGCCTAAGTACAAAGCTGTTTGTTAATGTGCCTATTGTGCAGATAATGTCATTGTTAAGTGGATCCCATTGTTTACTTATGCACAATCTACTGTAGACCTCTTTACTTATCTATACACATTCTGACCTACTGTTGTAGCAGTAATCTGTGCAGTTGGTGATCTGTACGTGTTTGTGTATGTTGGGTTTTTTTGCATTGGGGAGGGGGGTAGAAACTTAAGAACAGCTATAGATTTTGCAGTATGTCAGTGACAGGGTGAAAAACTTTGATTATGAAAAAAAAATCAACCAAACCATATGTGTGAACATTAGAACTATTAACTGCAAGGTTTTAGTGTACTTATTTATTTTTTCTAAGGAGTTGTATGTGTGTTTTTATATTTGTGTGTATGTGTTTGAGCTGTTCTGACCCTGGTGGTTCTCAGAAACAAACAGCGTGCGCACGCACACGCACACGCACACACACACACACACTCTCTCTCTCTCTCTCTCTCTCTCTCTCTCTCTCTCTCTCTTCTCTTTTCTCTCTCTCTCTCTCTCTCTCTCTCATTACTTCCTGGTATGTTTGTTTGAAAGGAGTCATGGGTGGCAGTGACAAGATCAAAAATGTTTAAAACACATTAATGTTATCTACACTTTGTTTTCTTGTTTATAAATACTGCTGTGAATACATACTTCCCTGTGTGGAAAGGTTAGGGGATTTTTTTTAATGAAATCTTGTAATAAAAGTCCAGTTTGTTCATTTGATCTGTCATAAACTTTTGTTTTATTTTCTCTTGTCTTTTTCATTTTATGTAATTTATATTTTTATCTTTTCATTTTATGGAATTAGTATTTTCCTCCACTGCTATATCCTCATTAATCTTTTCATTTTATCTTATTTTACACATTTTCTCTTTTTTTTGTGTGCACAGATTTGGAAGCCTGCAATTTAAAGAAGGGTGTGTTCTTCAACCCTGACCCCTACGTGAAGCTAACGGTGGTGCCCAGTAAGTCGTATCCGCCGAAAGCCCATCACCATCGAGAACTGCGCTCTTCTGTTTGCCCAAGCACCACCAACCCTGTGTGGGACAATGAGGTAGGTCACTGGGATAGGTCGTTGCGGTACATCATTGTTCCCTGTGTCGTTTAATCTGGGCAAAGTACGCAATCCCCACTTGAAACAGGCCTTTGTCTGACTCAACAGGCAGTTTCCTGGTTTGATTTAGTGGTTTAGATAGATTGTATCATACATGTATGTTTTTTGGATATACTGTGGTAGCATCCTGGTTTGATTTAGTGGTTTGGATAGATTGTATCATACATGTATGTTTTTTGGATATGCCATGGTAGCATCAAAAATGTGTCGCACATTCAAATTGTAAGTAGTTGTGTCAATTTGTCATTGGAAGGAGCAGGTGTTTGATAGGGTTTTTTCTCTGTGTTTTGTTTGTTTGTTTTCTTCCTCAGCTAGTACTCAAAAGTTCACCCATGGTGAGATGTTTTTGTACGTGACCATTTTTACCCTCCATTAATTAAGATAGCTGCATTCTGACTTCAGAGATATTTGATGGTTTGAAATGAAAGTTGGCACTAACAGTGCTCATTTTCAGAGAAGTATTGAGGTTGTAGCATGTGTATACAAGTGCACAGTTTTAATCTGTGATTTTAAGTTATACGAGCCCTGATATGGCCTATTTGGTTGGCAGGGCTATAAACAACAAGATTGGTTTGGATTTTAGCAGGAAATTAATCTGTAATTATGATTGGGTATGTTTGCAGACTTTCACACTGGAGGCTTACATTACGGACCTGGTAGAACTGGAGATCAAAGATAAATTTTCCAAGAGCCGACCGACCATGAGTCGATTTTTGGGCAAGGTGGTCATCGCTGTGCAGCGCATCATGGACAAGGTGCTTCAGGATCAGGGGTAGGTCTTCATGAGTGGGAATCTGTTACCGTTCAGAGCTGGGGGTGGGGAGCACATGTGTGTGTGTGTTCTTTAGTTTAATGTCCCTTCACTCATAGTGATATTAGACGAACTTTTACTTTGTGTGTGTGTGTGTGTAAAAGTCTATTTTTGTGACTCAGTGGCTTGGAAGGTAATGTACTTATTTATTAAGTAAGATCTGTGGACCAAATCTTCTGTAAAGAATATTTTTCTCCTTCTGACCTAAGGTGGTGGTCTGGGTGCTAGTCCTTTTGATAAAACAACCAACCAAAGACTTGTGTGTAGTGGCCTTCAGCATATGTGAAAGAACCCATGGCAGCATAACAAAGTAAGCTGTACCAAATGATGGCGTTCTGGGTGAAATTAGAAAGACAATAAACCTGAGTCCTTTGTGCAGTAAACATTTTGTTCATGGCAGCTAGAAGTTTTATTCTGGGCAAACTTCTACTAAAGAACTCCCTCTCATTGGCAAACAGAACAAGTGCACCCAAACACACTCACCCACACCCACACACGCACGCACGCACACTAAAGTTTGCAGTGTACCGTGGCAGAGCTCTCATCCTATGAAGACCAGCTGTAATTTCAGTCAGAAGAAGTCTGCTGTGATTGTGACTGTAAATGTGATTCCAAACAGTAGAGATCATTCATTGATACTTTTGTTGTTGGGTTCTTTTATTTATCCCAGATTTGCCCTGTTCCTTTTTTTCTTTTCTTTTCAGGGACATGTTCAACCTCATGAGTTACTTGTGTTGCGGGGTATTTTTTCTTCTCTGCTTTACTTGTCAAATTCTGTGCACATGCATGCAGTTGATGTATTTCACAGTGTATAAGATTTTAATGTTGTGATAAGAGAAGTATGATTTTTCAATGCCAATGTTGTACATTCTTCATACAGATGGGCTTTTGATTTTTTTTCTCCAGGTGTTCTCAATTTCATATGGATTTGAATCGACGAAACCCTTCTGACAGTGTCAGTGGAACTCTCAAATTCAAATCCGGAATGGAGATGGTTCTAAATGGTGTGTATATTTTCTTTCTCGTTTTGGTTGTCTCTTTTTTTCAATGTCTGTGTTTCACTTCGAGCATGTTTGTCATTCTGAATGTGTTTGTCTGTCTCTGTTTTCATCTCTTACTTTCTGCTCTGCTTCTTTTAAGCATGCTTACAACTTAAGAACATATTTTCTGCAGCAACAAGTGTTAATTTTACTTGTTTGTGGCTAAGTTTACATTTGTGTACAGATATTCTTCCATGTGAAATCTCCATCCAATGTCTTAGAGCTAGCAACCATATTCCCCAATATGTGCTTTTTGCAGGCATGGGATTTTCGTATTTCCATCACCTGCTTTACTGCTGGCGACATAACAGAGAAAGTAACTGTCATATTTCTGTCCATTTGAACAAATTTTCAGCTATCACCTGATTGCTTACATTCATCATTTCATTATTTCAGCTGCAACTGAAGATGCGGTATACAAACTTTAAAAATAAGAAGAAGAAGGAGGAAAGGTATCAAAATGAAAGGAATAGGGAAAAGAATTAGGGGGAAAAATCATTGAAATAAAATTGGTCTTCAACAAAATCGATGTCCTATAACTTCAAACTCTTTTTATAAAGATTTAAACGAATTTCGATCTTACGACTGCAAGTTTTCATCTGTATAAAGTCCCAGTGGAGCTGTCCAATTTAGGGACTGCACCATTAACCAGCCACTACTCACATAAACACTCACTTAATCTTTTTGTAACACAAAGAATATTTTGTATTGGTTTGGTTTCTTGTTTGTTTGGCAGCTCCAGCAGAACCTGAGGAAGGGAAGAAGAAAAAGAACCACCATCGAAAGACATCTCTACCCACACAGCTGGACATGGCGTCGGGCCAGCCGTCTCACGCCTCGGCACACAGGCATCGCCACACGGACCCTGGCCTTTCACCTCCGGCGCGCAACTTTTCTCGAGATTCAGGAATCACGGAAGAAGCTATGGAAACCTCTGACGTACCAGTGGTGCCTTTGCCACGCAGCAAGTCCATGGTAGAAAGTGAAGGACATCGCAGTGCATCCAACTTAGGGAAAGTGAGCCCTACCCCTGCGGGCCCTGTGCCCAGTAGCGGTGGTGGTAATGGTGGCGGTGCTAGCAACGGCAGTGCTGCCCCACCCGCAGAGACCAAGGGTGTGGCTGGTGATAGTTCAGATTCTGGGACGTCCCTGTCATTGGTATCCAATGGTGACAACTCCGGGGGGTCCATCCCCCCTGTGGGGCCAGAGGCTGGCATGGATCACGCCTTGGTGGAAAGTGTGTCCGGGGAGATTGCAGAGCTGCTGCGCCACCTGGACCAGCCACTCTCTCCCGACTCCGAGGAAGCGGAAGACTCCCGGACAGTCACCGCCCACGATCGCCAGAACGGAGTGCCGTTTGTGCCGTGTGGTGTTGCTAACGAGCAGGGAGTGGATGGGGAGGACGGGAGGTTGGAGGGGGCTGTGGGTGGGGAGGTCGTGAACGGTGCGAGTCTTAGCTCGTCCATGTGGTCAGACAATGGGGAACTGGCCCGCGGGGAAACGCCCGACCCTCCTAGTCTACCTCCTAGGACGTACAGGGAGCAACCAGCCCCGCCTCTGCCCCCGCGGAAACACCGTCACGACAAAGACGCTCCCCCTCTTCCACCGCGGAACACCAGTGAGAAGGGTCACAGGAAGCGTCCCGCGGCAGAGACGGCCGTACCGCCAGAGAGGACTCATTCCCTGGACCTGGCTCCCCCTCCCCTGCCTCCTCGCACGTACAGCCCCATCCACATGGGAGGGGGCAACGTCAGTCCAGGCGGCAGTGCGCTGCCTGGCCCTCAGGTGGCCGAGGAAGACAGGAGTGGTGGAAACAGCGCTGAAGGAATGGCTTCGTCCTTCAGCTGTGACGGCTGTCAGCACCACCACAGTGAGGACTCGCCTTCCACAAGCAATGACAGCGGCAACGCCTCCAGGGAGGACGATCCGTCAGGGCTGTCCTGGCGGCCTGCGCTCTCTGGACAACAGCCACAGTCTCGGCACAGTGTGGCAGAAGTGGAACGAACTAGGGGCAGAGACCCGCTTTTAGCACACAACCTCGGCTTGACGAACCAAGCGAGGGAGCGCAATTCTCTGCCTGTTCTGGTAGACCACTCCACGAACCTGCATGCGGTGGACGCTGCTGGCAGTGGAATCATGCCTCCTGTGCGTCAGCAGCATCCCAAACTGACACGAGCCGGGGCTGTGGAATGTCGACCGGCCCCTCTGGTCACCAGTGTCAGTGAACAGACTCCATCTCCTCCACACAACCATGCTGCTGAGCTGCGAAGACTGAAAGGACGCAGTGTGGACGCAACTGCGCAACCGGAACCAGGCGGCACGGCATCCATTCCTCCACGGTTACAGCCGCGCGCGCGGATGTTGTCGGAGGAAGAGCGTCAGCAGCAGTGGCAGCAGATCAACCAGCAGCTGCAGATCTGGACGCGACGTCAGAAGGAGCGTGCGGACAGCCCCCGTCACGACACTGCTCACCCCCATGTACATGACGGGAGCGACGAGCGCAGAGTGCCATGCTCGGAGTGTGACGGGGGCAGACTGGCAGACGTTTCCACCATCCCGGCTTCTGCCTCCCCCAACACGGCGCATTCTCCTCTAGGCCCCCTCCCTCCCTCCCCGCAGGCGGCAGTGCCTCCCGGGGAAGGGATTGACGGGCGTGAGGGCAGGATGAGGACCAGTGTGGCCAGCAGCAGCAGCGGGGGTCACAGCCGAGAGGACAGTGGTCTTCCTCCCCCGCCTCTGCCATCATCGTCTTCGCGGCCACCTGCTGTTCCTGCAGGACAGGCTGTCGGGAGGTCTTCAGGTAAAAATTTTGTTTGCTTTCTGACAGCAGGGCTGTTTAACTCCTCTTCTTCTTATTGGTTCGGCTATATCAATGATTATGAACCCTTTATTTAAGGCCTGTCATCTGCTTGCTGGAACTTGTGGGTGGTTGCGTTAAAAACTCCTTTTACTTTTTAACAGCACAAGATAAGGAGTTGATATGGAAATTGCTGCAATCAGAAATGTTTCATGAACTCAGTTGTGTACTTAAACTACAAAACAAAAGGGAATGTGTAAAATTTGGACATGAAATTCTCTGAAACAAATGGTAAAGAAAAACAGACTTTTCTTGATGTAGGCCTCCACTAAGGGCAAGATGCCTGTGTCGGGGAATTTTACCCCTGGAGTTAACAATGGTACTGACTCCACTCACCCAAAACTTCTTCGGACGGAACTATAAACCCTGGTCCTGTGAACAAACACTCACAGAACATTATGCACACATATTGAAACCCATTCAGCCTGTCAGAGGAGAAGGCCATTGCGTCCCAGTAGGAACAAATGACAGAATTTTACACAACACCTACACACTGGTGTCATGTCAAGAGCCAGATTGTGAAGTGATATGATCTGTGTTACGACAACAGGTGAGGCACCACTGCCCAAAGTGCCTGCTCGACGCCCAAAATACCAGCGAGTGGAAGGTTCAGAAGACCCCCTGCCTTCAGGTCAGTTCTCACCATTCACAGCAATCCAAATATTCAGAACAGGAAAAATTTATGACTGAAATGAAAGTTGTGCAACTACCAGCCATTGTGGTGTAGTGGTTATAGTACATTGAACTTTCAGCTGGGAAGATGTGTTTGCTCATCATCAGTGGCTAGTCCACTTTAAAGAGAATTTTGTAGCATCTACCCAGACTTGAGTCTGAATGAATATGAATGGTTTGTACAGTGCATGAAAACCTCTGCACTGTATGTGTTATCGCAGCGCTAAGGAAAATATTGAGGAGTAGTTGGTGGGAGTGTATAAGAGGCAAGGGTTAAGGGTGAGATAAAAACAGACAAGCACTATTGACATTGAAATACAACATATTGGCAACTTTTAGATGTATGTATACACACTGCACAACTGATTTACCAGGATGCTGTCTCAGAATGTAGTCCAACAAGCTGTAGTTCCAGAGAGTGAGGCTTCTACACCACCTCCAACCTCATGATGGCATCCTTGTCACTCACTAAATTTGTTTGCTGTAAACAAATTAGTTGCTAACAGTGTTTTCCCCCAACCCACTGCTCTCATGTTTTTAAAAGAATACTCTGTGTGTACTCTGAATATTTAATAGATATCTTTTATTTTCTTTCATATCTTTTTTCCCCCTATGGTTTCCCAATCTGCTGCAGGCAGCTTTTTCCATCTTTTTACTCCCCCATTCCCTTTGTTTCTTGTGTCTATAGCTCATCTCACTCTTGTCTGTTTTGCCACTCACTGTCTTGCAATGTTGGCATTATTTTGGATCTTTCATGAGAGCCTCCTGCGTAGTTTATGTATTTTTACTCTTGGCTTGTATTAATCTTGCTTTTTTGGGGAAAGATTTTTGGTTGTTTTCACTCATTCTGCTGTGAATATATTTTTGATATAGTTACCTTTTTCCATCTCTCTCTCTCTCGCTCTCGCTCTCGCTCTCTTCTTTCTGTTTTTATCTTCTTTTTTTCTGCCTGTCTCTATGATCATTTCCATGTTTGTTCACTTTTGGTGATATTAGACTTAAGAATTGACATGAAATAAAAGACAAACAAAAAAAATGGAAAAAACCCAACCCAATTGAATTAAAAATAGAGCCTACAACAGAACATTGATAACAGACCTAGATATAACTTATCAATTCCAACAATTTCTGGTCTACAAGTGAGTGTGCTAACAGGTTCCTTTTCCAGATCTACAATACCACATTCTTTATATAATATTTATATATATTCTTGGTGTGGTCTACTGGTGAAAAAAAATTAAAGCAGATAATAACTTATCATTCCAACAATTTCTGGGCTACAAATGGTGTGCAACAGGGTTTCCTTTTTCCGATCTACAATACCACATTTTTTATATAATATTTATATTATTTTTGGCGGTACTTCAAAATCAACAAACCTAACCACTATTTACGATTTAAAAGGGATTTGACGGGTGGGCATGCAGCTTTTTGGGCAAACCTGAACTTTTAAGCATCAATGCAAACTGACGAATCACAAAAAGCGTACAGGGGCCACCAGTGCAGTTACACAAAAAAAAAACATTTGGGGAAAAGGTTTCGAACAACATTGGAGTAAGGCAGGGCTGTCTACTCCTCACCCACCCTTTTTTAACATCTTCCTTGAGAGAATCTGGGTGAGCACTGGGGAAAATCAGAAGGGGCATCACATTGGTGGCAAACGATCACAAACCTCCGCTTCGCAGATGACATTGAGGGAATAGCGGGATCAGAAAAAGAGCTTGCCAGCCTAACAGAACACTTGGTAAGGCCTCCAAAACATACGGCATGGAAATCAGTGCAGAGAAACCAAACTGATGACTAAAAACACCAACGCATTAGCACGATATCGGGGTTAATGACCAGAAGCTGGAAACAGTTCAAAGCTTCAAGTACCTGGAGCATTGTATCAGACCAGGGACCAAGCCAGAAGTAGTATGCAGGACTGCACAGACAATAACACTTTGTCAAAACTAAACACCACTGGAGAGATAAGAATATCTCACTTATCTCCAAGATCAGACTAATGCGCTCCCTTGTCATATCCATATTTCTGTATGCCTGTGAATCATGGACCCTGACTGCAGATTTGGAGAGGAGAGTACAGGCAGTGGAGATGAGATGCTTTCGGAGACTCCTTGGCATCTCCTACAAAGACCACATAAGCAACGAAAGCGTGCATAACAGAATCCAGCAAACCATTGGACCCTATGAGAACCTTCTAACGATCGTGAAAAAGCGTAAACTTAAGTGGTATGGGCATGTCACAAGATCCCAAGGAATTACAAAGACAGTTTTGCAAGGCACTGTCCAAGGAGGAAGAAGAAGAGGCAGACCAAGGAAGAGCTGGGAGGATAACATCAGTGAATGGACAGGCCTAGAACTCAACAAAACCCTGAGAAAGGCAGAACAGAGAGAAGAATGGAGGGAACTGGTTGCTGAGTCTTTGAGGGTGCCCCCACGGTCGTCAGACTACGGGACAGATAGATAGATAGATAGATTCTTGGTGTGGTCATACTGGATGAAACACATTATTAATAGCAGACCTAGATATAACTTACCAATTCCAACAATTTCTGGTCTACAAGTGAGTGTGCTAACAGGTTCCTTTTCCAGATCTACAATACCACATTCTTTATATAATATTTATATATATTCTTGGTGTGGTCATACTGGATGAAACACATTATTAATAGCAGATCTAGATATAACTTACCAATTCCAACAATTTCTGGTCTACAAGTGAGTGTGCTAACAGGTTCCTTTTCCAGATCTATAATGCCACATTCTTTATATAATATTTATATATATTCTTGGTGTGGTCATACTGGATGAAACACATTAATAACAGACCTAGATATAACTTATCAATTCCAACAATTTCTGGTCAACAAGTGAGTGTGCTAACAGATTCCTCTTCCAGATCTATAATACCAGATTCTTTATATAATGAGTTTTCTTGGTGTGGTCATACTGGATAAAAGCCTTGGAAGCCTCTGAAATCTATTTTTCTTGTGTCTTGTGAGATAATTATAGGTATCAATGCGCCTGTCAGTATTGTAATTGCCCTTCATGGGATGATTAAAGTGTTTTTGACTTTGGGCTTTGGACATGTGAGCAGGTTGGGAGGCGCGGGTGGACAGCCATGGCCGCATCTTTTACATTGACCACATGAACCGCACGACCACCTGGCAGAGGCCGCAGCTGGGCACCCAGACCGTGCAGCGCAGGCCAACCCTCAGCTCTGAACAGAGACAGCAGCTGGACCGCAGGTACAGCCAGCAGCTGTCTGTCCGTCCGTCCGTCTGTCTGCATGAATGGGAGGGAGAGAGAAGTGTTGTATTGCGTGTAAACACACCATAGGTCCATGAAGGGGACGGGATAGCCTAGGGGTTAGAACATTGCGTTCGCAATCTGACGACCCGGGTTCGATTCCCGTTCAAGGGGATATTTTCCTCTGGAGTTAACATCAGTGCAGACTCCACTCTCCCCGAAATTCCTTCGGATGAGACTATAAACCGAGGCCCCGTGTGCAAACGCACGCAGAACATCTTGCACACACGTTAAATCCTGTTCCGCTGTTTGTAAGAGTAGGCCATTGTGTGCTGGTGGGAACAGATGACAAATTTACAAAACTGCATACAGACGGGGACTGGATGTAAAAAAGCACACAAGCTATCCTCATTATAAAAGAATTAAATAAATAAAATAAAAAATAAATAAAGTTGTGATTTGAAAATCAGCAGTGTCTGGTGAATTAAGGATGGGAATTTTTTATGATCTCCCGGGTCAACTTTAAGTGCAGACCTGCCAGTGCCTTAATTCCTTTCATGTGTGTTATATATACACATGCAGAAGATCAAGTATGCGTGTTTAAGATCCTGTAATTCATGTCCCAGTTTGGTGGGTTATGGAAACGCGAACATACCCAGCTTACATCCCTGAAGTCGGAATGCGTCTACCTTCATTGTGGGCAGAAATGGTCTCATACACAAAATCTCACCATTGGTGAACCCTGGAGCTCTAGCCAAGGAACAAACAAAAAAAATTGGCCCATCACATGCAAATTATTGATTGAACTTTGAGTGACGAGTTTTCGGAATCTTGAATTTCTCGGAGGGATTTCTAGAAGAAAATTTCAGTTTATTAATGATATTGGTGAGTTAACAGGTATTTCTTATACACTGTAAACATTCAGATATTATTTTTTCAGGGGGGGGAATTTCTTCCTAACTTTGTATCTCTCTTTACATTTTGTGTGTGTAAAACGGAACGTCATTGCTGTATTTGACAGGTACCAGAGTATTCGGCGGACAATCACTCAGAGTAGACAGTTGGAGCCAGACCCAGCTTCTGCTGCACCAGATAACAGCTACACAGGTACAGCAACTCTGAATGTATGTTTGTATCTGTCTGCTTAGGTATGCAGTGCTGCAGCTTTCTCTGTGTGTTTAGGCTCAGTGTTAAGAGTGCAACTAGCTGGAATAGCCTTGTTTTTAGTTGTTTGATTATGTCTGTGCCCTGTCCAGATTTTTTTTTTAATGCTGTTTTTACTATAGTTTTGCACTAGTTTTTAAAAAAATCATAACAACAACAGAGCATTGCTGACAACCTTTTCACAAGATTTATACCGATTGCTGATGCAAGACTTATCAAGAGTTGCTTTTTTGTAACCACTGTTAAAACACAGCAGTGTAGTAATATATTGTGCACTACTGAAAAACCAGCATTTAACCTTGTAGTAATTGTGTTATGTTACTGGGCACATATATTCTAAGAAAATGTTAATGCTATTTAAAGGAAACTTAGTTTTTGCAGCATATACAGTGCTATGAGCTTATAATCATATTATGCCTAGTAGGAATGTTCATACACATATAATGAAGCACAGCTCAGTGTGTATAGGAAATTCCCCAACAGGTGTGGGAAGGTTATGTAGTGTTGCAGTGATGGATTTGGTTCTCAGGCTGCAGGCAGATGAGATGGGAGAGGGTTTAATTCTGCACACTACCAGAATATGACATTGAATAATGTGATTATAGGCACTATATGTGCTGCAAAGACTAAATTTTGTTTAAAAGAATGATTATTTGCTTACATACAAGTGTCCCAGTATGCAGGGAGATGAGGTGGTAGAGGGTTTAATTATGCACACTACCAGAATATGCCCCACTTCTCCCAGCTACATTTTTTTCCCTTCATGTGACTGAATTTTAGACGAGCCAAGTTGATATTTTCAGCCTGTGTTAGTGTAGTGTTTAAGAGATTGGTTTTTCTCCTCATGGTGATATCTTTTTGAGAAAGCTGAAAACTGAGGAACTTGAACGAACCAGTAAATAGTACAGGCTTAGTAATTCCTTATGTATTTAGATAGTGGGGAATAGGGTGCTACTTTCATCAGGTCAAGTAACTGTCTGAGGGAATGTCTTTGTTAGTTTTCTTTTGAGAGTAATGTCCGTGCAAACTTTGTTTTAAAGCAGTTGTTTTGTGCCAGTGTTTTGTTTGGTTTTTTAATGATTTAATGGCTACAGCAGATGCGGTGAAGGGTCTATCCTGGAATATTCTCATACATGTGTGGTGTCAGTATGTTGAGTAACTGACTGTTTTGTATTCTGGAATATTCTCATACATGTGCAGTCTCAGTATGTTGAAAAACTGTTTTGCATTCTGGAATATTCCCGGGTGCAATCTCGGTATGTTGAAAAGCTGACCATTTTGTATTCTGGAATATTCTCATGTGCAGTCTCGGTATGTTGAAAAACTGTTTTGCATTCTGGAATATTCCCGGGTGCAATCTTAGTATGTTGAGAAACTGACCGTTTCGTATTCTGGAATATTCTCTTACATGTGCACTGTTGAGAAACTGACCGTTTTGTATTCTGGAATATTCTCATACATGTGCAATGTTGAGAAAATGACCGTTTTGTGTTCTGGAATATTCTCATACATGTGCAATGTTGAAAAACTGACCGTTTTGTGTTCTGGAATATTCTCATACATGTGCACTGTTGAGAAACTGACCGTTTTGTGTTCTGGAATATTCTCATACATGTGCACTGTTGAGAAACTGACCGTTTTGTGTTCTGGAATATTCTCATACATGTGCACTGTTGAGAAACTGACCGTTTTGTGTTCTGGAATATTCTCATAATGTGCACTGTTGAAAAACTGACCGTTTTGTGTTCTGGAATAATCTCTTTCATGTGCACTGTTGAAAAACTGACCGTTTTGTGTTCTGGAATAATCTCATTCATGTGCACTGTTGAAAAACTGACCGTTTTGTGTTCTGGAATAATCTCTTTCATGTGCACTGTTGAAAAACTGACCGTTTTGTGTTCTGGAATAATCTCATTCATGTGCACTGTTGAAAAACTGACCGTTTTGTGTTCTGGAATAATCTCTTTCATGTGCACTGTTGAAAAACTGACCGTTTTGTGTTCTGGAATAATCTCATTCATGTGCACTGTTGAAAAACTGACCGTTTTGTGTTCTGGAATAATCTCATTCATGTGCACTGTTGAAAAACTGACCGTTTTGTGTTCCAGCCTCTCCCCAGCAGCCAGAGACTCCCCCCAGGCAGAGCAATGAAACCATGCCAGTGACCCCCAGTGATACTGACCGCTCTGTGTATCGGCTGCCAGCAGTTCGCTTCCTCACCCGCCCCGATTTCTTTCCCATGCTGCAGGGCAACGAGGTAATGATTACAGGGGCTTGGTTTGTTTTAGGGGGGGGGGGTGTAAATGTGTGAGGGTGGGTACATGAGAGAGAGCACATATGTGTGTTTGTGTGTGTTTGTAGAACAAAGTAAGTTCCATGTCTTATGTCATCTGCATGTGAGATAGCCCTTTATCCTTTATGACTGTTTTCAGAGTTGTCCAAAATGTTTAAAGATGGTCATAAATGTTATTTGTTATGGTCTCTTTCAAATCTTTTGGACATTGTTTCAACACACACAAAAATACCCTTTTACTTTTCAAATTACACAGTTGCAGTGTCAAAAAAACCCACCCAGCTAGTTAGCAAGAAAAGACTCCTCGCTCAAAGACCAGGTAGTAAATTGACCATGGGTTTGAGCTTACTTTTGTCAAAAAGTGAAGATTAATGTCTTGTTGCACATGATTGCATCAAAATGTATTTATACAATCAATGTATGGGCAGAAGTAAAAAATTTGCTGGGCTGTGAGAAAGAAAGGATAAGTATTGCAGCTTGTTTGCTGTCACTCTTCTTTTCCCCTTGTAATGACCAAAACTTTGAAAAGGTTTGTTTGTTTTTTCATTGTGAAGGTCTTAAAAAGTTGTTGTTTTTTTGTTGTTGTGGGGTTTTTTTACTGAGTTCCTTGGAGTTTTTGAAAAGCCCTTTAATTTTCTTCGAAAAGTTCTATAAAAACCAGGTATATGGCCTACTTTTCTAAGACATTCTGTTTGCATTTGTAATTGGACCTCGGTTTATAGTCATATCCGAAGGACTTTTAGGGGAGTATAATCAATACCAGTGTTAGCACTAGTGGACAATCCCACAAATACATACTTCAGCAGAGATTTGAGCCTGCACCCTCTCTTGCTGCCAGCAGATAAGTTTGGAGCTCTGACCAATTGACTATCCTGCCCCACCCCAGTCCCAGTATCTGCAGAGATAACGTAAATGTCAGAGTGTACGTTGTCTTCTGTGTTTGTGCACAGTTCATGATTTGAGATGGGATAAATCTTATCTGTGGTGCAGGTTGCCATGGCTGAATATAATCGCAATGGCACACTCAAGCACATGATCACGAAGATCCGCCGTGAACCTCGCACATTTGAAAGGTAAGAAGGTGGAGGAATGCCTATCTGATGAAATTTACAGATGGGAGTGTATCATGTGGATGAGTGCAAGATCATGACAACTTCTTCCTGGTGATATTTCCAGAAAATACAGTGTTGGTGGTAACAATACAGCCTCATGGCCTAGTTTTTTTATAAGTGTCGCCGTCTAGGGTCTTGAGTAGCCTAGTAGCGGGGTGAGACGTCTCTGGTTTTCATTTTTTTAAAAGACAGCAGCAAAATTAAACCTCATGTGTTTAGATTTTAGAAGATTCAGGGACAGCTTTTAGTAAGTAAAATATCAAGTGGTGTGTGCATGTGAGTGTGTGTGTTGTCTGTATATGTGTGTGTGTGTGTGTAAATTGGTCTGAGGCAATGAAATTGTTTGTTAAAAAAAAAAAGCATGGTAATTAACTTTTTCTAATTATAAGAAATGCAGATAATCTCAGAGGTGAAAATTACACATGTTGATTTGTTGAAGATAGACACTAACCCCCCAAAACTTAGTTATTATTGACAATTGCTTTCTAACCAATGAAGATGTTTATGACAGGCACAAGCACAATGTGAAATTGAAGCTCTCTTTGACAGGTACCAGCACAACCGGGACTTGGTTTCCTTTGTCAACCTGTTCACCGACACTCATGCAGAGTTACCGCCAAGATGGGAAATGAAATTTGATAGAGCCGGAAAGGTGAGTGGATATTTCACAAAATCTTTTTTGGTTGGGTCCGTTGGTTTTGAAAAATAGGCTTGTGAAGCGGGTAGGTTACAGGTAGGAATGATCTGTGACTACTTTATTTGGAAAATATCATGACTTGTAAGCATAATCATTCATTCTAGATATATATACTGACAAGAATGAAAAAGATGACTATTATAACAAGTTGAGCAGTTCTCTGATTAAGCAGTCTTTGTAGTGCAACGAAGGACTATTAATTCGGTAAGACCGAAGCAGTTACTTGTTTCAATATAAGTGGAGAAAACAGTAATAGACACATTTTGTGATTATATCATTTAGATGTGAACACTTCACTGAGGGAAAAGTATACACACACACAAAAAAGTGTGATAATAAGAACTACGATTATGTTCATCACGAGACAGTAACGCTTTGTGCCCTCTGCAGCCGTTCTTCATTGATCATGTGATGAGGGCGACGACGTTCATTGATCCCCGACTGCCAGTGGAGGTGCCCCTCATCAACCCTGACTTCCTCCACACCCCTGTGGCCAGAGGACCAGGCAGAATGTCCAGAAGTGCAGAACCAGCTGTTTCAGACGCTGTAGGCACTTTTATTGCTTTATCCAGTGTCGCCTTGTGGTTTTTTTCCTTTTTTTGTTCCTCGTTATCCTGTCTTTCATCAGATCCCATAGTATAAGAATAGATATGTAACCTACATGTTTGGGTTTGTCATGCAGTCATTACTTTTATTGAATATGTGTATGGTTCATGTGTGAAGTTTTGGGGTTTTTTAAGCTGTAGTTGATATTGATTAAGTATTTTTGTGTGATATATGGAAGTCGAGCTTTTTTTTTTTTTCTTCCAGCTTCTGATAATCTCTTGATGAGGTAGTACATACATAAGTGAAGCTTTTCTCTTCCAATGTTAACCAATCGTCCTGTTGACGTATTTTTTGTCTGGCATACATTAGTCAAGTTCAAGGGGATATTTTCCTCTGGAGTTATCATCAGTGCAGACTCCACTCTCCCCAAAAGTCTTTCAGATGAGACTATAAACTGGGGCCCCATGTGCGAACGCACGCAGAACATCTTGCGCACACGTTAAATCCTGTTCCGCTTTTCGTAAGAGTAGGCCATTGTGTGCCGGTGGGAACGGATGGCAAAATTTACAAAACTGCACACACACGGGGACTGAATGTAAAAAAGCACATAAGTGCTTATTCCATTATCCTCAATATAAAAGAATAAATAAATATTACAAGCTTGTTTCACACAGTGTTAGGTGGTCCTTTAGTTTTTCTTTCTTTCTAGCATGTAGAACATAAGAAAGAATATCTGTTCTCTTAGTTAAGTTGAGGTAACATGTTGCTGGCATGTAAAGCAGAGGAGATAATCCTCATTTTGACGGTTGATTTTGGGTAAAATGTTGCAAAGTGTAGAGGATGCGTATAACTTGTATTGCCCTTATTGACAATTTCTCTGCTGTTTTCTGTTCCAGCCTATTCCCCCACCCAGACAGCCAGTGGAGAACAGCACTGTTATCCCCACAGGTGAGTCGAGCTCCAGACTCTGAATTTTGTCACAAAAAAACCTTTGGCTGTAATTGAAGTGGTAGTAAACAGAAAAGCATGAAACTCTACAGCTGTCTAGGTGAATTGCAAAACCCTCAGTTCTTATAACTCTCTTATTGAATTGCAAAACCCACAGTTCTTAGAACTAAAAGAACTGCAAAACCCAGTTCTTAGAACTAAGTGAATTGCAAAACACACAGTTCTTAGAGCATAAGTGAACTGCAATGCACACAGTTGTTAGAACTGCCGTAGTGAGATGCAAAGCCCACAGTTGTTAGAACTGCCTTAGTAAACTGCAATACCCACAATTGTTAGAACTAAGTAAACTGCAAAGCCCACCATTAGAACTAAGTGAACTGCAAAGCCCAGCATTAAAACTGTCTTCATCATCATCAGACCCATGACCTTGGCGGTCATGGGGGAGACACGAAAGACGATGCCGTGGTAAGCCTCCTCCATCCATCTCGGTCCTCGGCTCTGCGCAGTAGTGCCGAGTCATTCATCCTGGTCCATTCTCTGATGTTGTCCATCCATGACTTGTTCTGTCTTCCCCTCTTTCTGCCACCTTCGAGTGTTCCCTGCAGTACTGTTTTTGGCAGAGTGTTGTGGCGGGTGACGTGGCCGAACCATGTCAGCTTTTTCTTCTTGACGATGGTGAGAAGGGGTTCCTGTGGACCTGCCAGCCGTGTTATTTGACTCTTGACAAATTCATTGGTCTTTCATTCTCTCCAGGATATGCCCAGTAGTTTTCTATGGCATTTTGTTTCAAATGACTGGATTCGCTTTGCTGTTTCAGCAGTCAATGTCCAGGTTTCACTTCCGTACAGCAGGATAGTCTGAATTAGGGCTTTGTAGAGCTTTAATTTGATTGGGAAACTGATCTCTTTACTTTTCCATATGAAGGTGAGTTTTGTCATGGAAGATGTTGCCATGGCTATTCTGACTTTGATTTCTGTTGTCGATCACCCGTCTTTTGTGAGTGTAGCGCCGAGGTATTTAAAAGCGTCTACCTCCTCCAGTTGTTGGCCGTTCATGTAAATTTTAGCAGTGGCGTTGCTCGTGCTGTTAACAAGTACTTTACTTTTCTCCGAACTCACCTCCATCCCATATGCTCCAGCTCTGTTCTCAAGTCTGGTCGTAAGATCTTGCAGCTCTGTGTTACTTCCGCCTATGAGGTCAATGTCATCGGCAAACCGCAAGTTGTTGAGTGGTCTGCCGCCAATGGAGATGGTAGAGTGGAAGTCATGGAGGGTCTCTCTCATAATGTTTTCCAAGAACAGATTATACAGGACTGGAGATAACAGGCATGCTTGTCGGACCCCAACTGTGGTTTTGAAGTAGTCTCCGACCTGATTGTTCAGAAGGACTGCACTGCTTGCGGTGTTGTATAGTGCTTGAATGGTTTGCACTAGTCCTTCTTCAATGCCAAACATTCTGAGGACCTGCCACAGGCCTTCGTGCCATACTCTGTCGAAAGCCTTCTTGAAGTCGATGCAGTTGTGGAACAGGTCTCTCTGATGTTGAAGATGTTGAGGATGTGGCAGTTAAAAATCTGTTCGATTGTGCTCCTGCCTGCCCTGAACCCAGCTTGTTCCTCTGCAAGGTGTTCTTCTGCCTCCTTCTTTAGTCAATTCAAAATAACTTTGAGCATGATCTTGCTGGCGTGGCTGATGAGGCTGATTGTTCTATAGTTTTGGCATTGGCGTAAATTCCCCTTCTTGGGCAGGGGTATGATGAGTGATTGTGTCCATTCTGTTGGCCACTGTTTTGTCTCCCAAATCTTCTGACAGATAGCTGTAACATGTGTGATGACTGTTTCGCCACCATGCTTGAGCAGCTCTGCTGGTATGTTGTCTGCTCCTGGGGACTTTCCTACTGGTAAGCTGCGGATGGCTTCTTCCACTTCTTCCCTCAGTATAGGTAATGGCGAGGGTGCTCTTGATGTTGCTGCTTCCTCTTCTATTATGCTCTTGTCAGGTTGGATTGGGTAGTTGTATAGTTCTTGACAATACTCAGACCACCTGTTCAATGCAGCTGAGCTTTCTGTGAGGAGGTTTCCGGAGCTGTCTTCAATGACTGATGATTTGGTTTGAAGTGGTTTTGTGAGTTTCTTCAGGGTGTCGTATGCCTTTTTACTGTTGCCCACTTTCATGCTTTTTTCGCTCTCATCACATTGATCACTGATCCACTTCTCTCTGGCCTTTAACATTGACTTCTTCACAAGATTGTTGGCCTCCCGGTATTCTTTAGGGTTGGAAGACCTGGTTGGTTTCAGTGCTCTTCTTGTATTGCAGAGGTCCAAGATGTCATTGGTAGTCCATGGCTGGTGTTTATTCCTCTGACGACCGAGTACCTCCTCTGCTGTTTCTCGGACTGCCTCATTAAAGTTGTTGGTGAGGTCATTGATGTCATTGTCCAGGAGGGTTAATGCCGCAAAGCGTCCGCCAAGCTTAGCTTGGAAGATCTCCTCGACATCTGGATCTTTCAGTTTGCCCATGTCAAATTTGATACGTGGGTTTGCAGGCTGCTTGTTTTTCTTCAGTTTCATTTTGAATACCAGCAGCACAAGGTCGTGGTCGCTGCCTATGTCAGCTCCAGGGTAGGTTCTTGTTCTGGCTCTGTTGATGCTGGATTTGAAGTGCTGTGGTGTTAAGATAAAATCTATTTGGTTATGGATCTTGCCGTTTGGCGCATGCCAAGTTGTCCTCCTTGACTGCTTGTGGGGATAGAGGGTATTGGCAATGGTAAGTCTGTGGGTGCAGGCAAACTCCAGCAGACGTAGTCCCCTGTCGTTGGTCTCTCCAGTTCCAAACTGACCAACTGTTCCGGCCCATTGGTTGTAAGAGTCAGGACCTACTTTGGCGTTAAAATCCCCTTGGATGATGATGATGTCCTTCTTGGGTATTTTCATAACGGTCTCTTCAAGATCTTCGTAAAATTCTGTCTTAGTGAACTGCAAAGCCTAGCGTTAAACTGCCTTAGTGAACTGCAAAACCCACAGTTGTTAGAACTGTTTGAGTGAACTCCAGAGCCCACAGTTCTTAGATCTAAGTGAACTGCAAAGCCCACAGTTGATAGCACTTTGAGAATTTCAAAGCCCACAGTTCTTAGAACTGTCTTAGTGAGCTGCAAAGCCCACATTTGTTAGAGAATTGTTTACGTAAACTGCAAATCCTCCAGTTCTTAGAACTGTTATTGTGAACTGCAAAGCCCACAGTTCAATGTCAACCTCCCCTGGGAGAAACATGACAAAAAAGGAAGAAGAAGAAGAAAGCCCACAGTTCTTGGCACTGTTATTGTGAACTGCAAAGCCCACAGTTCATAGATCTTAAAGAATTTCAAAGCCAACAGTTCTTTAACACTGTCTTTGAGAACTGAAAGCCCACAGTT
This sequence comes from Rapana venosa, assembly GCA_028751875.1. NCBI lineage: Eukaryota > Metazoa > Mollusca > Gastropoda > Neogastropoda > Muricidae > Rapana > Rapana venosa. The sequence goes on along the minus strand of CM054136.1, from coordinate 70,772,232 downwards.
TATAGAACTAAGAGGATTGCGAAGCCAACGGTTCAACACTGTCTTTGTGAACTGCAAAGCCCACAGTTTATAGATCTTAAAGAATTTCAAAGCCAACAGTTCTTTAACACTGTCTTTGAGAACTGAAAGCCCACAGTTCACAGATCTTAAAGAATTTCAAAGCCAGCAGTTCTTTAACACTGTCTTTGTGAACTGCAAAACCCACAGTTTATAGAACTAAAAGAATTGCAAAGCCAACAGTTCTTTAACACTGTCTTTGGGAACCGCAAAGCCCACAGTTTATAGAACTAAGAGGATTGCGAAGCCAACGGTTCAACACTGTCTTTGTGAACTGCAAAGCCCACAGTTTACAGATCTTAAAGAATTTCAAAGCCAGCAGTTCTTTAACACTGTCTTTGTGAACTGCAAAACCCACAGTTTATAGAACTAAAAGAATTGCAAAGCCAACAGTTCTTTAACACTGTCTTTGTGAACTGCAAAGCCCACAGTTTATAGAACTAAGAGAATTGCAAAGCCAACGGTTCTTCAACACTGTCTTTGTGAACTGCACAGCCCACAGTTTATAGACCTAAGAGTTGCAAAGCCCACAGTTTATAGAACTAAGAATTTCAAAGCCAACAGTTTATAGAACTAAGAGAATTACAAAGCCCACAGTTTATAGAATTAAGAGAATTGCAAAGCCCACAGCTCCTAAGTGAACTCCAAAGCCCTGTCTCGCATTGCAGCGGTTGTGATGGTGGTGTGTGTGTGTGTGCAGCCTACAACGAAAAAGTGGTGCTGTTCCTGCGTCAGCCCAACATTGACGAGCTGCTGAAGGAGAAGGTGGCCCAGTACTCCACCAACTGCGCCCTGAGGGACAAGGTCCACAAGATCATCTCTCACGGCACCCAGGTGCTGGACCGCCTCTCCAACGACATGGACCTCATCCTGCTCCTCAGGTAATGCAGGGGATTGTTGATATGTAAGCGTATGGTCGTTCGGTTGCATGCTGTGTGGATGGGTGGGTATGTTGTGTGTGTGTGTGTGTGAGAGAGAGAGAGAGAGATAAAGAGAGAGATTTTTGGCAACTTATACTGTGGTTGACTGACTGGTGGGTATGTGGTGTGTGTGTGTGTGAGAGAGTTAAAGAGAGAGATTTTTGGCAACTTAAAGTGTACATAGCAGGGATATTGCTCTGAACAACAATAATGTGATGATTTAACAAAAAGAGAGAATAATTGAGAGAGGGAAAACTTGTGATGCCAGAGTAACCTGTTTATTGCTGGGTGTGTCAGCGTGCCTGGGACGGTAAGGATTATATGTGTTTGTCGTGAACTTAAACAGACTGGAAAACTAAAAAAGAGCTTTTTGAGTGGAAGACATGTCTGTATTTGAAAACTTAGCGTTTTAAACAAGCTTTTGTTGTTGTCTTTTATTGACTGACACATGAAGCAACGGTCTGTGGTGTGTGTCTTTGGTTGATTGACACATGAGGCAACTGTCTGTGGTTTGTGTCTTTGGTTGATTGACACATAAGGCAACTGTCTGTGGTTTGTGTCTTTGATTGATTGACACAGGAGAGGTTGACTGACACATGAGGCAACTGTCTGTGGTTTGTGTCTTTGGTTAACTGACACATGAGGCAACTGTCTGTGGTTTGTGTCTTTGGTTAACTGACACATGAGGCAGCTGACTGTGGTTTGTGTCTTTGGTTGACTGACACATGAGGCAACTGACTGTGGTTTGTCTTTGGTTGACTGACACATGAGGCAACTGTCTGTGGTTTGTGTTTTGCAGTCAATTTGAAAATGAGATCATGTCGTACATCCCTGCTGGGGCAAGCCTGCCCAGACCACCAGTCGCTCAGGAACTCAGCAGTCAGGAATCTCCACAGGGGTCTCCGGGTAAGTGTGCTGACACTGATGGCTTGCTTGTGATGGATGCTGAGCATTCCTGTAGTGCATGACTGGTACCTGTAGCTGTGTCATACTGGCTACTTCAGACAACAGTAGTAGTTGTCTGAGCAATATACAAAGAAGAGGAATACTGGGTACTGTACAAAAACAGCCAAAATCAGACTGAAAGAATATGTAAAATAAAATCAAGATGCACATGCAAGCACACATGCGCACACACGCATGCTTGCACACACACATATACACAGAGTTTAAGATAGGCTATAGCTTCTTTGGAGTCTCAAAGCATGCATTGCCCATAGGTGAAGTCTCTGCACACATTTGGCCAGTGGTCTCCTCCTCTAAATTCCACTTGACACATCAACATTCTGGAGTGGATGCTTGTTTCCAGAGCCCTCCTCCTCATTGTGTGTGCATACACAGGCAAGAATGCAAGTGAGTGTACTTGTGAAGGGGAACAAAGGTTAATTCATCCAAACTGTATGGTTTGTTGTTTCTGCTGCTATTGTTGTAAAATTATCTATTTAATCAAAATTTTATACATCTGTGGCTGCTTTGCATTTGATATTTAAACTGTGTGATGTCGTATCCATGTTAGCCACACCACAAAGTCCTTTTTGGGGGAAATGAAAGATTTTTCGACTTTTACTTTTTATTCAAAGTCGGTTTCAAGGACCAGACTAACTTTTGATGTAGTGAGTTAGGAAGATGTCATTGAAGGAATAAAAAATGATATTTTATTTGGACTTGTATTTTTTTTTTTTTGGTCACTGTCATCCTCAGTGTATGGATATCAGTTTAGGTATGACGTGTTAGGATGGGGTGGAGCTAATATTGCTGAGTTGGAAAATTGCGTTTGTTAGCAGCAGTGCAGAGGGGTCCTGTGCGCGTACCAGCTCCTTACAAACGGGACTTCCAGGCCAAGCTCAGGAACTTCTACAGAAAACTGGAATCCAAGGGATATGGACAGGGACCAGGAAAGTTAAAGTGAGCACACTAAAATCACTTCATTACTACTTTTACCAATGTATAACAACTGGTGCAACGTTCGTCACTGCAGTGTCCCTATGACCGCAGAGGGGTTATGGGAACAGATGAGATGAGATGATAAATTCTAAAGAGTGCTTAGGAGGGATAAAACTCCTTTATGTTCTTTTGTTACACTCTCTTTAACAGACATGAGAACTGTCCTCCTTGTGGCAAAAATGTGCCTTTTCTTTTATTGAATCCAGGGCCATTTTTAAAAGATTTTTGTGCTATTCCATTTGATGCTTGTAAATTCCTCAGGGAAACAGTTGAGAGGGAGGGATGATACAAATGTCATCTTTCGCAGTCATTTTTTAGATTGAACATTGTGTTTTCTCCTCAATCACTGGTTTTATATTTTATATTGACATTTGTGGGTCTCCACAGTGTGGGGTCTGCCCTCATGAACATAGTGGCTGGCTGGGGCATTGATGAAAAATGGATGAGTGGTTGGTTTAAATCATCATCTTTTGATTTGTAAATAGGTCCTCAGTCTTTGTTTGAGCTTTGAATTTCTACACATGGTAGCCTGAATGTAGCCTCTGTAGTTTGTGGGTGTATGAGCAGAAATACTGGTAAAGATGCAGATTTTTAAGGAAAATAAGAATTTTTGTTTCAAGATTCTGTATATATTTATAGACATTTATTTAACTTATTCATCCATCCTATGTTCCATCTATCCTTTGTTCCTTTCAGACCATGACTTTATTAATGTCATTGTTTCGGGACTGGGTTTTTGTTTTGTTCAGATTAACTGTAAGGCGAGATCATGTGCTGGAAGATGCCTTCAACAAGATCATGTCCACTCCCAAAAAGGAGCTGCAGAAAAACAAGCTGTACATCACTTTTGCTGGGGAAGAAGGGTCAGTATTCATTTCCAGTTATAAATGTCTGTCTGTATTTGTTTCTTTCTTTGTGCCTTAACTACAACTCTTTGATATTCACCTTTAAAGAGATCTTTGTATATATAACCATTTTCACCATCGTTTAAGTTGGCATATTGGTTATAAAAGTATATAAAGTTGGTATATATATAAAATTGGTATTCACTTCCAGTAATCAATGTCTGTCTGTATTTTTTTCTTTGTGCCTTAACTACAACTCTTTTATATTCACCTTTGAAGAGATCTTTGTATATATAACCATTTTCACCATCATTAAAGTTGGCATATTCCATCTAAATACGACAGTATTATGCATATGTTTCGATTTGTCAGCCTCCTCTATTCAAGTGAGATGGCCTTCTGTCCTTGAAAACCTGGAATAGGATTTCATGTGCAAGCACGACTGCCTGTGCATGTGTTCATGAAGGGTACCTTGGTTTAAAATCTTATCCAAAGGACAGGATAAGGATAGAAGTCAGCACAAATGTTGGCTCTGAAGAGATAGTCTCCTCTAACCAGGTAAAGCTCTGCAAGTGAGGCTTGAACCTGCGGTCCTTGGACCCAGTGTCAACTGTCACTATGCATTCAGCCAACCAGGCCCTTCACTTCACGTGACTTCATTTCTCCTGTAGCTTTTTGAGGAGTCACTTGGGTTCTGCACTGACTTTTTTAGCTAGTGTGTAGAGGACAGCTTGAACTAGGCAGAGCCAGGTAGGCTTCCTCAAGGGTGCATATGGGAAGAAAACAACAAAAGTTGGGTGTTTTTTTTAAAGTGGTCAGTGGTCAACCTCAAGCTTATTTCAGAAAACTGCTTCAGTGAGCTGTGGCCCCTGACCCCCAGTTTTTCAGGAGGGGGAGGGAATCCCCCTCCCAAATCCACCCCTCACCAAACATTTTCGGACTCACAAAAGTTGGAACCTACGATTTGTGTACCCTTCTTTTCCATTTCAGGTTGGATTACGGAGGCCCTTCAAGAGAGTTTTTCTTCCTGTTGTCCCGAGAGCTGTTCAACCCTTACTATGGACTGTTTGAGTACTCTGCCAATGACAGCTACACTGTGCAGATCAGTCCCCTGTCTACGTTTGTGGAAAATGCGCATGAATGGTGAGTGATTTACCAGTCTTTCTGGGGTGTTTTACCCGGCTGTGCTTTCCCTGCATTGTTTTACAGACTTTTGTTGTTTGCATTGATGGAAACAGAAGTGTTGTGTATATTTTACATACACGCATGCACACACACACACAGAGATATGCTCGCTCTTTCTGTTTCTATCTCTCTGTCTCTCTCTATCTCTCTCTCTTTCCTTCCCTTTCTGTCACTCTCCCCTCCTCTTCCTCTTTCGTTCCCTTCCTCCCTCCCTATTGATAAAAGAAGACTATTCCCATCTCAAATGAATGCATCCTTCCAATGTAGACACATGCAGTGATGGGATAGAGTAGCTGTAGCAGGTTTGTACTGACGATGTATTTTTTAATTTTGTTTAAATTTATTTTATTTATTCTTTTATATTGAGGATAATGGAATAAGCACTTATGTGCTTTTTTACATCCAGTCCCCGTGTGTATGCGGTTTTGTAAATTTTGTCATGCGTTTCCCACCGGCACACAATGGCCTACTCTTACGAAAAGCGGAACAGGATTTAATGTGTGCGCAAGATGTTCTGCATGCGTTCGCACACGGGGCCTTGGTTTATAGTCTTGTCCGAAAGACTTTTGGGGAGAGTGGAGTCTGCACTGATGTTAACTCCAGGGGAAAATATCCCCTTGAACGGGATTCGAACCCGGGTCGTCAGATTGTGAGCACAATGTTCTAACCACTAGGCTATCCCGTACCCTGTATGTGAAATGTAGTGGACAGGTTTCATATATCGCAGCTGTCAGTTTCCCCCATTTTCAGCCACTCTCAGCTTCTATCCAGCCCAGCTAAGCTGGTGCTGAATTACAGCAGGAAATGACCCCACACTTGGACTAGGTAAAAGGAAGGGGTCACGCTAAATTTAGCACTCTTGACTAAATGATGTTGGATTTGCGTGCTGTGATATATATACATGTGTGTGATTGATGCCCTTCACAGGTTTCGGTTTTCTGGGCGAGTTCTGGGCCTGGCTTTGGTTCACCAGTACTTGCTGGATGCCTTTTTCACCCGCCCCTTCTACAAAGCCCTGTTGAGAGTGTGAGTACAGGCGTGGGACTGTGTACTCGTGTTTTGTCAGTTTTTAGAACAAAGTTATGTGAGAGTTAAGTGTGTCTTATCTTTTCTGTGTGTTTGTGTGTGTTGGGGGATGAAAGAGGGGTATGCTGTTTTGTTTAGTAAGGGTTTTGTTTTGCTAAGTTTTACTTACATGTCCATATTAATTTATTTAAAGTCCTGGAAAAGTTCTTGGTAAGTCCTCAATTTTTTATAGTCTAATATACCTGTGGGAACCTTGTAAGACTGCGCTGATTTGGGCATGTTCAACGGAAAGCAGACCACCACATCATAAAAAGAGCAATGAACTTCATAGTGGATGGAAAGAGACCTAAGGGAAGACCTAGCAAAACCTGGGCTGCCTGTATTGCAGATTATCTTAGAGAAAGGGGCATAAATAAGGAGGAAGCTCAAAACAGAGAGAGATGGAGAAGGCTCATCAATGTCAAACCTCCTCTGGGAGAAACATGACAAAAAAGGAAGAAGAAGAACCTTGTAAGCATCATGGTTAAAATTGATTGATTGATTAGATTGTGTGTGTGTGTGTGCAGGCATCTGTCGTTGGACGATGTGGAGACCATAGACACAGGTTTTCACCAGAGCCTTTTGTGGATCAAAGAAAATGACATCTCTGAAGTGGACTTGGATCTGACGTTTTCTGTCAGTGAGGAAGTGTTTGGACAGGTCAGTGGCTGTGGATATGTGTTACTTTGGTTACCCACTCAGTACTCACAGCTATCAGTTTCTCCACTTTTCAGCTGCTATCCATTTCAGCCCAGCCCAGCCCAGCTGGTGCTGATTATAGCAGGAACTGACCACACTTCAGACTTTGTAAAAAGAAGGGGCTCTCTAATTTTAGCCCTGGACCCTTGACCGAGTTATGCTGGATTTGTGCACTGTGACACAGGATGTTGGTTATTGATGACTTCAGGACATGTGTAGTAATATCCTTTGATGTGGAAAGAATTATATCATGAGCATTTTTGCTGTGTCCAAGAAATCAAACTGTACCTTGCCAACCCCATAAAGTAAAGATCTTGACCTGAAATAAAATTGGATCTGCTGTAATGAGATCTGCTGTAATGAAGTGTATATAGTACATATGATTTATTGTTGTTAAATAAGAAACCCGCTTCACGGTTGATTTTTAAATTTTTATCTCGGTACACTCAAACCATGGTCATTTTTTGGGTGTTTTTTTTTTTAATGAAAACTTGATTAGTCAGTATTGCCATATGTAAAGAACACAGCAAATACAGCATGGCACTTTGACAAGAAGCCCAAAGATGCAGCAGTAAGAATTGGTATCGGCCTTGACGAGATGATCCCATTGTGTGTGTCAGGTGACAGAAAGAGAGCTGAAGCCCAACGGAAAAAACATTCCAGTGACAGAGCGGAACAAGAAGGAGTATCTGGAGCGCATGGTGAAGTGGCGCCTGGAGAGAGGGGTCACTGAGCAGACAGACAGTCTCATCAAGGGCTTCCATGAAGTGAGTACTTCTGCATCTTCTTCTGCTTTTTCTTCCTATTCTTCTTCTTCTTATTCTTCTTCTTCTTCTTCTTTTTCTTCTTCTTCTTCAAATGCTCAGACAGCAACTACTGTTGTCTATTATATGAACAAAAATGCATTGCATTGCCGTTAAGTGCCTGACAAGTCAGGCCCAGCACATCCGACTTTGGCGTGGGAGAGAATTATTTATGTTTTAAATATTTGTGGGGGAAAAAAGGCAGGAGAATGGACCAAGAAGGCAGAAAAAAAAAAGGAAGGAGGTGACAGAAACAGAACAAGACAAAAACAAAGAGAAGGAGAAAAGAGTGAATTCCTAGCACAGAATTTCCACAAGGTGGGGATGATCTTTCCCCTTGGGGAAAAGTGAATTTTACAGTTGGCTTTGCTTTGCTTGGCACTTCACATCACCTTTTGTTGACTGAGGAGACAAACGTTCTTTTGGCGATCACTTGGTTCAAAGAGATCAAACATATTTTTGAACCACCTTTTTCAGACCATAACCATGATGTACAGATTTTTAGAGCACTGGCTAGTTTGGTTTTATAAGTTCCATCCGCACTGAAATTACTGTCACCTTCTAAAAATGAATAAAGGTAAGTATTCGCCTGTAACATGATGGTCCATACTAGGCATTTCAACTTTTTCCATTTGAGATGGTAAGGAATGCTGCAATCTTTCCAGATGTTGTTTAGTTTGGGTCATTCTGCTTTTATTCATGGTGTTCTTGTTCCTCGATCTTTGGTACATGATCCATCATCTGTATTGCAAGGTGAGTGTATTGATTTCAATATGTCGATAGCTTTTTTCAGTTTTATGTCAGTCCCTCCATGAGAGAGATCATTGATAAAAACCTATGGCAAGTGACAGTAGTGATCTGGGAAGTTCATTCGCTTCATCACTGTCAAAATGAGACCGTCTGTTGTATTAAAAAACCTGTCTCTTTTCTTTGGGTCATTTGTTACCCATGTTGGTTTTAAGCTGAGACTTTGACCAAAATCGTTACAGAGGTCTTGTTCCATGAAAAAAAAACAACAAAAGCTGCTGCTTACGTGTGATAAAGAACTTTTTCTGCAACAACAGTCATCTGCAAGTCTGCCAAGGCCCTAAGGGCAAAACATTGATTTTAGTTTTGCCTTTAATCGTCCTTTTGGAGGACTTAAAATGACTCAGAATTCCATAGAAATGAATAAAAAAGTTTATGAGAAGTAAACCTTTTCAACAAATTGTACTTGAGGCCACAACCAACAAATTTCACTTGAGGCCACTGTTGGCAATTATGCCTTGATTCTTGATGACTGATACCACGTTTAGATGAAGTTGGCAGCTTGGTGAGAATGACCTTCACCCCCTACAGAAGAGGCTGGAGTTTTAGGTTTGATTGATTCAAAGGTGTGTTGTTTTTAGGGGGGGTGTTTTTTCGTTTGGGGGAGGGAGGGAGGGGGGGTGTTTCAATTTTTGGTTGCAATATACTATTGTAATTCCACACACCCACACCTGCAAGTTGTGGTATTGTTCTATTTCATGTACCAGCAGAGGGGAGGGTTGAAGTAAGTCTTGCTTGCTGATGCAAAGTAGACAAGGGATTTGAGTCATGGCAGGTATGTTTATGTTTCAAACAGTATTGTAAACAAGATGTCTTTTTTTTTTTTCAGGTGCTGGACAGCCGCCTTGTGTCAATATTTGATGCCCGTGAGCTGGAGCTGGTGATAGCAGGGACTGTGGAAATCGACATATCAGACTGGAGGTCCAACACCGAGTACAGATCAGGTCAGTGGCGCTCACCCTGCAGTTCAGGCTGCACTGACAGTTATCAGGCTGCACTGACAGTTCTCAGGCTGAGGTGACAATTCTCAGGCTGCATTGACAGTTCTCAGGCTGCACTGGCAATCCTCATAGTTCTCAGGCTGCACCGGCAATCCTCATAGTTCTCAGGCTGCACTGGCAATCCTCATAGTTCTCAGGCTGCACCGGCAATCCTCATAGTTCTCAGGCTGCACTGGCAATCCTCATAGTTCTCAGGCTGCACTGGCAATCCTCAGTTCTCAGGCTGCACTGGCAATCCTCATAGTTCTCAGGCTGCACTGGAAGCTCTCAGGCTGCACTGGCAATCCTCATAGTTCTCAGGCTGCACCGGCAATCCTCATAGTTCTCAGGCTGCACTGGCAATCTTCATAGTTCTCAGGCTGCACCGGCAATCCTCATAGTTCTCAGGCTGCACTGGCAATCCTCAGTTCTCAGGCTGCACCGGCAATCCTCATAGTTCTCAGGCTGCACTGGCAATCCTCATAGTTCTCAGGATGCACTGGCAATCCTCATAGTTCTCAGGCTGCACTGGCAATCCTCATAGTTCTCAGGCTGCACCGGCAATCCTCAGTTCTCAGGCTGCACTGGCAATCCTCATAGTTCTCAGGCTGCACTGGCAATCCTCATAGTTCTCAGGCTGCACTGGCAATCCTCATAGTTCTCAGGCTGCACTGACAGTTCTCAGGCTGTACTGACAGTTCTCAGGCTGCACTGACAGTTCTCAGGCTGCACTGACAGTTCTCAGGCTGTACTGACAGTTATCAGGCTGTACTGACAGTTATCAGGCTGCATTGACAGTTCATAAGCTGCACTGGACAGTTCTTAGGCTGGTGACAGTTCTCAGGCAGCACTGACAGTTATAATAATAATAATGTATGGAATTTATATAGCGCTGAATCTTGTAAAGCAACAAATCAAAGCGCTCAGATGACTTCTTTTTTTGTGTGCGTGTGTATGCGATTTAAAAAATTTTGTCATCTGTTCCCACCGGCACACAATGGCCTACTCTTTCGAACAGCGGAACAGGATTTAACATGTGCGCAAGATGTTCTGCATGCGTTCACACATGGGGCCTCGGTTTATAGTCTCATCCGAAAGACATACAAATACCCTGAGTATGTACTCAGTTATCAGGCTGTACTGACAGTTCTCAGGCTGCACTGACAGTTCTCAGGCTGTAGTGACAGTTCATAGGCTGCACTGACAGTTCTCAGGCTGCACTGACAGTTCATAGGCTGCACTGACAGTTTTCAGGCTGCTCTGACAGTTCATAGGCTGCACTGACAGTTCATAGGCTGTAGTGACAGTTCTCAGGCTGCACTGACAGTTCTCAGGCTACACTGACAGTTCTCAGGCTACACTGACAGTTCTCAGGCTACACTGACAGTTATCAGGCTACACTTCAGGCTACACTGACAGTTCTCAGGCTACACTGACAGTTTTCAGGCTGGGTCAGAACCAGGTACTTCGCCTGTTGAACTTGGATACAGATTTTGACCCAAGGAAACTGCGACCATCAAAGTAAGATTTAAAATGTTACAAATGCTTCCTACTCGTGTCCTGCTGAGAATCTGGTTTGAATATTAGAGCTGACTGTACTGATTTTCATAGAGGGGTGGGATAGCCTAGTGGTTAGAGTGCTGAGGTCATGATTGGCCAAAGTTTGAGCCACCACTGAAGCACCTGTTCAAGGGGTTTTTTTCCCCCTGGAGTTAACATCAGTACTGACTCCACTCCCCTGAAAGTCCTTTGGATGAGACTATAAACCGAGGTCTCGTGTGCAAACCCATGCAGAATGTTTTGCGTACATGCTAAAACCCATTCCACCTTTTGGAAAAGTAGGCCAATGCATGCTTGTAGGAACAGATGAAATAGCATGCACTCTGGTGTCATGTTTAGACATCCCTGAAGCTGGACATCATCTCTGAAGTGGGAATGCGGCTACCTTCATGATTGGCAAAAACAGTCACATGCAAAATTCACCTCCATGAACATCGGAGCACTTGCTGAAGAGTGGGGGGTATGATTCTTCCTTTTTATAGAAGTCCTAGAATCAATGCTCTATTTGAAAGGTTTGGTGTCAGTGGAAAGTTTAAGAACAGTGGTTGGTTTCCTTATATTCATCTTAGAATAATATCCTTGTATTATTGTGACCTGGGTTTTGTTACACCTGTGATAACGTCCTTCTGGGTTTTTTCAGGGTATCACGACCAGCACCCAGTCATCATGTGGTTCTGGGAGGCCATTGAGAAGTTTGACAATGAACGACAGCTTCGACTGTTGCAGGTGAGAATAACTGTCATCTCACACTTCGTGTTCTTCATGAGGAGATTTTGTGCCTGTTTACCTTCATGTTTCTCTGAAGTTTATCAAAGCTTGCTTGGATCAGTGCTTATGTCTTTGGAAAAGATTGTGCATTGTCTTATTCAGTTTTGTTATAGTTTGGGAGGTCAAATTGGTAGGGTTTGTTAGTAATTTTCTAAAAAATCCTTTAATTACATGTACTGTACCATGGCTCACAAATGCAGTAAGCAACAGTTTTGCCATTCCTGCCTCGTAAACACTGCTGTCTGAAAGGACCATAACTCGTGAAACACTAGTGTCTTGCACAGTTTTTTGTTGGGTTTTGGGGGGGGGGGGGGGGGTAGAAAAACCCTTTTTTTTAACGGGCTAAGCACTTTCTGATATTTTGAAGTGTATGACCATTATGGGGAAAATAAACTTAAATTGTTGTTGCTTTTTCTGAAGAATTTTTAACTGTGAATTGTTGGCAGTTACTGAAAATTAACTTTTAATTGGTGTTAAGTTCTGAAGAAGTATAACTGAATTGGTGTTGCAGCTGAAGAAGTATAAGGGGAAATTGTTTTGATTTTTGAAGAATAAACTTAATTGGTGTTGCAGTTACTGAAGAAATAACTTATTGGTTTGCAGTTATGAAGAATATTAAATTGAAATTGTTTTGGCGTTACTGAAAATATACTTAATTTGGGGTTTACAGTTTTGAAGAGAAACTGTGAAATTTGGGGTTAATTTCTGAAAAGTATAACGTAAATTTGGGGTTTTCATTACTGAAGAAGTAAATGAATTGGGGTTATTATGAAGAAATTTTAAAAGTGAATTTTTGCAGTTTGAGAAATAAACCCCTTTAATTTTTTCTTCGGGGAAAGAAGTGAATTTTTGAAAATAAATAATTAAGGGGGGACGTTTTAGTGATCTTGGGTTACATTAGTATTAATGGATTTTGGTTTGCATAATTTTAATATTGGGGGGACAAAAAAACCCTTTTTTTGGCAATTTTTCTGCAGAATTTTTTTATTTTTTTTTTTTTTTTGTGGTGTTTATATTTTGTGAATGTTTTTTTGAAAAGATTTTTGTTTTACAAAATTTTGTAAAACCAAAAATTTACAAATCTAAAAAAATGATTTTGGAGGTTTTGCTGACAATGAGTTAATTTTTGCCTTAAGAATGAAAAGAAAAAGAAACTTTTTTTTTTTTTACATGTCTGAATATGGGCAGGGTTTTTTTCTTTTAGTTCAGGGGACTCTTGGGCCCCTTTTTTCAAAATTCTAGAATCGACATTGCAACGTTTTCTGTTTTTGTTTTGATATAAGTGAAAGACTGGGGATTGAAAAGTCACTGATCTTGTTTGTTATTTAATATTTTCATATTGTTGTGTCATCTGTCTCTGAAATCAGAGTGTATGTAGCTGACAGTGTTTGTTTGGGGGTTTTTTAGTGTGTTTTTGACCAGCATGACCTATTCAAGATAGAAAATTATTCAATCTTAGATCATTATCAACTTGTAATATGCACATCTCTTCGCTCTCTTTTGCTGAGTTTGTATATCAGGTGAAGGGAGTATGAGAAAAGAGCGAGGTTTACCTTAAGAAGAAATTTGAATATTAGATCTGATTGTCCTGCATCATACATGTGTATATAAGGGGGTGGGGTGGGCTATAGCACTTCTTTCAGGCATTACGAAGTAGATTTCCCCTTGGTACCTCTTTTGTGGTGTTGATTCTAAATTGTGACGTTGTGAGATTCCCTAATATTCTGCCTTGTGTTTTGTATCGATATCAACGTGTGCTGCTTTCAGCTTGCTGTGTGATGACACAGAGAATGTTGTCAGTGGTCAAAAATTATGCTTGTCAACAGCGCTGTGTGTGCTGGATAGCTCAGTGCTAGTACCCTTGTGGCTGCCTGTATGTATAGCACAAATAAAAACAAAAATAAAATACAGTATTCAAATTGTCCTTTTTGATGGATTGGAGGTCTAGAGGTAATGCACCTACCTAGAAAGCAGCAAAAGGTCCAGGTCGGAAGTGTGTGGTGGTTCAATCCCCGATTGGGCCCCAAACTTTTCCCCCATCCATTAGACCATGAGTGGTGGTCTGGGTGCTAGTCTTTTGGATGAGATGATAAACTGAGGTCCCGTGTGTTACACATAATTATTTTGTGCTACACATAATTATTTAGCTCACATAAAAGAACCCGCAGCAACAAGAGAGTTGCCCCTGGCAAAATTCTGTCGGGGAAAAAAACCCACTCTGATAGGGAAATAAATACAGTTGAAGACAGGAAAAAAAAATTTAATAATGAGTGGCGCTGCTCTTGTGGCAACATGCTCTCAACTCAGGGAGAGCGGCCCGAATTTCAGGCAGAGAAATCTGCCATGACTTTAAAAGTTGTCTACAAATCAAAATTTTTAAAAAATAAAATAAAATAGAAATCTGAGGGCTGCTGTTGGCGTTTTCAGGGCTCACACCTGCTTCAACCGCCTGGACCTGCCTCCATACACATCCTTCGACATGCTGATGGAGAAGCTGAGCATGGCCGTGGAGGAGACGTCCACCTTCGGCATTGAGTAACTTCACCACCTACCTACCTGTCTTTCTGCCTGCAGTCATCAGCCTCGCTTGTATTCGGACCCCGTCATCCTTCATCTGCGCTTTTTCTTCTTCTTTTTTTGTGTGTGGCCTGTGTGGTGGTTCGTTCACTGGCAGTGTGACTGTGGTCTGGATTACCAACGTGTGGAGGAAAGGGAAGGAGTCGTCGGGTCATCTGTGAAGGGAACCATCGCCTCATCAGCGCTGTCATCACTGTGGGCAACGCATGGTCCTGTGAGCTGTACTGTGATATATATATATAAATATATATAAACACACAACTGCCAGGGTTGTGTCTGAAAGCTTTCTCAACAACTTCACTTCGTCGTCGGCCTTCACTTTTGTCTTGTCTTTTTCCTTCTTTCCTCCCCCTCCCTCACCAAAGCTCCTCTTTGCAATGTATTGGATATCTATGTGTATGTGAGTCTTTTGTTTTTCTTCATGGGTTTTTGCGTAGGGCAGTTTGTATCATCAGTTGAATTGACGGTACATCTATGGTATTTCTGTTCAAACTTGTGTGTGTCTTCGATTTTACGTCTGTTCACTTAAAGTGATATTGGACGATGTTCAAACTGTGACACACCTGATAAACTTGTCTGTCAGTTAAGCTTGCATCAATTTGGTTTTTTGGAAAGTAGTAAATGGTCAGAAAATGAGGAATGAAGCAATATGCATGAGTGTAGCGGGTTTTGTCACAGAACGCATATATATGGCAGACTACTGTGGCAGTGTGAATGAAGGAATCATACTGTGTGGCAGTGTGACTGAATCATGTGCTGTATTCATAAGCTGTTGGACACACTGGCTGGTCATTAGTCAGAGAGGCTTGTGTTTTCTCTGTGTGTGTGTGTGTGTGCGCATGCGTGCCTCTTTTTCTGTGAATGCTGCCTCATAGATGACATATCAGGCAGGTGGGTTGACAGCGTAAGGGACACTTCATTGCAGGGTAGTTAGAAAGCATTCCCATGGTTCATCAGGTTTACGGTGCAGTACAAACGGTTAAGGGAGTGGTTCATTCGTGTGACAGAAAACTCATATTCAGCATGATTATTCTCTGTGTACAGGCTTAGTTTGGTGTGTGAGGGACCAAATGTTGATGTTGAAAGGTATACAAGTACGTTCACAGGCTGTCAAATGTGTACTTTGCCGGTGACTAGCAACTCTTTCAATGGCATATATATGTTATCTGTGTTGCATGGTAAAGCTAAATGAGTTGTAAAAAGCACGAGTATATATATCGCACCGAGCATCACCAGTGCAACTTGTATCGATATTACCACACAAAAAATATCGCATTTTAAAGTGTAGAAAAAGGATGACGCATTAGAAAAGCCATGCATGTGATACGCTGTTTCGTGTGTTATCTCAGAGCTGTTGCACCGCTTCATCCATGCCTTACATCAGTCACATTTGCTTTACCTTGTCTCATTGCTGCTGCTTGACTAGCAACGTCTTTCCCTCCTCAGAAATGAAGAGGTTTACTCCTTTCCTAATACCAAGATGCTAGATGTCGTCGTTGAAACATACAAAGCTTTAACTTTTTCTTCCTGATATCAAAATGTAGATGTAGTTGAAACATAGAAAGCTTTAACATAAGAAAGCTTTAGATTTAGTCAGCTTCCTACATAGGTTTTCTTCACGTGAGAGGCAAGCAACAGGAGCAGAAAGAGTCAATGCTAGCTGCTAGGTGTGGACAACCCTTGCAACACATCCAGCAGCTGTCCATCCCAAATGGAGAAGGGGAGGAGGGGGTGGTCTCTGTTTTGTTATTCTGTAGTTGGGGGAGAGTATCACTTTCTGGCATGAGCTGGTTGGTTCAGGTTGACAGTTGATGAGAAAGACCACACTTGGTTTAGTTAAGGGTTGGTGCATGTGCTCACAAGTTTTGATGACATTTTTTTGTTTTCAAGTAAGGTCTTACAACTTCTTTGACCATGAGAAATGGCAAAGCCCTGACCCCATCATTATTGGCCCAGGCTTTATATACCTTGATTTGATGTCAGGTGTTGAAGCAAACTCAGTAAGCTTGAGTCAAATATACCCCTGTCAAGGGCATGTACAGATTGCAACATTGACAGATATACATTTTTGGATAAAGATAATAGATTAGGATAGATCTATGTGAGTAGAATATTGATTTCTCTCTATTTTTCACATACCAAAACGATTAAAATCGCACATTCACACACACACACTCAAGAGAGAGTGAGAGTGCTATAGCACACTCACCTTTTATACCTGACACAGTGAAAGAGTACATTCTGAAGGCTCAGTGCATGTTTCAGTCCCTCCAATGCCACCCTTAAAGAATAACATGGTTGTGATTTAGTCTGGGGTTCTCGACAGCACGATAATGATCAGTCCTGACCTGACCTGATGTTTCATCAGAGCTGGCTTTCAGTGAACATCAAGTTTCTGTCTGGCCTGGATTATAGATAGTGGTCCTTTTATGAGCTGTATGCAGTTCCTATAGACCTTCAGGCAAAATTTGCGAACTGTTTGCATTTCTGATAGACTATCAGGCAGAACTGTGTGATCTTAAGAGAGGGCTCCAACAGGGACCACACCTGACCAGTTTGTAAAGGTTTTGTTAGACACCAGTTCTTGTTGGATATTATTTTAGGTAATGAGTTAGTTCTTTATGTTGCTGCTCATCTCTGGTATTGAGGCAGTGATTTAGTTCTTTGCAGTATCCTGCTCTGATTCAGTTCTTTTACGGTATGCTTCTCTTGAGTAAGTAAAGCGCTAGTGTATTTTAGGCATTAGAAGTTCTTCACCAGGTATGATCAAAGACATTACTTTCTTAGTGTAAATGGTGTGTATTGTTAGGTAGGACCACAGTTAATTTCTTAGTGTAAACTATTATTATTAAGAGAGTTTCATGAAGACATTGTTTTGTGTTTCACTTTCTAAACAAGATCCCTCAATCAATCAATCATCCGCAGGTTTTGTCTTTTTTTTCCATTCCTTCTCTGCCCCCAAAAAAGGCTACTTCTTCGCTTCCTACCTTGCTTGCTGGTCAGAGACCATGTGTTTATATTATATTGCCTGAATGATTGATATTATACAGTATTATTGATTGCTCTTGTGAAGAAGCACCAGCATGTGAGAAAATTTGATGAAACTGTCTCAAAAGTTGGAAGTATGTATCGTATTGGAAATGAAATTGATGTGCACACATGTGTTTTTGTGTGTGTGTCTGTGTGTGTGCAGAAATGTGTTGTTTACTTTTTGTGTTCATTTGGGAAGTAACCATTTCACAATTTCTGTCGTTAAGAGCTGGACCTCTGCATTCTTTGTGGCCACATCTTCAAGGTTTGATAAATGGGTGATGCTATTCAAAGTACTTGATCCTGTTCAGATTGATTGTAATGTCCATGTAATCTTCAGTTAAAGCTCATGCCCACAGTACTGTAACAGAGGGGTGTGTGTGTTCTGTTTTTGACGAAGATTTTTATCAAACAGTTGACTATGGGTCTTTTATTAAGTACAAGTTTGTTTGAATTAATCAAGACCAATTTATGACAGTGTGGTTGTTTTAGAGTCATCAAAAGTACTGAATGTGTTCCCATGTGTATAAAGAAAAATTCAATCACACTGCTTCAAGTGACACCAAGATGTGCTGTTGTTTGGCAAGCTTGGTCATAGTACTTGATGTTTGTGTGTATGTATGTGTGTATCGTTGTTGTCCTCTTGTTGTTTCAACACTGCCATATAGACACTAAGACAAAAAGGGCATAAGATCCACACCAGCAGTTGGTTTGTTTGGTTATTGTTGTTTTGTTGTTGTTGGGGTTGTTGTTTTTTAACCTCGGATGTTCCAACAGCTGTGGGATTTTTTTTTTTCATTTTCTTTCAAAGAAGATTATCTGTAATATGTTACTTAACTCATCAATTGAGATTAGGTACTGCTGTGTACTATTGTATCAATGTATCGATATCTACACTGTGGTTTTATTCAGAATTGTACGACAAAGTGTATTGGCTCATATAAATATGTATGCTTGGGGATTATCATTTTCTTGCCTGTGCTTTTTTTTAGGTAGATGTTGTGCTATTTTCTTGTTGTGGGTTAGATGGGTTGTTTTTTTCCCAGGGTAAAATCGTCAGGTGTGTTGTGATTGGAAGCGCTCATGGTTGGCTTCCATTATGGAAAGGAGAAGGTGGTTGAGGATTGAAAGTAAGGAAACAGGTGCTAATGAGCACAGTTCCACCTGTGTGGTGGGTTCGGTTAGTGAATGCCGTGTGTCTGAAGTCTGTAGTAACCTCTCTTCACCAGGTAATCATCAAGCATTAGCTGTTATGGTCTGTTGGTTCTGTTCTGTTCTTTTCTGTAATTTTTGTTCTGTATATATTTTTTGCTATGTCTGTGATAAGCTAAAAAAGAACAGAATATGTAACAGATTATAATTTATTCAGTTTTCAAGATGTACTCTTTTTTCTTTTTTTTTTTGTCTCTGTGTCTTTTTTTTTTCATTTCTCACTTACATTTCTCCTTATGTATTTTTGTTTTTGGTTTAAAAAAAAGTCATTTTTTTATGTCTTTTGTTTCTGAGATGTTACTATTGTTATGTATGTAGATAGGACAGAAATTGTTGGGGTTATTTTTTGTTATGATTAAACTAAAAAATGTAGATAGCTTAGTTGTTTGCAGTGACAAACGTACTGTAAAAAAATGTTTATGTATTAAAGGAAACCAAAAAAAGAAGACACATCATTATGAACAAAGCATTAATACAGTGTTATTTTGGTCATGATCGTACACTACTGCTTTGTCATTTATTTTAGTTTATTTTATTCTTATATATTGAGGATAACGGAATAAGCACTCATGTGCTTTACCTGGTATGCATATATTATGGGATTTGTGTTCTGTTAGGTATATAAAAGTATATAGTGCATATGAAAGTGCATATAAAAGTAGTCTACCTTTTTTTCTATTTAAAAGGAATGTATAAGGCCTTTATGGGTAGGTAAGTAAACTTGTGTCTTGTTCCCCTGTTAATCTCGTATCATGGAGGACCCACAAAGGCAGCTGAGTATCCTTCACTGTCTGATTTTAGGTCAGGGTTTTTTTTCCTAAAAATATATATGTATTTGGGTCAGTTTTTAAAAAAAAAAAGATTTGTTGTATAGCACAAGTCAGCGAGTGAACAAAACCCATGTATACACATCACAAGGCCAGGATTTCCTTTTCCAGTTTCCCTTTTCCCTTTTCAGTTCAGCAGGCTAACCCCTGTGGGGATAGCAGGGGCTCTTTTAGTGGTAATAGCACATCCTTCTTCTGGAAATTGCTTGAAATTTCCCTTTTTCTATCACTCTCTTTGTTGTTTTGGGTTTTGTTGTTTGGGGGGGGGGGGGGGGGGGGGGGTTACCTTTCAATCCTTCCTCTTTCTTGCTTATTTTCTTCCTTCTCATCCCAGTCTCCTGCCTTTTTTTCTTCTAGAAAGTTCCAATAACTTTGGGTTTTATTTTATTTTCAGACAATATATGACATTTTGTCTGTTCTGTTTTGTTCTGGCGACCACGTAGTGATAAATGTTTTCCCCCACATATCAGCTAGAGCTCTGAGGTTCACCACTGGTGAAAATTATATGTATGCAACCATTCCCCCACCCCACCATTTAGGTAACCACATTCTGACATCAGGGGAAGAGTGGTATTGAAAACACTGGGATGAGCAGATTGATACAGTAGATTTTCTCTTAGTTTGATCACTTTGGTGAGAGTCCTGATCTACCCCTCCAACATTTGCCATCTTCGTTCAGTCCTTCAGTTTTGTGAGAGACTTAACAGCATGCAGTCTATTGTAAGTCAAGGTGGTGGGGTGAGGTGCTCTGTATCTCGCATACTGAACAGTTTAACACTTAGCACTCAGCGCTTGTTGTGATACTCCTTAGCTGTTGGAAGCCTCAGAGAGCGTTTTGGTGATGGAATTATTGTTGTTTAGAATGAATTGTTTAACAAAATCTTTTTTTTTAAACTTTCAAGGTAACAGTAATATAGGTAGAAACGCACGCACGCATGTACACACACACACTCTCTCTCTCTCTCTCTCTCTCTCTCTCTCTCTCTCTCTCTTTCTCTGAGCAACAAACAAAAAAATCATGAAGAGGTTCAGGTGCATTGATTCATTATACAGATATTAGATTGTTTTTCTTATAGTATTCCTTTTTTATATTTAGTACAGATGATATATATGTAGTCTATTTGGTATTCAGTTGATGTATCTTTTCTTATGATTCTATGTTTACAATACAGTACCTATTTATCATTATTTTGGAGTATGTTCTCTTACAATATCATTTGGGGGGTCTTTTGGGAAATAGTAGTGGAGGAAAACAAGTACAAGTAGCCAGTTACAACTTCTCCATTTGTTGAGGTGTCTAGGGGAATATAAAGGTACAGGCTCGTTTGGTTTTTGCTTCTTGATGTCCATCGACCAACTGGTTATGGCTGTCCGAAGATCTGAACACATTCAGAAAGAAAAATTTAAACAAAGCAAAGAAAAAAATAATCTTTCAGGAATTCCTGTGTCTGGCAACAGCAAACAAAACAAAAAAATCAGCTGTTGGCATTCTTGTAGTGCGTGGTTGCAGATGTAGAACTTTCTGCTACAAGAATGCTTCAGTGAATTGTCTGTAGTAGACAGTGGAAGGGGGGGGGGGGGGGGGGGGGGGGTAGATGTTTGTTTTAATTTAGATTTTTATTGGGAGTGGAAGACAGAACACTTCAATGGAAGTCTGCATAATTCTAAAGGTTATAAGTCCTGCCGTCTTTTTAATGCCAAGAGTCTTAATAATGTCGTTGACCATTGCAAAATGATCAAAGCAAGAAGACTTTATCATAACTCCCTGATTTGATCGGAAACATCAATCAGCATTCTTTTAACCAGAAAGGAAAAGGTTCTCACTCTCAGTCATTACTGTTGCTGTTCAAGTAATCATCACTGTTGGTATTGTTGATACAGGCGTTGAAAGGATTGTTCAGGCGTCGCTGCACTGAAGTAGGTGCTGGTGTCAAGGGGAGACAAAGATCTGGGACAGAGCAGTTCTCACTGGTCTGTCTGTATGTGATTGTGGTCAATAACAGATTGTAGCGAAAGTGTAACTGCTCATTTATTAGGGGTTTTTTGACTCAAGTGTAATCAGTTATTCTGCTGGCTGGCATTGTGTAGGCCTACAGCAAACTACGATAGGTATGTATTTGATTGGTCAAGCATGTTGTGAATTGTGTGACATTGGTTGGTAGGCAGCATTGGACTTAAACGTTAGTTTGTTCTGACTTGGAAGTCACTGTATGGTTCTGGTGTGTTCTTAAAGTCATTGTATGATTCTGGATACATTCAGTCAGATTTTTTGTTTGTAGTTGATGCTTCAAGTTTTTCTGTTCTCCATCTGTTTTAACAAAACAGCATGTGTTGCATGACACAGTTATATTTTCGGTCATTTTTCTTGGCTCTATGAATGCTGATGTCCATTCCGTGGGGTGTATGTTGTGTGTTGTGTTGTGTTGTGTTGTGTAGTGCTCATGTCAAACTGCTCATACAGCGACCATTCCATTTTCGCGTTTCTTCATCAGGCACAAAGTGAGAATGAGCATGCGAGGAGTATATTAAAGAAAGGCGATGAACACTGTGAACAAAAAGTTTTGTATATATGCATTGTATTTATTTTTCATTTTGCTCTGCACCCCTCCAGCCTTTGCCCCCTCGGTGGTCCATCATTTCTCTGTTGCCATGTTGGGTTGGTTTTCTCTATAGGTTCCGTGCAGTGAACATGAAGTCTGTGTCCAGTTGTGTCCGTGTTGTCAGTTCATTGTGCTCTAGTCTCTGTGACTGCAGGTCAAGCTCATAGATCCGGCGTTAAAGCTGGCATCGTATTCAGTTGTGTTGTGGAGTCGACAGTCTGTAAGTTACCCCTGTGGTTATGGAGAATCTTGGGGGCACCTTGTGTCAGTCAAGCATTTGAAAAAGGTAATGGTGTTTCCAAAACCTATGCAGTCGTTGGGGAGTAATGTATCAGAGACCTCCGCTTTTATAGGGGCCAGCCCATCTCCTTTCCTTCGCTGCTTTATCTTCCCTGACCCTAAAGAGGGCAGGTAGCCATTTACAGCTGGGTGAACTGGGGAACTGTACTGAAACCAAGGCACGCAAACTGTCACCCATCCACTTGATAACCACGCTCAATGCTGCTCAACCTTAGCTTGGGGATAGCGAGTGCTCTGAACACTGAGCTGTCTCATCCCCCATATTACTTTCCGTTAATTAATGAGCTTGAGGACTTCATGAAATACTGCTGGTATGCAGTCAGCACAAGTGGCGTTCTCTTCACAAACCATCAGTTAACAGCCATGATTGAAACCCATTTTTACACTTCATGTAACTTTTTGGCCTCCTTTTTTCTTTCTTTTGAAAGAAAGAGAGGACACTGAGAGTGAGAAAAGGTTTCGCTTTGCAAGTATACATATAATCTTTTTTTTAGGATGGAGAGGGGGGGTTGTTTCATTACATTTGAAATCATATAAGCTGACTGTGTGTGTCAAAGACAGGTAAAATAGCAGTAGTTTTGAGAGCAGGTAATTAACGAAGATGCAGTAATGGCTGTCGTGGGCTGTGATGCAGAAAAAGGGACGGTGCCAACATTGTGTTTGTTCAGAGGTGACACATGAACAATCCAGCAAGGGGAAATGGACGCTAGAAAGTAGATGTCCCAGAACACAGTGAAAATTGAATATATCAGTCCACTTCAAAATCCTTTTTTTCCTGGGGGCAAAGAATGAAACGAGTATTAAAATTTTTAACAAGAACAGTATTTACATATGTTGTGAGCTTTAGAATCAGTGGAAGCAGTTCATTGTTGTTGGGTGTTTTTTTAAAGAAAAGACAAAATATTGAGAAAAAGAAGTCATGGAAAAAAAAAAATTTTTTAAACAAAAATTACCTCTGAATTAATGTGAACCCTGAGATATAGCACTGTGCAGCATTCAGCTTCCTGTTTTGTAGTTATTTATAATATTATGGGGTTGTGCTTTTTCTCTTCAGGAAAAACCACTAAGCTGCCTTTAAAAATTACAACAATTAATGTTTAGAGGACTTCACATCCCCCACCCACCTCCTACCCCCTCCCAACCATTTCCACTTTTGAAACCCAGCTAAGGTACAATACTCCTAATCAAATCTAGAGTCACTGACTTTTATCTTTGATTTGACAAGTGTCGCCAGTCACTAAAGAGAGAAGATTTTATTGAAAACTGCTTCAATTTCCTGAGCAGTGCTGCATCTCTTGGGCCTGGTTGGTGGTGAATTCTGGTCAGCCTTTATTCAGAATATGGCTGCCTCTGACCAGGCAGGAGCATGTAGAAATGCAGGTTTGCCAGCACATGAAAAAAAAAGTTAAATGATAGCTTCCCGCCTTTACCTCTGTTGCTAGTACTAAATCAAAGGGGAGTTTTAAAAAGTTTGTTGAAAGCAGAAGTCAAACAGTCTGTCACCAAAAAAAAGAGTTCCACAGATCTACAGTGCTCATTCCTGATTGCAGGTGGCTGGTTAGGCTCTGAGATGGTGTCAACAGGCTGGTGAAAATGGCTGCTCTGCAGCAGACTTTTTTGGGGGGTACTATTGCTCTCAAGTCACAATCACTCAACTTTTTTTAGACTGAATGTTTATTTTACCCTTTTTTCCAGTTGGTTTAAACATTGTTTATTCAATATATATATCAGAAGCAGATGTCAATACAACAGGGGAAAGGCATCAAGCTACAGCTTATTCTAAGCCCCACCTCCCTTTTTTTGTTTTTTACATTTTATTCCGAGTACTGTGTGATCTTGAATGCATTTTCTCCCCATGTCACTCCCTGTTTCAACTGCATGTGGAGTCACAGTCATTGAAACTGGTTCAACACAAGACAGTTCTGATAGCGTGGGCATCTTTTAGCTAGTAATAAGTCATATTTTTCTGTTGATGAAAACACGGGACTTGCCTGTCGTGGTTGTGGTAGTGGTTTGGTTGCATGCTGTATGTATGTATGTATGTGTGTATGTTCAGTCACCATTGGAACACATCTGCTGGGCGTGGTGCTTCATGGTGCTTTTCCTTTTCTGTGCATGGACAAGCCATAGACGTTTTCTGCTTCTCTGGGCGGTCTGCTTTAATTAAGCGTGGTGGCAGGGGTCCGTCCTCTCCTCACGCATTTCTGTTCACACTCCCTCTTCCACAGAATGTTCGCCGTCTGTGAAAAGTAGTAGTATACCACATTTCCAGCATCCTTTCATATCGGCACATGTCACTGATTTGGGGATGGGGGATACATGTGTTGTCAGCGTGCATGGGTATGCGGCCATTATAAAATAAAAAAATTTAAAGACAAAAAGTTCATGGTACATTGGTGTGTATGGTTTTTTTGGGTGTCATTATCTTTTCATTTTTTTGGAAGCAAACTCGCACCAGACTTGCCAGTAATGTGTTATGTGGATAAATGTTTCAATTCAGTAAACGTGGTAGATGTGTCTGTATATTGGTGACTTATCATGTCGTCTTGGTGTTCTCTTCTCGCACCTTTTTTTTTTGTTGTTGGTGGGAGGGGGTATTCACAATTTGGTGGTCAGTATTCTATTTATTCCTTTGAAATCAATATATCCCGATTTTCATTTGTAGTTTGGAACATGTATTTTGTTAGTAATTTTATTGCATTTTTTGTGTGTGTGTTAATTTTCAATATATTTTTCTTTTGATGTGGCATGTGTGTTGTACAAGTCATTTCAATGTTTGGGGTTGGGGGAAGGGACAGGAGATGAAAAGGATTTGGTATACATGGGGTTTGACGTACTTGTTGTACGACCTGTAAAATGATCATGTTGTAAAGATGACGGTTCGAGCTGTAAAATGATCATGTTGTAAAGTTGATGGTCAGGGTGTGAAATGATCCGTGTCATGTTGTAAAGTTTTGCTGGTGGGGTGTATAATGATCGTATCATGTAATTTATTTCCACGAGGGCGTGAAGAGAAGAGAAGAGAGCCTGGAGATGTGAGAGCTCCTTCTCTCTCTCCGTCTCTCTTGTCTGTCTGTCTGTCTGTGCTGTGTTTGGCTGGAGATGCAGAGTTCTTCTCTGGGCCACCTTCTGAAGGTCACAACGACTGACGCCCTCTGCATCTTCTGTGTCTGTGTGTGCGTGTGTGTGCTCACTCACAGCCATAAGATGTGTACAATGGGTGTATTTTATCATGTCTTTACATGCAAGTAAATGATATGCAATTTCAACTTGGTGTGCAATTTCAACTTGGTGTGTGTGTCTGTGTGTACGTGCGCTGGTTTCTTTGTCTAGAGTCTCACTAACTCTCTCTCTCACACACACACAAACACCAGTGTGCATGCATGCTTACAGAGAGATTTGGACAGAACACACACACACACACACACACACACACACGTGTGAGCATGCATGCATACAAAACATTTGGACACAAAAGACAGCATTCAGAAACACACAAGCGACCGAGACATTTTTGACAATTTTAATATTGCACTTGCCGCATCACTCAGATCATAAATCTGAGATGGAGGGAAACAACATTCACGTATACATACTGTATCAATCAGCTCATCAGATCCAACGCTACACATAAGGAACAAGGAGAGAAAAGTGCTCTCTGGTCACAGGCAAATGCCTTGCAGCACTGTGACAGTCTGTACACAGATGATGGCTCCAGCACAGGACCCTGTAAAACACTGACTTGCTTCATACGCCAAATTGCCCAACAGCTGAATAATCGTAGGTTGCAAAATAGTTTCAGGTTTCAACAATATACACATCCAATGCACAAAATTAAAACCATTGCACTTGTTCCAGAACACTTTTTAAAAAATCATCTTTTTTTTCTTTTTTAACCCAGTCGGCATTCCTCTAGATAGAAAAACGAAAAAGTAACTGTACTGATACAAAAATCTTTTCTTTTTTAAAAAGGAAACATCAGAGTGCAAAAGAAAAAAGTGCATCCTTTTTTTCTTTCAATAAAAAATAAGATCTAACCGCATTCATGCACTACACTTTGTTGAGATTCGAAAACAGAAAATGCCATGTCATTCACATGTCATTCACGGAGCGGCACCACTCCACGTTTAGCTCATTGAATACATGACCATCAGAACTGGCGGGACCAAAGTCTACAACACATCAGTCATGCCAAAAGCACAAAAAAATAATCCAACTGATTACACCGTTTTACTACTCTGAAGAACAAGGACCACAAAAGCTACAGTCATTCTGGTGGTGGCATCACAGTTATTCAGCAGAAATGTTTTGTCAGCAAGCAGAACATGATATCGGAGCACCAGCTGTATACCATTCAGGTCTACAACACAAAAACAAAGAAATGAAGAATTCTCTCTCTAGCCCTACAAGAACATACGCCTTTTCTTGCATCGACCCCGTCTTTAAGTTAAGCATACAAACATTTGTGGACAGTTATCGGGGCACAATGATACAAGAGTGCGTTCATCTAAACAAATAATGACGACGTTCTTTTTATAAAACAATGATCATCTGTTATCGGGAAGTTTTTGTCCCCCATTTTGATGAAAAAAACTGTTCAAGATGAAATCATATCTTCTCTACACATTTAAAACCCCCAAAAATTTTTTTTAGTGCACACGATCAGTGTGCTTCTGAAATTCAAAAACTTTTTTATCAGGCCTGTTGTAACTAATTCATCTTGGGGAAAAAAAAATTGAAATAACATTAACCCCCCCACCCATCCCACTACCCCCACCCCCCCCCCCCACCCCACCCCCCCAAAAAAAAATACAACAACCAACCCACAAAAACCCTACAACAAAACACAATTAAGAAAATGAAAATGAAAAACTCGAAAGGAAAAAAAATGACAGGCCAAAACTATTGCACAGCAGAACTTGAACTAGAACGATCAACGCGGGGGGATGCTGATGACGGCAGGGGAGCAAGGTTCTTGTTGTCCACTGAAGAGGAGGAGGAATGCAATACACACAGTCACAGACCAGTTACTGTTGTAGAATGGACCCCATTATGCCCAACTGCTGCACTACTTCACACTGGATTCACCCTGTCTACTTCTACTATGCACTGTAAGTCACACATTTTCAAATTCACCAACTTTAAAAGAAAGAAATCCACTCGTACTCTTTTTTGAGTTAAACTCCTCTGCTTAACACCATCTTTTGATACTGAACACATAAACACGTGCGTGCGCACACGCACATACACGCATGTACACAGCAAAGTACAATACACACATACACAGCATAAGTACATCTCGCACACACACACACAAGTACATTACACACACACACACACACACACAGAGCATTAGCACATTACAAGCCTTCATAAAACTGCAATGAGCAAAAAGAGTTAGTATGTGGTCCATATTCAAAGCCATCAGCTCCCCCCTCCCCCCCAACCCCCAATATCCCTAACATCCCAAACTAAACCTTCCTATCTTAACTTTGCTTTATTCAAAACTTGAACCCATACCCCATAACCCTCCCAAAACTTATCCCCAGTTGTACCCTCACCCTTTCCTTCCCAACCTCTACACCCGCATGAACATACACAGGATTTCAATGATTCAGTACAAACATTCTACCTATCCATTAAAAAAAAAAAAATATTAAAACCATTCTACATATTCGGGATCAAAGGTGAACATTCCAATTTCAACTGGATTTCCCCCAGACGATGCTACTACACCTTTCACGCTACTGCAGTCAAAACGAACGGGACAATACACTGTCACGTGACAGCGCAATCCAGTGTGACCTTGCACACCACAGCTTGGCCTGGCTGTGACATCTCTCTCTCACTTGTGACCTAAACTGCTTCGTAACATGGAAAGCGAATCTGATGAGAACACACACCACAGATGCACGAATCTTAGTGGAACTGGAAACCTTTCAGGAAAAAAACTGCGCAGAATTTCTCAACCCTGTTCACTCCATGAACTGATTCAGCACACAGGTTCATTCATTCATTCATACCCTCCTCAAGATATCTCCTCTCTCGTACCTTCCGCTCAAAAGAACAAGCTTTAATGTTTATATCTTTTGTCACTGTTGCTTACCCATACAAACAGGTGACCTGACCAAACTCTATGGTTAGATTAGATGATGTCGCCCTGTGATGCAGTACACAGCCACATCATATGATTATCAGTAACATCAAACAACAAATCTCATCAAAACAACCAACAACAACAAAAGCAAAGCTGTATAAAAAATGAATACCTCATGACCTTACTTACATCACCATTTGAACTCCTTCAGGAAAATAACATTTGGCTGAACTGAGAATATCAATCCTCTTCCTGTCTGCTTAATGTCACCAGATTAAAAACAACAAACAAACAAAAAAACAAAGATTGTATAAAAATTCAGAGATACAAAAAAAACCAAAAAAAACATAAGTTTATATTGACAAATAAAACTGTAGAATGGACATCTAGAACCAATACCCAGGCAACATTAAGAAGACACCCCCATCTTAACTTTTACATATTTTTCTTTTAAAATATATCACTAACTGCTTAGAGAGTTAAAAACACGACAGACAGAAAAGTATACAGAGAAAAGAGTGTCCATGCTTGCTCCAAATAAACACACACAAAACAGGGTAGAGGGCTAGAAAGGCGGAAATGACGCCACAAAGACATGACAGACATGACAAAGACAGAAACAAGAGTGACACACACACAAAACCAGAACACGTTTAGCACAGAATTTCCAGTAGATTGAAACCCTCCATCTACATAACAAGGATCCCTTAATGTATCAAAAAAAACCAGATGAAAAAGAGATGGAGATTTATTCACAAAAAGTATGTTTTTTTTAAAATGGGGAAAAAAACCAGTAAAGAAGGAGAAAATGGTTGTAAAACAGATCAGATACAAAATAAATCCGAAAACCAGGTATTCCTGCTTTCTGCCACAGCGACTACAAATTTTGTTTAAAAGAAGAAAACACACAACAAAAACTGCCCTGTCCATTATGATCACTCTTACTAACCCAAGAGAAGCACTTGGTCACAAGTAAAAGTAACCATACCTTACACACTAAACTACTCTGGCCCCTAGAGAAGCTGAGGTCTCTTGACACCTCACTCCCCAATGACCACATGGGTTATGGGACGCCTGTATCTTACTTTTACAGTAAAACAGCAAGCACAGCCCCACAAATTGCTCAGAGTGCCAAATAAAATAAAAACTCCCAGAATGAATGACATTCATCCTTGACACATCCGCAGCCCATGTCGCACACGTCTCGTTGCTAACATCCAGTGGATTTGTCAGTGACTCTTCCCTTTTCTTCTTCATCACGAAACGCTCAGACAGCAACTATTGTTGTTGCCTGTCATATGAGCGAAAATGTGTTGCGTTGCTGTTAAATGCCTGACAAGTCAGGCCCAGCGCATCTGCCTTCAGCACGGGAGAGAACTGTTATCTGTTAGGGGAAAAAAAGGCAGGAGAATGGACCAAGAAGGCAGAAAACTGACCAGAAGGAAGTGACAGGAAGAAAATGAACAAGGCAGAAACAAAGAGAGGAAAGAAAAGAGGGAATTCCTAGCACAGAATTTTCAGAATGTGGAGATGCTATTTATACTGACGGGCCCTAGGCATCCCCACAGGGGAACTCTTCACTCTGAGGCTGTGCTGTGAAGATGTTCATCCCTCACTAAGCTTGTGCTCTCGAAACGGTAATCCCTGGCCACAGTGAACAGTCCTAGAGAAATCGGAGGACATTACTGATCGGGTGTGTGCAAAGCAAGAGTTGAAGAGCTGTGAAAACCGAATGCTACGCTACATGACAAAGATCAAATGGGAAGACAGGATCACGAATAAAGAACTATGGAGAATGTGCAAAGTTGATGATCTGAAGTCTGTAGCTAGTACCAATAGACTGCGCTGGTTTGGACACGTTCAACGGAAAGCAGACCACTACATCATAAAAAGAGCAATGAACTTCGTAGTGGATGGAAAGAGACCAAAGGGAAGACCTAACAAAACCTGGGCTGCCTGTATTGCAGATGATCTTAGAGAAATGGGGCATAAATAAGGAGGAAGCTCAAAACAGAGAGAGATGGAGAAGGCTCATCAATGTCAAACCTCCCCTGGGAGAAACATGACTAAAAAGGAAGAAGAAGGTGGTGTGTGCAAAGCAAGCTCCAGGCATCATGTGCAATACAAACCGAGTCAAGGCTGGACCATTCGTTCTGGGAGGCTCGAAATACATCAATTCTCCCCCACACGCTGAAGACAGATGCACTGGGCCTGACTTGTCAGGCACTTAACGGCAGCGCGACGCATTTTCACTCATCAGGCAGGCAACAGTAGTTGGCTGTCTGAGTGTTCAACAAAAAAGAAGAGGAGTTCTGATTTCATTTGTCTGATACTACAATTCACAAGGCTGTACTTACTGGGGTCTGCTACAGAAGGCTTATTAGCCAAATGTAAGTTTAGGTTACGACTGGAGATATTTTCCCTCAGCAAATGATAGTCAAGGGGAGATGGGTTCTTTCCCTAAAACAAAAATACATGATAGTCAAGTCAACATGAGGAAAGGAGTCAATGAAAGATATGGATAAGCTGCCTCACAGTATGACTCGTCAAAACACAGAAAATGGCATTCTGTCAATGCTGGTCATAATAAATTAATTACAGGCATGCACGCACGCATGCACAATGAAAATATTTACATGCTCCATGTCAACATAAACCAGCGGCTCACATCAACAAACAATAATTCAGTTAAAACATTTTAAAATAATTAAAATAAAATAAAATGCGTAGCAATACTGAACAAAAGTTTCATTAAAATGCTAAAGTCAAATATGTCACAACAACAAAAAGTGATGGTATCGTAACCTGACCTCTCCCCTCTTGCATTCTGATTCTTTTTTCTCTGCACATGCATTTGAGTGCATGCTAACACACACACACACAAACACACACACGCATATTGCAAAATGACAATCTAGGCGATTGCTACCACACTTTCCACAACCTATGACACTGTTTAAAAATTGGTTTCACGTGATAATGATTGACGGATTAAGCCACATGATACGTGGATTTGCCATTTCGGTTTGGGTTTTTGTTTTATAACACAAATTCATAACAGAACTACATATTGACAGAATGGATCCAGCCTTCAATTGTCTAACCGCCCCCCCCCCCCCCCCCCCCCCCCACGCAAACTTAAAATTGATTCTCTTATAGCTGTTGAATATTTTTCATCATAAATCCTTTTAGCCTCTCCTTAAAATTCTGAACACCGACCACACAAAAATCATCTGCTAAAGGCCTTTTTTCTTTTTAGTATGCTGTTACATAAATATTAATTTGGGGGGGAGAAAAAAAGAATAAAGTGAATATACAATGATGCTTTTTTTCACCTTCTAATGAAATATACAAATAGAATCAAGGTATCTTTTTAACTCTGTGTAAATGTATACTTTATACCCCCAAAAAAGGAGGCATTTGAATAAACCTTATACTTTATACACAAAAAAAGAGGCATGTGAATGAAAAACTCTTTCACAGCTGTCAACCCCCCACCCCCCAACCCACCCCTTTTCAGCTGCTCTCAGCTGCTATCCATTCCATTCCATCCCAGCGCAGCTGGGGCCAGCCTGTGCTAATTATAGCAGGAGCTGACAGCACTTAGAAGCCCAGGAGAGTGAAAGGAAAGGGCAGGGCTAACTTTAGCACTGGGCCCTGGACCCTTGACCGAGTTATGCTGGATTTTGTGCGCTGTGTGCGTATGTGTGTATGCTTTCCTTTCCAGGCATTTTCGTGTGGGACTGGCCAGCCACACCCGACACTGTACCGGAGTTAAACATCTAGACCGCAACTCCATAGTCTTCCGAGACTGAAGGATGCAAATCTATTACCGAAATCAATCTTTCGCTAGCCATTTACAAACAAAAAAAATGCATACTCCCCCCAAAAAATAGAATGGACCAGATCTTAAGAAAAATAAACATGGGAACAAAACATTGCGAAAAAAATGTTAAAGTGCAACAAACTTTCAACAAAGAGAATTTTTTTTTTAAAAGCTTTAAAATAAGGTTTTCCATCAATATAAAACATGGTACAAATGATGCCGAAAAAAAGAGCAAAGTATGTTCAAATAATTTACATTTGAAAAATAGTATTCACAATCCCATTAGTATTGTTCTTTACAACAATAACTCAGCATTTAGCAGCTCTTCCAAGCCAATACATCACGCTTAAAACAGACAGACAAATCTTGATATGTGAAGGATTTTTTTTTTTATATGTATCTAATATAATACACCTTTCTTAGTTACATAGACAACAAAAATGAAATTGGTTGCAATAATCATAGACCCCATGTTAAGACTGAGAAACTAAAGAATTAGGCCTTTTCTGGGGTGGGTTTTTGGGTGTTTTTTGGGGTGGGGGGTGTTTTTTTGGGGGGAGCTTGGTTACGTAGGAAAATCTTACATAGGCTATTACATCTATCCCACAAAAACTTAGACTGAGAATGTGAATTATAGAGTTCTAATGATTCTGATATGTTGTTGTGCATCTAAAAAGTGTGTGTGTGTGTGTGTGTGTGTGTGTGTGTGTGTGTGTGGTGGGGTGGGTGTGTGCGCGTGTGTGTTTGCATGTGTGTGCATGTGTGTGTGATTGTGTTTTTATGTCTATCCACTAAAAAGTGATATTAGACAGGGAATGGGGAGGGGAAAGAGATGAACAGTTAAAAAAGTGTGTCAGTGAGTGTGTGTGTGCGTGTGTGTGAGTGTGGACATGTGTGTGCATGTGGATGTGTGTGTGTGTGCGCGTGCGTGTGCGTGCATGCATGCGTGTGTGTGTGCGCGCACTATATATTGTTATTAATCATGCATGCTGTATCATTTCCAAAGTAAATATTATCAAAATAGCACCTTGAAAGCAAAAGTCCAAACCACCAAACAAAACAAAACAAAACAAAAACCACACAAACAAAACAAAACAAACAACTACGCCTATTGCAGAGTCTGTGGTGACTGTTGGCACAGAACACAAGTTCTCTTTTCAAGAAGAAAAGAAGTCTTTTTTTCCCTTCACTTTTTCAGTTTGGTTTTTTTTGTGGTTTTGTTTTTTCTTTTTAAGTGGAAGGAAGGGAGTGCTGTTTTGGGGATTATGTATGGTTGTGGCTTTTGTAATAAGGGTTTTTTCTTATTAAGAAACCTTCCTGTTTTGTTTACAGGGGAGAGGATACACATACCATCATGAAACCGAGGTATAAACTGAGGCATTAACAGCTGTAAACTGAGGTCCCGTGTGCAAACGCACGCAGAACATCTTGCACACACGTTAAAACCCGTTCCGCTTTTCGGAAGAGTAGGCCGTTGTGTGCCGGTGGGAACGGAATGACAAAATATACAAAACTGCATACACACAGGGACTGAATGAAAGAAGAAAAAAAAAGCACATGAATGCTTATTCCCTTATCCTTGAAATAAAAGAATAAAATAAATAAATAAAATAAAAATGAATTATGAAACCACTTTGAACTGTTTTGATTTTCTTTGCTCGGTTGATAGTGTAGGTACTTGACAATGTTCGGCAAGAAGCGTTTTGCTTTGTTCTGTTCTCTTTTGTTTTCAGAGTTTTTGTTGGCGGTTTTATATTTCTTTAACGGATCTGTTAGTGTACCAAATAATCTGTATTTTCATTATCTTCTGTACAATTTTTTTTTGTTTTTTTTACGGACAACTAAAAAACACTTGCTAAAAACTTTAAAACAAACAAAAATGTTCTGCGTATGCAAAAAGAATATAAGAACTGATTCACTACCTCATCAACCCCCTCATCCCCACCCCCTCCCTATCTTACAAACAAGGTCTAAAATTAATAAAGTCAATATTCAGAGTCATACCCTGTTGTGCATCACATTTGATATTATCAATACCACACAACAACAAATAATAACCAAACATACATATAATGTCAAACGTCATGGAGGCTTGGCAAAATCCTTCTACTCGCTATACACTTCTTTAAGACTAGATTCCATAGGGAATAAAATAAATATTAAATGCAATATTTTTCTTTGCGTTTTTTTTGTATTGGCAAGATGCACACACACACACACACACACACACACACACACACACACACACACAAAACCGTACTGTCATGTTTAGCAGTTTCGAGTCTAGGACAGATCTGCACGTGCGCACACACACACACACACATACACTTGTCTAATATCACTTATGTGAACAGACATTAAACTGAAGAACACACACACGACACACCACATACTCATGCACACACGCACGTACACACATAACTGGCTGGAAGTGATCACATCATAATTATGTACAACAACTCTTGTTATTAAAAATTCTAAAATAAAGCCAAGAGACAAAGGGTTTTCTTCTTCCTATTCAGCACCTAAAGCAGAAAATTCAATTATGCACACAATGTTTTGATCCAAAATAGTGATTTAAAATAAAACAAAAAATATATGATAATCATGATAATAATAGAGGATGCTATTTACAGAGATAAGTGCATATATATGGATATGCCACAAACACTTTTGTCATAGAACACACTTACACATACACTTACACACATGTACCATCTGGAAATAAAATTTTGACTTGACTTGACTTGACATGCTTACACATGCACACACACACACAACTCTCTCTCCTTCACACACACACAACTCTCTCCCCCTCACACACATACACAAAACTCTCCCTCTCACACACAACTCTCTCCTTCACACACACAAAACTCTCTCCCCCTCACACACACACACAAAACTCTCCCTCTCACACACAACTCTCTCCTTCACACACACAAAACTCTCCCCCTAAACACACACACACCACCACACAAAACTCTCTCTCCTTCTCACACACACAACTCTCTCTCCTCTCACACACAAAACTCTCTCCCTCACACCACACAAACTCTCTCTCCCTCTCACACACACACACACACAAAACTCTCTCTCCCTCTCACACACACACAACACAAAACTCTCTCTCACACACACACACACACACACAAAACTCTCCTCTCACACACACACACACACACAAAACTCTCTCCCTCTCACACACACACAAAACTCTCTCTCCCTCTCACCACACACACACAAAACTCTCTCTCTCCCTCACACACACACACACAAAACTCTCTCTCCCTCACACACACGCACACACACACAAAACTCTCTCCCTCACACACACACATACACACATACAAACACACACACACAAAAACAGTCTCTCTCCCTCTCACACACACACACAAAACAGTCTCTCTCCCTCTCACACACACACACAAAACTCTCTCTCCCTCTCACACACACACACATCGGGGGAGGAGAGCAAAACACAAAGAACTGACACTTAACTACGCTTCCAGAAAACAAGTGAATAAAAAACAAAACAAAAATCATCACACACAAAAAACAAACCACTGGGTATCCCAATAATAATAATCATAATATAAAAACAATAAAACGAGAACACAAGAACTGTGTGTGGACAATTGCAGCCTGACTGTACCACCATGATTGAGAATATTAATAATATACACTACATCACTACACCTACAACCCGTCACTCACTGACTCTCACTGGGTGGGTCCCTCACCATGAACACACACACTCACACCAAACAACACACACACCACACACACACACCACACACACACCACACACACACCACACACAAACACACACACACACACACACACACACCACTCACACACACTCACACACACACTACACACACACACACACACACTTACCAGTACAGCAAATTTAAAAAATTTTTAACAGAACAAACATCAACCAAGTGAGGTCATCTTCAGCACAACGGACGCTGGTATAAATATCATGAACAATTTCAACATTCAGATCCAAGGGGTCCTAACGATCTTTTCCACACACAAAATTTTTGTAAATTGATACAAAATGCAAGAGAGATTGGTCACGGAATTTGAAGTAACGATAGGGTACAAAGATGCACATGAGGAGTAGGGATGGAAAAAAGGGAGGGGTGGTGGTGGTGGTTGAGGGGGACGTGGGAGGGGTGGGGGGGGACAGTAAGAGATCGAAGGCAGGCAGGCAGATACAAAGATACATCCAGTACTGTGAAGTTTTCAAGAGGAGCAAACAAGCACGTACACATATTCATAGCCAAAGCCCTGAGAGCCGAATAGTTTCTAACAACATCCATACCTATGACAACAAAAGCTTTCTTTTTTTTCTCGGTAGTCACACCTTCTTTACACACAAGCACGGACAAGCAACCGTTTATCACTAAACAAAAAAAACCACCAAAAAAAAGTTCTTTAAAAAATGAACTGAATACGTTAATCCACAGACTTTTTCTCTCTTTTTTTTTTTTTTAATTTGTCACTGGCAGGAGTGACAAACTCAAAACTGTTGCCCATCCTGTCCTGTATGATAACAACTACAGGTATTGCCCTGTAAGTAGGAGGTGGGGAAGAAGAAGAAGCCAAGACATCAATCCGTCCTACGAATCTTACAGGTCACAGACAGTTAGCTAAGCTAGCTGTGTGTTGTATACAAAACGTGATTAAGTCCAATCTCTTCACCACAGACTGATCCGATGATTGATACACCCTTTTGTGTTTTCCGGTAAGGAGACTGAAGACAGAAAGTAGAAAAATGCTAATACACTATGTCTACTATGATATCAGATCAAGAAACACACCGAACAAAATCAAAATTCTGATCACACAAAAAAAACCACTACCAATAACAGCCCCTGGTCTTTTAAACTTCTATAAAAGAAAAGCGTAAAAACGATGAACTGGAAGAACGTATGCATTGCTTTTGAACTGACATGTGCCCAACACTGGGCGTTGATTTTTACGGTGGCCTGTGGCACCAAAGTCAGATGACTTGCAGCTACCACAGTCCCTAAATCAGATAGCTCCGCTGGGACCATAATATAATCAAAACAAAATGGATTGGATACAAGACCTCAGCCTCATTGATGTCTGGCACAAAGGGCAAAGTTTTCCAGAAACGGAGAAAGAGACTTCTCTTCACGAAAAAATAAATAATAAATACAACCAAAAAAAAAAACTCCTCTTCACGAATGCTCTGCATACAGACATCATTTGCTACAAAAATTCATTCACTACTGCTGGACAAAGCGAAGCAAGCGAATCACTACTAAGACTGAAAACACAGTGTGGTGACTGAATCCTTGGATTTCAAGACACAAAAAAACACAAAAAAGCTTTGGTCTCCGATACAACACCACCATTTCACTTTGGAAAAAAAAACTAAAAAAAAAATCAGGAAAAAGCGCATATACAATCCCTAAAATAAAAAAAAATGTTAAAACTGAATACAGCTAAGCAAAGGAAACTTTGTTTTTTTTTCTCTATTTTCACTTCTGAATGATTAAAAAAAACAAAAAACCCAAACAAACAAGCAACACCTTGTCATTTAGTACTTGACACCAGATCTAGGCAGATAAGCATTAAGCCCGACTTCGACGAGTACGACATGTAATACATATTGCTCCATCTTGGTGAGGGTCAAGGTCAGAGGAGGTAGCTTCACATGGCATGGACAATCTCAAAGCAAAAAGGCAGGACAGGGGGATGGGGGGGGGGGAGGTTGGGCAAAACGTCGAACGACAACAGCAGAACCCAGTCTGTCACGACTCGCGCACTTTGGCCCTCACACACAGTCTACGACACGGTCACAAAACACCCTGCATTTGACGACGAACAAGTCTCCGATAAGCCTCGACTTTGGGAGTCCGGTGGCCTGTGGAGCATCGAACACAATAATATACCGCGCAATCTTCTCTCCTCCATTTATCGACTCTTTGCAGTTGACGGGTCCACACATAATTACAGGTAATAACATCAATCACAGCTTCAGTGGTATCTGCTAGAAATAATAATGAAGAGATCCGTACAATAATGTTGATAAGGATTTGGGGGGGAGAGAGAGATGAAGGGAGGGGGAGGCATGGGAGGAGAAAAGAGTAGGATAGGGGAGGAGGAGGGGTCAACAACATAAAGGCAGTAATTGTTCGTATATGATAACAACAACAACAATCATCATCATCATTATCTTCATCATCATAAAAACAACACCAACAATATTTGTTTATAATTTTAACACACACTGACCCAAAACAACAAGCGGAGAGAGAGAAAAAGAAAAAAAAAAGGACGAGAAACTTTATTTTCTATAAAATAAAATAAATATAATAAATAAATAATAAATAAGTAAATAAATAAATAAATAAATAAATAAATAAGTATAAAAGCAGCAGGGAACAGAACAGGAATGAAGGAAGGAACGGACAGGAAATGAACCAGGAACTGAATGAGAAGCGCAGGGAGACCAGACAGCTAAGCCATCAGGGACGACACAACACCCGTCGTTTCTCAAGGGCCTTCCTGTTTCAGTTTTTTTATAGTGTTTTTCAACGCCTGCCGCTTGTTGCAGAACCACACACGAATCACTTCCCGGTCATAGTTCAGTCTCTCTGACAGGTCCGTCATCTCTGTCCCTGCAAAGGGGTAAACGAATCCGTCAGAATCAGATTTACGTTTCACGCAGGTGGCGCTGCTGCAAGTGCGGCAGTCGTGCACACACACAAGCATGCGCGCACACTCACGCACATAGTAAAAACAAATGAAATTGTTTTTAACTATGTAATTCACACACACACACACATGCACAGACTTTAAATCAATCTCTCTCTCTCTCTCTAGTTTACTGTCTTAGGATCATCTGGTATCACTTAAAGTGGAACGACGTTAAAATTGAAGACTAACACACACACACACATTCCTGCGAGGATAAACATCTCTCTCAGAATCAGATTTACACACAGGTGGCACTGCTGCAAGTGCGGCAGTCACACACATGCATGCATGACCATACACACACACACATGTGCGCACACATGTGCGCACACACACACATGCACAAACACACATACACACACACACATTCCTGCAAAGCTGTCAGAATCAGATTTACATACAGATGGCACTGCAAGTGTGACAGTCACACACACACACGCATGCACGCTGGCACACACACACGTACGCACATACTTTCACACACACACACACAAACACACACTTTAAGGTGCAAAGCAACATATAAGAATCATAAAAACTCTGCAATTCACATTTATTATGCTACACCAATAGGATAAGTTACAGAAAAAAATAAGCCTTTTATTCAACATCTTTTTAAAATGGTGATATAAAAACAGAAAAATGGTAACAATCAGATAGAAACAAAAGTAGCACCAACATGAACATCAAATGACACCAACAGTAGTAAACGGTAAAGGTGTCCCATAACCAATAAGGTTGTAGGGAAGCGAGGCGTCAGAGACCTCACTTCTCTAGGGCCAGCATATTGAGGGCGGCACCCATCTCCTCTCCCTCGCTGCTTTACCTGACCCTAAAGAGGGCAGGTACCCATTTACAAGCTGGGTGAACTGGGGGAACTGTACTGAAGCCAAGGCGTGCAAACGGTCACCCATCCCAAGTGGTAACCACGCTCGACGCTGCTTAACTTGGCTGGGGGAGAAAGCGAGTGCTCCGACCACTGAGCTAGCCTGTCCCCTCCACCAACAGCAGAGAAGTGAAACAAGCAGTGAAACAGCAATGAAACCAAGACGTCCATGCTCACCTGAAGGATGCGTGTTTCTCTCAAAGTACTGATTCAGCACCTCGAGGGCTTGCGGGGTGAAAGACGTTCGCCGCTTCCTCTTTTTGGATGGCTCGCTCCCTATGAAGTCTGTGAGGTTTTGCACACCGTTTTTGTACCGCTCCTCCGCCTCGCTCATCCACCGCTCCAACACCGGCTTGATCTTCTGGGCACTCTTCGGCGTGATGTCCAGCTTTTCAAACCTGGATACATAAATGCATGGACACATGTTGTTCAGATATAGTGGGTATTTTTCTTTTATGAGAAAAAAGTGTGCAATTGAACGCGGTGTTCTAAAATTGGCTGTAGTTGTGGACTTACTTACTGTTGAAGAATGATCAGGTAAATGGTTTTTGATCCAAAAAATATGCAGTGTGCTTATGTGCTAACTCTTCAAGAACAGTCAGGCAAACAGTTTTTACATTAAGAAAAGTATGGAACACGCTTATGCACTTAGCGTTCAAGAATGATGAGGCAAACAGTTTTGATTAAAAAAATTATGCATTGTGCTTATGCAATAACTCTTCCATGATCAGGTTAACATTTTTTATGATTAAAAAACACACACAAAAAGCATGCAACAAATCTATGCACTTACTCATCAAGAATGATCAAGCAAACAATTTTCATCTAAAATATATGCAACATACTTATGCAATTATTCTACACACAGTTTTGGTTAAAAGTTTTTAAAAATTTTTTAAAATAAATATGCAACATTCTTACGTACTAACTCTTCAAGAATGATCAAACAATTTTGATTTTCACAAAAGTATGCAACATTCTTATGCGTTTACTCTTTAAGAATGATCAGGCAAACATTTTTTTTAATGAAAATAGCATGCAGCATACTTATGCACTTACTCTTCAAGAATGATCAGGCACAGGTCTTGATAAAACATGCAATTGATTAACTTAATGTGCTCTAAACTGACCATACTTATACACTGCTTCTTTAAGAAGGCTAAAGCAAGCATTCTTGATTAATCCTACTTTTGAGCTTTTCCGTCCCCTTAACCATCCTCCACAACCACATCACCATGGTGACTCTACACCACCCACCATGACCACATCACCATGGTGACTCTACACCACCCACCATGGCCACATCACCATGGTGATTCTACACCACCCACCATGACCACATCACCATGGTGATCTACACCACCCACCATGACCACATCACCATGGTGACTCTACACCACCCACCATGACCACATCACCATGGTGACCACCATCCATGACCACATCACCATGGTGATTCTACACACCACCATGACCACATCACTATGGTGACTCTACACCACCCACCATGACCACATCACCATGGTGATTCTACACCACCCACCATGACCACATCACCATGGTGACTCTACACCACCCACCATGACCACATCACAATGATGACCATCCACCATGACCACATCGCAATGGTGACCACCCTCCATGACCACATCACTATGGTGACCACCATCCACGACCACATCACTATGGTGACCACCCTCCATGACCACATCACTATGGTGACCACCCTCCATGACCACATCACTATGGTGACCACCCTCCATGACCACATCACTATGGTGACCACCCTCCATGACCACATCACTATGATGACCATCCACCACGACCACATCACTATGGTGACCACCCACCATGACCACATCACTATGGTGACCACCCACCATGACCTCATCACTAGGGTGACCACCCACCATGACCACATCACTATGGCCACCCACCATGACCACATCACTATGGTGACCACCCACCATGACCACATCACTATGGTGACCACCCACCATGACCACATCACTATGGTGACCACCCACCATGACCACATCACTATGGTGACCACCCACCATGACCACATCACCATGGTGACCACCCACCGTGGCCACATCACTATGGTGACCACCCACCGTGGCCACATCACTATGGTGACCACCCACCATGACCACATCACTATGATGACCACCCACCATGACCACATCACTATGGTGACCACCCACCATGACCACATCACTATGACCACCCACCATGACCACATCACTATGACCACCCTGACCACATCACTATGGCACCACATGACACATCATGATGACCCCACCATGACCACATCACTATGATGACCACACCACCATGACCACATCACTATGATGACCACCACCATGACCACATCACTATGATGACCACCCACCATGACCACATCACTGTGACACCACGGCCACATCACTAGGTGACCACCCTGCCACATCACTAGGTGACCACACCGTGGCACATCATATGGTGACCAACCCACATGACACATCACTATGGTACACCACATGCCACAACACTGATGACACACATGACACAATCACTATGGTGACCACCCACCAACACATCACTATGATACCACCACCTGCACACACTATAACACCACATACACACACTAGACTCCACACACAGACCATACATCACTTGACACCACATGGCACACACTTGATGACCCACATGACCACATCACTATGTACACCACAGACCACATCACATGATGACCACACTGACCACATCAATGTGACACACATGACCACATCACATGGTGACACCACCATGACCACATCAACTAGGTACCACCAACCAACCACATCACTAGGGACACCACATGACACATCACTATGACACCCACCATGACCAATCACTAGGTGACCACCACCTGACCACTCTATGGTGACACCACTGCATCACTTGCGCCACCCACCATGACCACATCATATGCTGACCTCCTCCCATCCAACTCCATGGTACGACACATCCTCATGACCCATCCATAGGATCCTACACATCTCCTAAAACACTATGGACCACTACATGACCACATCACTAGGTGACCACATCACTATGGTACACCCACCATGACACATCACGAAGAGTCCATACCATCCTCCACACCACATTCCAGGTGGCTGATGACCATCTAAAATCAATCGATCTCTTGTGATGACA
Organism: Rapana venosa; assembly: GCA_028751875.1. Taxonomy (NCBI): domain Eukaryota; kingdom Metazoa; phylum Mollusca; class Gastropoda; order Neogastropoda; family Muricidae; genus Rapana; species Rapana venosa. The sequence continues at coordinate 70,729,317 of CM054136.1, read as the reverse complement.
ATGTCACAGACTGACTACCATACACCAAGTACACACCATACCATACACATGCACGCGTGCCACACACACAACCACACGCCCACACACACACCACATAATAAACACACACACACCTACACAACACCTATCTACACATGACTGGCTGACTTAAGCAAGATACATCCTGAAAGTACCGCACACCACCAAACACACCACAAACACACTCCACACAACACACACAAACCAACCACACACACACCCACACACAATCAACCAAACACACAACACACACAAATACAACACACACAACACACACACACAAATACAACACACTCACACAACACACACACACAAACCCATACAACCCCACCACCTACCCACACACCACACACATACTACAACCCCCAACCGCCACCCCCCACACACAAACCTCAACTCCCCCCCAACACACACCTCAATCTACAAACGGCTGACTAGACTACATACCACACACACACACACCCTGAAAATACCACCAACACACCACCCCTCCCCACACCCACACCCGACTCACCTACAAATGACAGACTAGACTACAGACCACACACACACCCTGAAAATACCCACCACACACTACACCCCACCCCACCCTCCCACACCGACTCACCTACAAATGACTGACAAGATACAGACACATACACACCTGAAAATACCACCACACACCACCCCACCCACACCGACAACCGACTCACCTACAAACGCAGACTAGACTACAGACCACACACACACACCCCCTGAAAATACCCAAAAACATATCACCCACCCCACACACCCACCCCTCCCACACCGACAACCGACTCACCTACAACGGCTGACTAGACTACATTCCACACACACACCCTGAAAATACCACTAACACACCACCCCACACCACCCTCCCCACACCACAACCGACTCACCTACAAATGGCAGACTAGACTACAGACCACACACGCCCTGAAAATACCCACCAACACCCACACCACCCCCCCACACCCGACTCATCTACAAACGGCAGACTAGCAGACTAGACTACTACCACCACACACCCTGAAAATACCCACCAACACACCACCCCTCCCCACACCCACACCCGACTCACCTACAAATGGCAGACTAGACTACAGACCACACACATACACACCCTGAAAATACCCACCAACACACCACCCCACCCCACCCACCCCACCCCCACACCGACAACCGACTCACTACAAACGGCAGACTAGACTACATACCACACACACACACCCTGAAAATACCCACCAACACACCACACCCACCCACACACCCACCCCACCCCACCCCACACCGACCCCCGACTCACCTACAAATGGCAGACTGGCTGTAGGCAGGCCCCTCTGTGGCACTCAAGGCCTGCCCCACCTGCGTTTGCGTCAGTCCCAGCGACAGTCTGCGGATCTTGAACTGTCGGGCAAACTCTTTGATTTCGTCCAAGTTGATGCCGTCCACTGTCGTGCTTTCTGTACAGTTCCCCACTGTGTCTGGGGGGAGAGCGAGCGGTCAGGATGGTTTAGTTTAGTTCTGTTGTGTGTGTGTGTGGTGTGGGGTGGGGGTGGGGGGGGGGGGGGGGGGGGGGGGGGGGGGGGGGGGTGAGGTAGTGTGTGTGTGGTGTTGTGTGTGTGTGTGTGTGGTGGTGTGTGTGTGTGGTGTGGGGGTGTGGTGTGTGGTGTAGTGTGTGTGTGGTGTGGGGGGTGGGGGGGTGGGGGGTGTGAAGGGGTGTGTGAGTGTGTGTGTGTGTGTGTGGAGGGGAGTGTGGTGTGTGTGTTTGCGTGTGTGTATTGTTGTGGTATAGTGTGTGTGTGGGAGGGGGGGGGGGGGTTTGGTTATGTGTGAGTGGGTAGGTGTGTTGTGTGTTGGATGTGAGGTGGGGGGGGGGGGGGGGGGGGCGAGTGTGTATGTGTGATTTGTTAGTAGTGAGTGTTATGGGGGGGGGGGGGGGAGGGGTGGTAAGTGTGTGTTGTTGTTTTCGATTTTACATCTGTTCACTCAAAGAGATATTAGTCAGTGCAAAGGGGAGGGGAGGGGGCACTTATGTTGATGGTTGTATGCAGTAAAATGTGTGTGTATGTGTGTATTCGTTCATTCTATAATTTAATGTCTTTTCACTTTAAGTGATATTAGACACACACGCACACATTAGGGGGGAAGGGGGGTGTATGTATGTGCGTGTGTGTGAGTAGGGATGTCATGATAGTTTTGTTTAGCTCTTTAGGAATCAGTATTATGGAGAGAAAGCGATAGAGAGGCAGCAACACAGAGAGAGAGAGTGTGTGTGTGTGTGTGTGTGTGTGTGTGTGTGTGTGTGTGCGCGCGCGTGCCTGCCTGCCTGCCTGCCTGCCTGCAAGACTGACTGGAATACACCAGATAAGAACAAAAACCAGAAAAAACGCACACAGCACTCACTGGGCAGGAGTTGACTGACATTGGGCGGCAGACCGTTGACTGTGGGTGGGGTTGTGTGGTTCAGCTTGTTCTTCGCTGCTGCCACGGCCGCCGACGCCAGCGACGACTGCAACACAGCGTTGGTGGAGGACGATGACGACGACGATCGATGGCTAGGGGAGCTTACTTGCGACAAGGACATCTGACTCAAAACCTGCACGTTCGCAACATACAAGACATCACATAATGCGGACATGATTAGTGTACGATCTGGTGGATAGGTTGTCTAGAGGTAAAGCACCTGCCTAGAAAGCCCGGGGACGGGATAGCCTAGTGGTTAGAACACTGCGCTCGCAATCTGCCGACCAGAGTTCGATTCCCGTTCAAGAGGATATTTTCCCCTGGAGTTAACATCAGTGCAGACTCCGCTCTCCCCAAAGTCCTTCGGATGAGACTATAAACCGAGGCCCCGTGTGCGAACGCACGCAAAACGTCTTCCAACACGTTAAATCCTGTTCTGCTTTTCATAAGAGTAGGCCATTGTGTGCCAGTAGGAACAGATGACAGAATTTACAAAACCGCACACACACGGAGACTGGAGGTAAAAAAGCACATAAGTGCTTATTCCATTATCCTCAATGTAAAAGAATAAAAATAAATAAATAAAAATAAAAAGCAAACAGCCGGATCAGTAGTTCGATCCCCGTTTGGGCCGGAAACTTTTCCCCTTCCATTAGACCATGAGTGCTGGCCTAGGTGCTAGTCTACCAGATGAGATGAGAAACAAAGGTCCTGTGTGTTTCACATAATTATTTCGTGTATGTTAAAGAACCCATGGCAAGAGAGCCATCCCTGGCAAAATTCTGTAGAAAAAGCCACTCTGATATGGAAACAAATACAGGTGCAGACAGGAAAAATAAAAAATAATAAATGGGTGACGCTGCTCTTGTGGTAGGTGACACGCTCTCCCTGGAGAAAGCAGCCCGAATTTCATGTAGAGAAATCTGCCATGACTTAAAGTAGTATAAAAAAAATTTTTTTTTAAAGATAATGGCAACTGTACTGTAGTAATAGATCAATGTTGATAGGGAACACATGGAATACCTAATTTGGCAAGAGAAAAATATGGAACAATTTGGAATACCTACTTTGGTAAGTGAAAAATGCTTAAGTATTTACAACAGCAAACATTACTACTACTCTAACACTCAGACAGCAACTTTCGTTGTCTGTCAAGTGTGCGAAAATACATCGCACTTCCATTAAGCACCTAAGTCAGGCCCAGTGCATCCCACTTCAGCGTGGGAGAGAATGATTATCTTTTACATCTTTACGGCAAGAGACTGGACCAAGAGGGCAGAAAACAGACAAGAAGGAAGTGATAGGAAGAAAAGGAACAAGGCAGAAACAAAGAGATGGATAGAGAAAAGGAAATTGCTAGCACAGAGTTTCCAGATAGAGGGGATGCTGTTTATACTAACAAGCACCTGGCATCCTGAAAGGGGAAATTATTTATCCAACACCTCCTTTATTTATCTTTTTAGCAGCTTTATCTATGCCATTCCAGTCTTGATGCCTCCACTTCAGCCATGCCTAGGATCATCATGTCATATCCTCAGGGTCAGAAGTCCTCAGACAGCTTATCAATGTTAGGCCACCGTGGGGCCCTACATTACTGCTGAGTCACTTTTGTGGCATTCACTGGTGCAAGTTCTGAGCTAACATACACAGAACACCCCCCTACTAATGACCATTACAGCTTAGGCACAGAGCTAACCAGAGTGAGATGTCCACCTGAGGTAAATGACAACCACAGAACCCCTCCAACGACCTTCTCACTATAGACACAAAAAAGTATGAAGCATCACTACACTACAGACAGACAGACAGACAGACCTGCGGACTAAGGGCCAGCAGTTGACCCTGACTGTTGGCGGTCAGCAGCGGAGGAAGAGCAGCGGCCAGCTGACTGGCCAGAGAGGTGGCCGATGACGAGCCGTGCTGACCGCTGTTGCTGCCGCCGCTGCTGCTGCTGTTAGAACTGTTGCTGCTGCTGCTGCTGTTGTTGCTGTCACGGTTGCTGGAGTTGTTCGCTGCTGCAAACAAAGAGTAGACGGTCTTGAGGTAACGCACACTGTCTGGAAAGTCTGGGTTCCAAGTGTGTGGTGGTTCGATCCCCGTTTGGGCCCGAAACTGTTTGTTCTCTCATCCACTTGGACCGCGAGTGGCGGTGTGGGTGCTAGTCTTTTGGATGAGGCGATAACCGAGGTCCCGTGTGTAACACGCGTTTAGCGCGCATTACCCGCAGCAATAATCGAGTTGTCCCTGGCAAAATTCTGTAGAAAAAAATTTGGGGATAGGGAAACACACACACATGAAGATAGGAAAAGAAAAATAATTAATGATATCCCCGCACTACAGTCACCTCTGCACAAACTGATATCGCCTCCACACAAACTGATATTTACAACCATTGTAATAATCACCTCCACACAAACTGGTATCACCTCCACGCAAACTGATATCACCATGCTACAATCACCTCCACAAAAACTGATATCACGTCCACACAAACTGGTATCGCCTCCACACAAACTGATATTTATCACCACACTACAGTCACCTCCAAACAAACATATTGCCTCCACAAAAACTGATATCACCTCCACACAAACTGACAACACATCCACACAAACTGGTATCGCCTCCACACAAACTGATATTTATCACCAAACTACAGTCTCCTCCACACAAACTGATATCACTTCCAAACTGATATCACCTCCACACAAATTGATATTTACAACCATGTAACAATCACCTACACACAAACTGATATCACCTCCACACAAACTGATATTTATCACCACACTACAGTCACCTCCACACAAACTGATATTTTCTCCACAAAAACTGATATCACCTCCACACAAACTGATATTTACAACCATGTAACAATCATCTACACACAAAGAGATATCACCTCCACAAAAACTGATATCACCTCCACACAAACTGACAACACTTCCACACAAACTGATATCGCCTCCACAAAAACTGTGGTATTGCCTCCACACAAACTGATATTTATCACCACACCACAGTCTCCTCCACACAAACTGATATCACCTCCACAACCTGATATCACCTCCACACAAACTGATATTTACAACCATGTAACAATCACCTCCACACAAACTGATATGACCTCCACACAAACTGATTATCGCCTCCACACAAACTGATATCACCATGCTACAGTCACCTCCACACAAACTGATATCACCTCCACAAACTGATATCACCTCCACACAAACTGATATATTTACAACCATGTAACAATCACCTACACACAAACTGATATCACTCCACAAAAACTTATATCACCTCCACACAAACTGTGGTATCGCCTCCACACAAACTGATATCACCACACTACAGTCTCCTCCACACAAACTGATATCACCTCCACACACAAACTGATATCACCTCCACACAAACTGACAACACCTCCACACAAACTGACAACACCTCCACACAAACTGACACCTCCACACAAACCAACAACTCCACACAAACTGACAACACCTCTACACAAACTGATATCACCTCCACACAAACTGATATCGATCACCACACTACAGTTTCCTCCACACAAACTGACATTTTCTCCACACAAACCGATATCACCTCCACACACAAACGGACAACAACTCCACACAAACTGACAACACCTCCACACAAACTGATATTGATCACCACACTACAGTCTCCTCCACACAAACTGACAACACCTCCACACAAACCGATATCACCTCCACACACAAGCTGACAACACCTCCACACAAACCGATATCACCTCCGCACAAACTGATATCACCTCCACACAAACTGTGGTATCGCCTCCACACAAACTGATATTTACAACCATGTAACAATCACCTACACACAAACTGATATCACCTCCACACAAACTGATATCACCATGCTACAATCACCTCCACACAAAGTGATATCACCTCCACACAAAGTGATATCACCTCCACACAAAGTGATATCACCTCCACACAAACTGATATCACCTCCACACAAACTGTGGTATCGCCTCCACACAAACTGATATTTATCACCACACTACAGTCTCCTCCATACAAACTGATATTGCCTCCACACAAACTGATATTCATCACCACACTACAGTCTCCTCCACACAAACTGATATTTACAACCATGTAACAATCACCTACACACAAACTGATATCACTCCACAAAACTTATATCACCTCCACACAAACTGATATATCGCCTCCACACAAACTGATATTGATCACCACACTAGTCTCCTCCACACAAACTGATATCACCTCCACACACAAACTGACAACACCTCCACACAAACAGACAACACCTCCACACAAACTGACAACACCTCCACACAAACTGATATATCACCTCCACACACAAACAGACAACACCTCCACACAAACTGATATCACCTCCACACAAACTGATATCGATCACCACACTAGTCTCCTCCACACAAACTGACAACACCTCCACACAAACTGATATATCACCTCCACACACAAGCTGACAACACCTCCACACACAAACTGACGACACCTCCACACAAATCCGATACCACCTCCCCACACACACAAGCTGACAACAACGCCACACACACACACACACACACAGACAGTGGGACCACCCCGCATCACTCACCTAAGTTGAGGGGCTGTGCCAAGGCCTGCAGACTGGCCAGGTTGGTGGCGATGATCTGACCGTTGGACGTACTCAACAGCTGGATCTGCTGGTTTCCACCGTGTCCCAGCGACACGGGAATACTGATGAACTGCTGGCTGCCGTTACCTGACACACACGCGCACAAACACACACACAATCGCCACATTTGTTGTTGTTCGTTGTTGTTTGTTGGGGGGTTTTTTGTTTGTTTTTTTAAGTTATTCGTTCTTTTTTTTTATTGAGGATAATGGAGTAAGCACTCATGTGTGTGTTTTTGTTTTGTTTTTTAACATCCAGTCCTCGTGTGTATGCAGTTTTGTAAATTTTGTCATCTGTTCACACCGGCATGCAATGGCCTACTCTTTCAAAAAGCAGAACAGGATTTAATGTGTGCGCAAGATGTTCTGCATGTGTTCAAACACGTGGCCTCGGTTAGTCTCATCCAAAGGACTTTGGGGGGAGTGGAGTCTGCACTGATGTGAACTCCAGGGGAAAAGTCCCCTTGAACGGGATTTGAACCCGGGTCCTCAGACTACGAGTGCAATGTTCTAACCACTAGGTTATCCCATTGCTGTTTTGTGAGTTGTTGCTGCTCTTGCTGCTGTTGTTGTTGCTGCTGTTATTGCTGCTGCTGTTGTTTTTGCACATTCCCCAGTTTAAAATCCTTGGGGGTTAACCAGAACGTGCACTCTGACTCCATCATCCCACCTGGGAATCACTGCGAGCTTGAAAGTACATACTGGATGAGAAGTATGTGTATGAGTGACAATTTTTAAAATGAAGAAAGGTAGAGGGTATGCGGGGAACGGGATAGCTCAGTGGTCAGAGCACTCCCTTTCCCCAAGCTAATAATGTTAAGCAGCATTAAGTGTGGTTACCAAGTGGGAGACTATTTACATGCCTTGGTATCAGTACAGTCCCCCAGTTCACCCAGCTGTAAATGGGTACCTGCCCTCTTTAGGGTCAGGGAAGGTAAAGCAGCAAGGGAGAGGAGATGGGCGCCACCCTTAATATGCTGGCCCTAGAGAAGCTGAGGTCTCTGATATCTCGCTCCCCAATGACAACATAGTGTATGGGAACACCTCCACCTTTACCCTTAGAGTGTATGTTGATAGGATGACCAAAATTTTATTTTTAAATAACACAAAATAATTCTTCCAAAACAACGACACACAAAAACACTGTGACATACTTTTTGCAATTTTCTAGTCATTCTGACAGATATTTAAAATAATTACACATCATAATCAAATGAAATTTAAGGGATGGAAAAACGTCACAAAATGTTTGCATAATTTTCTTATTGGTCATCTAGTGGCCACTAACAATTCACAAAGTCCACCACTTTATTTTTTTTACCTGACTCACAATCTCAAAACTGTGAGTGGTATACCAACAATGGGTGTTACTGTCAAGAGTTAAAAAGATTAAACACACCATGAGAAGGACGGCGGCAGGACAGTTTAGACACTCACCTGCCTAACAAATAAAACACGAGGTTCTGGGTTCGATTCCCAGCCTTGACCTTTCTTCACAGTTTGACGGGAAAATCGAACCAGACGTCAAGTCTTTCGGAAGAGACTCTAAAACCAGTCAGACCCACGCATTTACAGACTTGCGCACATCAAAAGAACCCACGACAGTTGAAAAAAATTGAAAACAAGCAGGGAAGTATCTACTGACAAAAATCGGTAGGTTCGTTTCACAACTGCATCCCCGAAGTCGGAATGTGGCTACCTTCATGGTGGGCAGAAAAAAATGGTAGCATATACAAAAAATCTCACCACAGGTGAACCTTGGAGCTCTACTCTCTAGCCATGGAACAACAACAACAAAAATCACACTAGATTACAGGCACAGGATCAACCCTAGCAGGCTACAGACAAACGGGCCCATCACACCACACCACACCACACCACATCAGGCTACGGACTAATCAGGATTACCGGTGGAGACGGGGATTAGGATCTGCTGGACGGGCAAGGAAGAACTGGAGGAGGAGGTGGTGCCCCCTACAGTGGCCGACTGGTTGAGGAAGAAAGGGGAGGCCACCTGCGGCTGGCCCAGTAACTGGGTCTGACTGGACAGGGTGGGCAGGACACCTGCAACAACAACAACAACAATCCACCTGCTGCCTGCATCAGCAACACACAACACCCTCCCTGACTTATTTTAAATGTTTAGTCTGTTTTTTATTTTATTTTTTAAGAATAATGGAACTCCTGCTGCCTGCATCAGCAACAAACACCCTCCCTGACTTATTTAAAATTTTTAGTCTGTTTATTTTTTTAATTTGGAGAATAATAGAACTCATGTGCTTTTTTTTACATCCTGTCCCTAAGCCTGTATGCAGCTTTGTAAATATCGTCATCTGTTCCCACCGGCACACAATGGCCTACTCTTCCAAAAAACGGAACAGGTTTTAACACGTGCACAAGACGTTCTGCATGTGTTCACACACGGGACCTCGGTTTACAGTCTCATCCGAAGAACTTTTGAGGGGAGAGCGGAGTCGGCACTGATGTTAACTCCAGAGGAAAAATCCCCTTGAACGGGATTCAAACCCAGGTCAGCAGATCACAAGCTCAATGCGCAGCGCTCTAACCACCAGGCCATCCTGTCCCTCCCCCCGCCCCCCCCCTACAGCTACAGAGTACAAACTCACACAATCAACAGCGCTGTGCATCAACAGAAACTGGATAGATCCCCCCTAGTGTTCACACAACTCACTTCCAGCATTGGCAGGCCATATTTTTCTCCCACTTCTGTCCAGTTGAGTGTTGTTGTGGACAGAAAAGACCCCTGGGTTGGTTTGGTTTTTTTGTTTGTTCCTCAGCTAGAGCTCCATGGTTCACCAATGGTCAGATTTTTGCGTATGCGGCCGTTCCGCCCCCCCCCCCCTCCACCCCCCACACACACACACACCATTTAGGTAGCTGCATTTTGACTTCGGGGATGGTGTCTAAAGACGACACATGTGTGTATGCATTTTAAAAATTTTGTCATCCGTTCCTACCGGCATAAAAAGGCCTACTCTTCTGAAAGGCAGAACGGGTTTTTAACGTGTGCGCGAGATGTTCTGCGTGCATTCTCACATGGGGCCTTGGTTTAAAGTCGCATCCGAAGGACTTTGACGTTCAGTTTTGTTTTCTCATCAAACAGTGAGGAAAGGGCTAGGCTGGGAATCGAACCCGGAACCTCACGGTTTACTTGTTAGGTGAACGTCTTAACAGCCCTGAATGTCTTAACCGTCCTGTAACATGCCATATTCCATGTATAGAAACAATGTGGCATTAACAGTAGCACGGTTTAATGGATGTGTGTGATTGTGATGTCCAATAGGGACATGAAACAGTTGATAGTATTACATCACAAGAAACAAATAAATCATTCTGAGCATAAAGTAATAAAGCTGACCTACCATCAACACTTTGAGCATGAGCTGACGGCAAACAAACAGCAACTGACCACTTCTACTTCTTCCTTTTTTTGTCATGTTTCTCCCAGGGGAGGTTTGACACTGATGAGCCTTCTCCATCTCTCTCTGTTTTGAGCTTCCTCCTTATTTATGCCCCTTTCTCTAAGACCATCTGCAATACACTTCTACTACTCTTCCGAAAAGCGGAACAGGTTTTAACATGTGCGCATGATGTTCTGCATGCACTTTTTATTTATTTATTTTATTCTTTTATATCGAGGATAATGGAATAAGCACTTATGTGCTTTTTTTACATCCAGTCCCCGTGTGCAAAACGCACACGGGACCTCGGTTTATAGTCTCATACAAAGACAGAAGAGTGGAGTCGGCACTGACGTGACAACACACAGAGACGCGGGCCTACCATTGATGTCGGCCTTGGCGTCAACTGAGGACTGGGTGGTGGCTGTGTCGGCCACAGAGGGCACGGACATAAAGAGCTGGTCGGCCAGTCCCAGGGCCCCCGCCCCTGCAATGGAGGCGTGGGGCAGGGAGACGGAGGGCATGGTGAACACCGAGGACACTGGTGCCAGCGGGGACTGTGTGGATGTGGCCGAGAGCATAACATCCTGCAACACAGACGGCGTTTGACAAAACTGTGAGAGAGGGTAATGACCGCAGGGCCATGTGCTGCACATCTTGCCAAAAGAATGAACAACGACGTGTCAAACATCTTGTAACAGACAGTATAACATCCTGCAACACAGACGGCGTTCGACAAAACTGTGAGTGAGGGTAATGACGGCAGGGCCAAGCGCTGTGCACGCACATCTTGCAAACAGAACGAACAACGCATCAACATCTTGTAACAGAGAGCATGACATCCTGCAACACAGACAGCGTTCGACAAAACTGTGAGTGAGGGTAATGACGGCAGGGCGCATCTTGCAAACAGAACGAACAACAACGCATCAACATCTTGTAACAGACAGCATAACATCCTGCAACACAGACAGCGTTCGACAAAACTGTGAGTGAGGGTAATGACAGCAGGGCGTATCCTGCAAACAGAATGAACAACAACGCGTCAAACATCTTGTAACAGGCTAAACAACATACGGACATCTTGTAATAGAACAAACATGATATCATCTTGTAACAGAATGAACATGTGTACATCTTGTAACAGAATGAACATGTGTACATCTTGTAACAGAACAAACATCTGTACATCTTCCCACTGGTATGAACATGTGTACATCTTTCCAGCAGTATGATCATGTGTACATCTTGTAATATAATGAACATGTGTACATCTTGTAACAGAATGAACAACCTGTGTGCATCTTGCAACACAACTAACAGCATATGTATACCTTGCAACACAACGAACAAAATGTGCACATCTTGTAACACAACAAACAACATGTGTACATCTTGTAACAGAATGAACAACACGTGTACATCTTGTAACAGAATGAACAACATGTGTACATCTTGCAACAGAATGAACAACATGTGTACATCTTGCAACAGAATGAACAACATGTGTACATCTTGCAACAGAATGAACAACACGTGTACATCTTGCAACAGAATGGACAATGTGTGTACATCTTGCAACACGATGAACATGTGTACATCTTACAACACGATGAACATGTGTACACCTTTCAACACGATGGACAACATGTGTACACCTTGCAACACAACGAATATGTGTACACCTTTCAACACAATGAACAACATGTGTACACCTTGCAACACAACGAATATGTGTACACCTTTCAACACAATGAACAACATGTGTACACCTTGCAACACAACAAATATGTGTACACCTTTCAACGAAATGAACATGTGTACATCTTGTAATAGAATGAACAACATGTGTACATCTTGTAATAGAATGAACATGTGTACATCTTTCAACACAATGAACAACATGTGTACATCTTGCAACAGAATGAACAACACGTGTACATCTTGCAACAGAACAATATGCATCTAAATATTTCAACAAAGCAAACAACACGCTTCTTCGTTGTTGAACGCTCAGACAGCATCTATTTTGTCTGTCATATGAGCAAGAATGCCTCGCACTGCCGTTAAGCGCCTGACAAGTCAGGCCCAGCGCATCCGCCTTTGACATTACTTACTTTGTAAATTCCCACCATTGATCCGTCATCATGGCATAATAGGGAAGACCTAGCAAGACCTGGGCTGCCTGTATTGCAGTTGATCTTAGAGAAAGGGGAAGCATAAATAAGGAGGAAGCTCAAAACAGAGAGAGATGGAGAAGGCTCATCAATGTCAAACCTCCCCTGGGAGAAACATGACAGAAAAGGAAGAAGAAGCAGAAGAAGATCCGTCATCATGGCATAATGGCTTAGATAATGGCTGTAACATCTGAACAACCCTACACAAAAAGAGCAACACAAAAATCAGGCTGCTGTCGGTGCGGCATTGTGTTTCACCAGCCAGCCATCAGCATGCAGACAGAGACCGATCTTTCTTGACATTTCAGCGATAAAAAAAAACAATTTTTTTTTTTAATCTGAAGGAAATGACGGCACGTGATGTGAGCATATATATCCTGTGGCAGTTCAATAGGCAGCGATGATGCAAGCTCGGTTTGTAAGGGACAGACAGACAGTCGCGAAGATGTCGGGCAAATGAAGCGGGATTTACAGTAGTGTGTGTGTGTGTATGTGTGAGAGAGAGAGAGAGAGTGTGTGCGCGTGTGTGTGTGTGTGAGTGTGTGTGTTTGTGAGTGTGTGTGTGTGTGTGTGTGTGTGTGTGTGTGTGTGTGTGTGTGTGTGTGTTTGTGAGTGTGTGTGTGTGTGTGTGTGTGTGTGTGTGTGTGTGTGTGTGTGTGTGTGTGTGTGTGTGTGTGGACTGTGTGTGTGTGTGTATGTGTGTGTGTGTGTGTGTGACTGTGTGTGTGTATGTGTGTGTGTGTGTGTGTGTGTGTGTGTGTGTGTCTGTGTCTGTGTGTCTGTGTGTCTGTGTGTGTCTGTGTTGTTGTTGTTGCTTCGATTTTACGTCTGTTCACTCAAAGTGATATTAGACGATGTATGTGCACGGGCACATGCATGCATACATCCTACATGTGCGTGCACGCACGTGCATGCGCGCGCGTGTGTGTGTTTGTGTGTGTAATTGCCTGCCTACCTGCAGGCCTATCAGACCATCAGAATCTTGGAGCTGCTATAGGTAATGGAAGCTATCTTCAATCAATGATCTCCCCTGAACAATAACAACTCATACAACCAAGTCTGGCCGTAACAACTGTTATTCAAGAAGGTAAGATGGCAGGATGGTTTAGACATTCACCTGCCTATCAAGTAAACCTTGAGGTTCTGGGTTTGATTCCCAGCCCTGCCCTTTCTTCCCAGTTTGAGAGGAAAACCCAACTGAATGTCAAGACTTTTGGAGGATACTCTAAAACCAGTCAGACTCATGAACTCATGGATTTGTGCACGTCAAAAGAACCCATGGCAACTGAAAATCGGAAAAGAGTAAGGAGGTACCCCCAGACTATCCTGGAAAAATTAGTAGGTTTAATTCCCAACTCTTTCCCTGAAGTCAGAATGCGGCTACTTTTAATTAATGGGTTTGGCGGGACAAGGGGGCAGAGTAACAGTCACATACACAAAAATCTCACCAGTGGTGAACCTCAGAGCTCTAGCTGAGGAACAAAAAGCATTACATGCAACATACATTTAGTACATGGGGACGGGATAGCTCAGTGGTCCGAGCACTCGCTTTCCCCCAGCTAAGTTAAGCACCATCGAGCGTGGTTACCAGTTGGATGGGTGACCGTTTGCGCGCCTTGGCTTCAGTACAGTTCCCCCAGTTCACCCAGATGTAAATGGGTACCTGCCCTCTTTATGGTCAGGGAAGGTAAAGCAGCGAGGGAGAGGAGATGGGCGCCACCCTCAATATGCTGGCCTAGAGAAGTGAGGTCTCTGACGCCTCGCTCCCCTACGACTTTATAGGTTATGGGACTCCTTTACCTTGTAAAGCGCCCAACCATGTCAGCATCAAGACATTCCTACCAAAACTTTTTTTTGTTGTAAAATTCCCCCAAGAAGAGCAGACCTTCACATATTCTCTAAACCTAACACAGTTTGTTTGTTTTTTTGGTCAAACAAACAAATCAACAAAAACAAAGCAAAAACAAAAACAAAACCAAAAAAAGGAGTTAGTCAGTCAGAGGAAAAAGGCAATTCCATCCATGCTAACTAGTTCTCGTCAATAACCCCAGCCATTGACCAGAAGGTCAGCTGGCAGCTACAGCCTCTCTGCCATCACTTCAGCTCGTTCAGCAGTATGGACAGACATCCACAAATTCCGTTCGTTAGTTTCTGGCTACGAGCCGATTCTCCTCCGCTGGCTACCAAATTGGGGATGATTGTGTACATCACCCCCCACCCTCAAACTTACCTCTCTCCCTTCCACCACACTCCCTCCCCCACCCCTTTATTCCCCCCCCCCCCCCCCCCCCAAAAAAAAATCATTTCCAAACATCAAAAAAAACAAACAAATCCACCGACTCTTTTTTCTTTACGCGACTGACTCTTCACATGTAAAAGACTCTTCACATGTAAAACTCTCATCGATAGGATATACCAGATCAAATGATTCCAAACTCAATCCCTCCCTCCCCCCCCCACCACCACCACCCACCACTCAGGAGCACACGACCCTTTGACTTTTTTTTCTCCCCCTCTCTGCCTGTCTTCAAAGTCTTCTCCCTTTTCTCCCTCTAAATTAAATGCCACTTATAAGGAAGGTTGCCAGGCAACACCTGCGGGACTGAGAATCGGTGTTAACTGCCCTCCTCCATCACTGTACTTGATCAGAGCACACAGTTGTGCGCGTGTGTGACTGGAATTTCTATTCAATACTTGCGATGACATCAGAAAATGTGCATTTCAGTTGTATGGTTGCCTGATTTCTTCTCTTCTTCTTCAAACACTCAAGACAGAAAATACTGTTGTCTGTCGCATGAGCAAAAATGCGTTGCGCTGCTGTTAAGCGCCTGACAAATCAGGCCCAGTGCATCTGACTTCGATTTTATAAGTCTTTCTGGAAGAAAGGCAGGAGAATGGACCAAGAAAGCAGAAAATAGGACAAGGAGGTGACAAGAAGAAAAGGAACAAGGCAGAGAGGGATAGAAAAGAGGGAATTCGTAGCAGAATTTCCAGAAGGTGGAGATGCTATTTATACTAACACTGTAACAGGCCCCCAGCATCCCCAAGGGGGTAATTTCTTTTTAATAGCAAAGATATCAGAAAAGACTGGAATTCCTTTTCAGCAGCAAAATATCAGAAAGTGTGCATTTTAGTTGAAAGACTGAAATTTCTTTTCAATAGCAAGATATCAGGTTAATGTGCATTTGCTTTTGTGTGAGTGTGTGTGTGTGTGTGTGTGTGTGTGTGTGTGTGTGTGTGTGTGTGTGTGTGTGTGTGTGTGTGTGTAAGAGAGAGAGTGTGTGTGTGCGAGTGTGTGTGATGTGAGTGTGTGTTGTGTGTGTGTGTGTTTGAGTGTATACACTATGCATCCATAATATGCAGGGACTTGTGCATGTGCACTATAAGCACACACACACGTGAGTCATACATTCTGATCCATAATGCAAAGACAGACTGCCCTGACAGAAACAAAATGAATCAGAGAGAGAGGGGGGGGGGAGAAGAAAGAAGACCGAGAGACAGGTTCACACATGCCATAAGTGCACACACACACTCACACACACATGTACATACAAATGCATGCAACATCCCCCCCTATGTGTGCGCGTGCACACACACAAACATATATACACACAAATGTGCACATGCACAAACACACACATGTACACACAAATGCGTGCCCACACACACACACACGCAAATACACGCAGCACCAAGCACACACACCCCACCACATCTCCACCCCCCCCCCCCCCCCACCAAACACACTATCCCAACAAACATGCACATGGTGAAAAAACCTAATCCCCACAGAAGCAGCAGCCATTCATTCAATCAATACAGGTCTCACACACACAACAACACCCCCCCCCCCCCCCCCCCCCCATACACACACAACCACCACCCCCCAACCCCACCCCCCAACGCAAACACATACACACACAACGACCCCCACCCCATCCCCCCAACACAAACATACACAACCACATACAATTTTTTTTTTTAAATAAAGAATAAAACACACACACGCACACACACACACACAACCACCACCACCACCCCATCCCCCTTCACAAACATACACAACCACACACACACACACACACACACAACCACCCCATCCCCCTACACAAACATACACAACCACACACACACACAACCACACACACACACACACAGAGTCAGCTACAGCAGCCCAGCCCACACCACAGCATTCCTGGCCAGTTCAATCACGGGAATCATTACAGGACACAGGTCCAGGTATGGATCCATGGATCCAGAATGACGAACTCTCGGAACAGCATACCGTGACTCACACAAGTGGCAGGCAAATCAGTGACTCAGAAATCGCCTGATCAGTGACTACATTTTCTTCTTTCGTTCCATAGCTAAAGCTCCATGGTTCACCAATGCTAAGGTTTTTGCGTATGTGGCCATTTCACCTTCCCCCCCCCCCCCCCCCCCCACTCCCCCTCCCCAACACACACACACACACTATTTAGGCAGCCACATTCTTACTTCAGGGATGGTGTCTAAACACGACACCTGTGTGCATGCATTTTTTAAATTTTGTCTCCTCCGTTCCTATTGGCATGAAACGGTCTACTCTTTTTGAAAGGTGGAACGGGTGTTTAACATGTTCGCAAGATGTTCTGCATGCATACGCACATGGGACCTCAGTTTATAGTTCAAATTCAAAAACTTTATTATCTCAGAGATAGAGAAATTCCGGCGAGTCATGAGCCATACATAAAAACAATAAACATGTAAACATAATATAAAGCACAAACACACACACACACACCCACACTATCCGAACAGCAGCACCACCCATCATAAGATAAAAAGTACCCATAAATCAGCAATACCTCAGCCAGTCATAAACTCACCCAAGTAAAATCACTAATACTCATGTGCGCACCAGTAAACCCATGCATCCGCACACTTACAGCCGCGCACACACACTGGAAACATCTGCACGCATGCGCACGCATTTTTATGACATAAGCCACAATTGTTATAACATATTGTATAAGACAAATATCAATGACATTAATACTAATAGTCTCATCCAAAAGACTTTTGACATTCAGTTTGATTTTCTTGTCAAACTGGGAAGGATTGGCGAGGCTGGAAATCAAACCCAGGACCTCACAGTTTACTGGTTAGGCAGGTAAACGTCTAAACCGTACTGCCACCTTCCTTCTTAATCAGTGACTGAAACTGGTTAATCAATGACTCTGAAATTGCTTAATCAATGACTCTGAAATTGGCTAATCAATGACTCTGAAACTGGCTAATTAGTGACTCTGAAATTGGCTAATCGGTGACTCTGAAATTGGCCAATCAGTGACTCTGAAATTGGCTAATCAGTGACTCTGAAATTGGCTAATCAATGACTCTAAAAATGGCTAATCAGTGACTCTGAAATTGGCTAATCAGTGACTCTGAAATTGGCTAATCACTGTAGTAATCAGTCATGCCAAAGACTGGCTTCACAGAGACTTCAAAATTAGCTAATCCATGATGGGGGAAAAATTAAGCTAATCTGTGATGCAGATGTTGCTGATCGGTGACTCGGAAATTGATAAATCACCAACTCATAAACTAGCTAATCAGAGACTCTAAATTTGGCTAATCAGATATTCAGAAATTGTCTAATCAGAGACTCTGAAATTGGCTAATCAGATACTCTGAAATTGACTATTCAGTGAGGCAGAAGTTGGCTGATTGCGACACAGAAATTGACTAATCAGATATTCAGAAATTGGCTAATCAGAGACCCGAAATTGGCTATTCAGTGAGGCAGAAGTTGGCTGATCGGTGACGCAGAAATTGGCTAATCAGGGACGCCGAAACTGGCTGGTCGATCACAAGGCAATCAAGCCCACTATCAGGTGTGACGCAATACCCAGTCCCAGAACAGTTCGCCTCTTTTATGTTTCCTTTTTTGACCTTGTTGTTGTTCTTCTTTACTGCCTGTGGAGGAGGGGGGGGGGGGGGGGGGGGGCTCTGCAGTCCACTTCTTTTGTTTTGGTTGGGTTGTTTTTTTCTTCCTTTGTCCCCTCAGCTTGTGCATTCTGTCTCTGAATCTGTGTGTCTCTCCCTTCTCTGTCTGTCTGTCTGTCTGTCTCCCCTTTCTCTCTGTCTCAGCCTCTCTCTGTGTCTTTGTCTTTCTCTTTGTATAAGTACATGACTGTGAGTGAGTGAGTGAGTGAGTGAGTGAGTGAGTGAGTGTGTGTGTGTGTGTGTGTGTGGTGTGTGTGTGTGTGTGTGTGTGTGGTGTGGTGTGTGTGGTGTGGTGTGGTGTGGTGTGGTGTGGTGTGTGTGTGTGTGTGTGTGTGTGTGTGTGTGTGTGTGTGTGTGTGTGTGTATGTCCTTGCAGCAGAGGTGTGGAGGGGTGAGGTGGGGTACACACACACATACACAAATAAAGAGAGGGACAAAGTTAGATAGACAGACAGAAGGCCATAAAAAGATGGAAGGATGGATGGATAGATCTTCTTGTCAGAAGAATTAAGATAACTTTCGGAAATGAAAAAAAAAATTGGAAAAGGGAACAAATTCCTCTGCCTCCCTCTCAAAGCTTTCACTACACACAAACACATTAATACACTTCTGCCTGAGGAATCACACAGGCTTCCAATACCTAACAGAACAGATTTCATCATAATGTATTTTAACCGTTTTGGAGTACCTCGCCATACAGGCAGCCATACCCTGACTTCAGAGGATTTTTTTCTCCTTAAAAGGAGAATGCAAGTTGTTATGCTAAGAGCTGAAACAATCTAACATATAAACATGACAACATTTTAATAAACTCTATTTTGCATGTGTGTGTGTGTGTATCACTTGCAAGCATAAACTAATGTACAGCAACACTGTGTTACTTTAACTAAGCATACATCTGAACCTGACAATGAACACTAGTGGCGTGCCATTAAAATGACACAGTATCCTGTACATTAAATCCTGTTCCGCTTTTCATAAGAGTAGGCCATTGTGTGCTGGTGGGAACAGATGACAGAACTTACAAAACTGCATACACACAGGGACTAGATGTAAAAAAGCACATAAGTGCTTATTCCATTATCCTCCATATAATATAAATAAAATAAAGTATGAAAATCATGGCACCTTACTAAAAAGATGTATAAATATTCACAAATAACAGCATCCTACATTTCACGCAAAAAGATCTGCATTGATTTTTTTTTTCTCGTTCCTTGGGTAGAGCTCTGAGGTTCACCAATGGTGATATTTTTGCGTATGCGACCGTTTTTGCCCACCATTAAAGGTAGCCGCATTCCGACTTCTGAAAGCTGGTTGCAAAATCTTCAGTGGTGCCCCAATGGTTTACAAAACTATGGGATAGGTAAGGCATGAGAGATTTTGACTTTGGAGATGGTGTCTAAACATAACACCAGTGTACATGCATTTTGTGTGTGTGTTATTTGTCAACAATTCCTATCAGTTCACATTGGCATACTCTTCCGAAAGGCAGAACAAATTTTCACATGTGGGCAAGATGTTTTACGTGCATTCACACACAGGACCTCTGTTTATAGCTTCACCTGAAGGGCTATTGATTATGAATAATATAATATAATAAATCCATTCTTCAGTTATCATTATTCATGGATGTCCTGTCCAGATATATACATATAATATAACATAATAATATAATATAGATAGAGAGATAGATAGACAGACAGATAGATAGATAGATAGATAGATAGATAGATAGATAGATAGATAGATAGATAGATAGATAGACAGATAGATAGATAGATAGATAGATAGATAGATAGATAGATAGATTGATAGATAAGATAAGATAAGACAGACAGACAGACAGACAGAGATAGATAGATAGACAGACAGACAGACAGACAGACAGACAGACAGCCAGCCAGCCAGCCAGCCAGCCAGCCAGCCAGCCAGATAGATAGATAGATAGATAAATATACTGTTTGAAAGTTTGAAAGTTGACAAGCAGATGCCCATACCTTCTGTGAAGTGTTTCTTTCTCTAACAGACATAGCCTAGCCATGTCTCTGGTCTGCTTTATCTCAAATCTTTCTTGTGTAGTGTGTGTTGTGTGTGTGTATGTGTGTGTGTGGGGGGGGGGGGTAAGTGTGTGTGTGTGTGTTTATTTTTTTGTTTTTTTTAAATTCTTTTAAATCGAGGATAATGGAATAAGTACTTATGTGCTTTTTTACATCCAGTCCCCGTGTGTATGCGGTTTTGTAAATTTTGTCATCTGTTCCCACAGGCACACAATGGCCTACTCTTATGAAAAGCGGAACAGGATTTAAAATGTGCGCAAGATGTTCTGTGTGCATTCGGACACGGGACCTCGGTTTATAGTCTCATCCGAAGGACTTTTGGGGAGAGTGGAGTCTGCACTGATGTTAACTCCAGGGGAAAATATCCCCTTGAACGGGAATCAAACCCAGGAGGCTATCCCGTCCCCCCATCAGGGTATAAGAGAGAGAGAGAGAGAGAGAGAGAGAGAGAGAGAGAGAGAGAGAGAGAGAGAGAGAGAGAGAGAGAGAGAGAGAGAGAGAGAGAGGAGAGTGTGTGTGTGTGTGTGTGTGTGTGTGTGTGTGTGTGTGTAAGGTGGGGTGGTGGTGGTTGTGTGTGTGTGCATGTGTGTGTTTGTACGTACATGCGCGACTGTGTGTGTGTTTGTGTGTGTTTGTACATGTGTGTGTGTTAGTGTGTGTGTGCGTGTGCGTGTGTGTGTATGTGCATGTGTGTGTGTGTGTTTGCTTTTACATGTCTGTAAATCGTCACATGGGCTTTTCTATCAAAATCAATTATAACAAGTCTGAGTCTGGATCATACCTTAACACTTCAAAATCACACACACACATTTAAACACACAAGATAATAAAAACACAACACAACACACACACAATACACAAACAACAAACACACACAACCCAACACACCACACACACCACATACACACACACACCACAAATCACAAACACACACACACACACAACCACACCACACCACACCACACACACAACACACCACACACAACATAAAACACACAAACACACACACACCAAGCACAACACACACACACACACACACACACAAACACAACACACCTACCTACACACACACACACACACCAACACACACACACAAAACATGCCAAACAACATAGGTAAGGGGGATGACTGACTGACTGACTGAGTGACTGACTGCAAGAGAAACGAATAACTAACAGGATGGGATGGGAGGAGTGCAGAGATGGAAGAAAGATAAGAGTGAAGAGGGGCAAGGGAAGGGAAGGGAAGGGAGTGAGGAAGGGGGGGAAGGGGGGGTTATTGATACGGGTGGTGGGTGGGAGGTGGGGGGCGGTGGAGGGGCATTACAAAAGCAACAAAGAGACAGAGAGAGGTAGGATCAATACAGCAGTTCAGGACAGGCACCAGTAGCACTGCCCACTAACCACTGCGGGAAGAAGACTGGAAGAGGAGGGTTGGTGGGGAAGGGAAGGGGGAGGGGGGGGGGGATGGAGGGGGAAGGGGGGGCAGATGGAGGAGGAGGGGGGGGGGGTGTAGGAAGCTGCCTGGGACCAGTGGAATTCTGAATAACGATTTTCTGCCACTGCTGCTGCCGCCGCCATCCAACACATACACTGAGGCACGCACACACATGTACACACAGGGACGTGTACGTGCACGCGCGCACACAACACACACGCGCACACAACACAACACACACAACATATACAGCCCACACACAACTCACCACACACACACACACACACACCATAGAACATAACACACAAAACACAATATGCACACACAGCACAACACACACACACACACCAACAACACATACACACACAACACAACACACACCACACACACACACCACACCACCCACCCACACACACACCACACCACACACCCACACCACACCACACCCACACACACACACACACAAACAACACATACAACACACATCCCTACTTTCTCATGGTCATGCATAATCTGAAGAACTAGTGCCGGGAGAAGAATCGATCATGAAGAGAGAGTGTGAGGGGGTGAATGGTTAGGAAAGGGGAGGAGAGGGAGAGAGGGGGGAGGGGGAAGGGGGAGAAGGGAGAGGGAGAAGGGAGAGGTCGGGGCAGCGGTGATCCAACGGCGATCCAACGGCATCCCATCCCGTAAGCATTGATTTCTTTCCACTTGAGTCCCCACATTCTTGCTGGCTTTTCGCTCTCAGATTTCTGCCGGACTTGTTGGGGCGTGCCATAAAATGGCATGAAATAAAAAGAGAGAGAGAGAGAAAACTATGTTTGCCCCGGCCTGCCCTGCCCTGCCATGCCATGCCATGCCGGCTACATTATTCAATTAAAACCTGAAGCTCTCCCATTCCCCCCCACCCCCCACCCCTTTCCCTTTAGTGCCACGTCTATGACTCACCCTTAGTATTGCTTTTTTTCTTCACCTTTAGTCTTGCTTTTTCTTTTTTAGAGTTTGATCCGTTTGTGGACTGTAATTCCTGTTGATAGGTCATTATTCCAAAATATGAATTTTAAAAAAATAACTTGTATCTGCCCACAATATGATTTCTCATTTTCAAGCAAATAATAATCCATAAATAACTAACGTTGTGTTTTACTGATGCAAGTCAGATCACAATTAAGGGGGGAAAAAAACAACAAAAAATTGAAAGATAAACAATGCCACTTGTGAATGTATATATATATATATATATATATATATATATATATATATATGTGTCAACTTGATGCTTGTCTTGCAAGCTTTTACAACAGCTTTCTCAAATGTGACAGGATTTGGGGACAACCACAAGACCCTTTTCAAATGGAACAATCCTCTGAAGTCACAGTATGGCTGCCTATGTGGCAAAATTCTTGAAAAGTGTCATACATGCAAACTTCTCATCCGGTGTGCAATTTCACTCTCACAATGATTCCCAGGTAGGATGAGTGAGTCACTCTCACAATG
This sequence comes from Rapana venosa, assembly GCA_028751875.1. NCBI lineage: Eukaryota > Metazoa > Mollusca > Gastropoda > Neogastropoda > Muricidae > Rapana > Rapana venosa. Next base: position 70,705,546 of record CM054136.1, on the reverse strand, counting down.
ATTCCCAGGTAGGATGAGTGAGTCAGAGCGCATGTTCTTGGTGACCCCCAGAGTGTTATGTTAGGGAACATGTAACAACAACAAAAGGAACAAGCTTTTGGGTTTATTACAAACCCCTTATCAAATGGGACAAGCTATTTATCACAGGCCCCTCATCACATGGGACATGCTTTAGGGCTTATCATCAGCCCTTTATCAAATGGGACAAGCTCTCGGGCCTATCACATGCCCCTTGTCAAATGTGATTTGCTTTGGGGCTTACCACAAATCCCTTAGCAAATAGAACAAGCTTTGGGCTTGTCACACACCCTTTTATCATAACGAGACAAGGTTTGGGCTTATATCACAAACTCCTTATCAAACAGAACCAGCTTTTGGGCTTATAACAAACAAACACATTATCAAAAAACAAGGAACAAACTTCTGGACTGTATGGGACAAACTTCTGGACTGATCTTAGGTTCTTAATCAAATGGGAGAAATTTTTTTCCACTCCTCACAAACTGGTTCACAAATCAAAAGAGCAAGATTTTGGATGTATCATGCGACAAGTTTTTAAACAAACAGGACAAGCACTTGTGCTTGTAACAAGTTCGTTATGAAACGGGACAACTTTAGGGCTTTATTACAATGTTTATTCTTTATCAAACTGGGCAAGTCTTTTGGGCTTAATACATGCCATTTATCAAATGGATCAGTTTTGGAGCTTATCACACATCCTTTGCCAAACAGGGCAAGTTTTGGGGCTTATTACATGCCATTATTTTATCAAATAGAATCAGCTTTTGTGCTTATCATAAATGCTTTGATATGAGGCTTAGCTTTAGCGCTTCTCCCCAACCCCTTATCAACTGGAACAGCTTTGGGACTTATCACAAGCCCTTTATCAAATTGATATAAGCTTTTGGGCTTTTGGCCCTTTTTGAAATGGATATAAGTTTTGGGGTCCTATTACATGCTCTTTATGAAATGGACATAAGCTTTTGGGCTTATCACATGCCTTTTATCAAATGGTACAGCTTTGGGGTTTATCACAAGCCCTTTATGAAATGAACTTAAGCTTTGGGGCTTATCACAAGCCCTTTATTAAATGAACTTAAGCTTTGGGGCTTATCACAAGCCCTTTATTAAATGGACAAGCTTCCGCACTTCTCACAAACCCTTCATTAGAAGGACATACTTTGGGGTTTACTACATGCCCTTTACCTTTATCAAATGGACAAGTTTGGGGCTTATTAAAAGCCCTTTCTCAAGAGACATGGTGCAACAAAGAACTTCCATCCAGCATTTCAACAATGTTTAGGTCATTCATCTTGCTTAACATGTTATCCCACTGTCAATATTTGGGGGCTTAAATCTGAGGCATGTACTGCAGACAATTGTGAATGGCATGCCAAGGTCATACAAGTCAATAAAGAGTTGCCTGACAATGCAAGTCATCTACACCACGCCCCTGTAACAAAGGACTTGCAATACACCCTCCAAACCTTTCAAAGTTGTTATTCCACAGATGTTTGAATGACAGTGTTAGGAAACTATCGTGACTTGATAATGAAAGCAAAGAATACTGAAAAAGCTTAATTTTGTGAAAACAAATGGCGTTGGTGTAATAACAAAAATTACACAAAGAACATTATGTGTATTCTTTTACATAACATTTAATTGACACGAACATAGGTCTGCCTCACACACACACACGTGCGAAACAAACAAAAAGCACACACACATGCAGGCAACTACCAATTTTGC
>CM054136.1:70626297-70701297 GCA_028751875.1 Rapana venosa | reverse complement strand
TTTCTTTCTTTTCGAGTCATTGTGGCCCAAACAAAGTATGGCGCCTCACAATCCACACTGAAATCAAGTGCACCAAGGCAACAAAAATCAATGCCAGCGTATGTGTGTGTTTGCATACTATATATCCCGATTTACATTCTTCATTTGCATTTAGATACATCCTGATTTGCATGCTAACTTCGCTTCCCTTCAGCTACACACACAGACACATACACACCATCTTCATTTACATTCAGATACATCCTGATTTACATAGAGATCAACAGAGAGTCTATCAAACCATTCCTCCTCCCTCCCCTGTTCCATATTATAATTATTCCAATCTGTAGTTTCATCTTCACGAAAACTCGACAATAAATTCTCTCTCTCTCTCTCTCTCTCTCTCTCTCTCTCTCTCTCTCTCTTCTCTGCATTCCCTTACCGGGTGGGATACATAGTGTTCTGTATTTGTGACTCTGCAGGTCTGCCCACTAGCCTCTGCTGACACAGTCCAACTTCAGCGCAGCTCTGCTTATGTTTTTGTACAGGATGCAAGCTGGGTATGTTCGTGTTTCCGCAATTCATTGAACGCTGACGTGAATTATGAGGTTTTGAATGTGAGTATTTGATCTTGTGCATGTTATGTATAATCATGTATGTATGTATGTATGTATGTATGTATGTAAGTGTATATATATTTATATAAATATAGATAGATATATAGATATATATATAGATATAGATATATATATATATATATATATATACACACATACAAACATACATTCATACAAAACATACACACACACACACACACACACATACATACATACATACATACATACATGAAAAGAATGAAAACACTGGCCAGTCTTTTTTCGTTGTTGTTTTTTTTCATTCCTAGGCTAGAACTCAAGGTTCACCAATAGTGAAATTTTGTACATATCTATATGCGACCATTTCTGCTCACCACTAAGGTATCCGCACTTTTAAAGTTCACCTACGAGACTATAAAAATCCCCATCCTAAATTCACCAGAGACTGCCGTCAAGATTAAAACCCCTGACTTTATGGAACTACAAGACTGAAGTAAATCTGTCAGCCACTCAGGTAAAGCATGTGTCAAAAAAAACCGAAAATTTGATCCCAAAAAAAACCCCAAAACAAAAAAAGCTTGTAGCATGGGTCATACAGTAAACAAAAGCAGGCTTATCACAAAGCCTTTGAATAAAAACTCGCTACGCGCATGGAATGTATAACAACGACTATAGGTGGGGTAGCATAATTTTTTTTTTTTTTCCCCTGAAGGAATGTACTTCCTCCGTTTCTGTATTCTGCTGTCCTGGACAGTGTGATCTCGTGGATCCGCTTGGAATATTTCCAATTCATGACTAAGTAATGAGGTGTGAACGAACAGCAGTCTTTCTTCCATTCCTTACAACCCAGTCAGGATAGGACTAGAGCCTAGGAGATCAATACTGGTATAATTTAAGAGCTAGGTCCTCTGACTGACCAACTGGGTCAAGAAGAGAGAGAGGGGGGGTTAGGGAAAGAGAGGGGGGGAGAGGGAGGGGGGAGTGGGAGGGAGGGAGAGACAGACACACAGACAGACAGGGAGAGGGAGAGAGAGAGAGAGAGAGAGAGAGAGACAATTGACAATTGACACAATTTTATTGCTATTTATCGATCAAGCCATATAGCGCTGCGGCGCGGTAACGACTATCGAACGCACGCGATTACAATGACATGGAAACCATGGCAGTAGTGGTATGTACATCAAGATTCGATACATTATTGTCTGTGTCTCAAGTGTCCCAATTTTCAAACCAGCCTTTCCTTTTCCAGTCTACAGCCAGTGAAGTCAGCCCATGTAAGACTGGATCAGGTCCCAAAGATGATGTAACTCCTGCTCAGCACTCGCCACCACTGTCCCTGTGTGTTGTGTGTTAGTACACTGTTTCCCTTTACGAAGTCTGGCAAGCCTGACACGTTCTTCTGGCAACATGTTTTTCTCTTCTTGCTTGATGTACCAGAACACACACTTAGATGAGAGAGAGAGAGAGAAGAGAGAGAGAGAGAGAGAGAGAGAGAGAGGAGAGAGAGAGAGAGAGAGAGAGAGAGGAGAGGAGATGAGAGAGAGAGAGAGGAATGTACGTGTGTGTGCAAACGCGCACGCATGTGCATATGTGTGTATACATGTGTGTGTGCATGAGTGGATGTGTTTTATGTTTTACTTTACTTTGTATTCTTTTATTTCAAGGATAATGGAATAAGCACTCACGTGCTTTTTTTTACATCCAGTCCCCAATGTGCATGCAGTTTTTGTAAATTTCGTCATCCATTCCCACCGGCACACTTATGTGTATGTGTGTATATATTTGTGTGCGTGCGCACATACGTGTACGCATACATGTGTGTGTGAAAGTGTATGCAATGAGACTGGAATGAGTGAAGAGGAGGAAGCAGCATTGGGAAATCGCTGGAAAATGAGGCAACAAAAATACAGAAACAAACATTTCACGTACAAAATCAACAATGAAGAAAAAATGATATGTAGCAAACACTGAAATGTCAAAACTCCTCTTACAGCAAAGCACGATTCTCTAAGGCTTTTTTTTTTTTTGCTTGCTCGTTTTTTTGGTTGGGTTGGGTTGGGGGGTTTTTTTGGGGGGGAGGAGTTAGCTCATTAATTTTGTTTGCTTGCTTGTTTGTTTTTATTTGCTTAAGCTCATTTTGCTTTTTCTGTTTTGGACTGGCTAGTTGGTTGGTATGTTGGTTCATGACTTTTTTGCTTTTCTTTTCTTTTTTGTTTTTTTTTTGTTAGGGAGACAGGTGGGTAGCAAAGGGGGGTGGTGGGTGATGCTTTTATCTGTTTGCTTGTCTGGGATTTTTTGTTTTGTTAGGGAGAGGGGTAGCAAAGGGGGTGGTGGGTGATGCTTTTATCTGTTTGCTTGTCTGGGATTTTTTGTTTGTTTGTTTTTGTTTTGTGTTGGGTTTTTTGTTCCTTGGCTAGAGATCTGAGATTCACCAATGGTGAGATTAATGCGTATGTGACCGTTTGTCCACCCCCTCCCCTCCCCTATCGGCTCGGTGTTGTGTCCTTGGGAAAGACACTTTACTCCTATTTTCCTCACTCCACCCAGGTGTACAAGTGGGTACCAGCTCTGCTGGGGAAGTATCTGGCGACAGACTAGCGTCCTGTCACAGGGGTGGTGAAAAACCATCAGTTCGCTTAACGCTACAGAAACCGGGATAAGCTCCGGCTCTATGGGCCTTCTGGCTCGAAAGAACATACTTCCCCTCCCCTCTCCCCAAAACCGTTTAGGTAGCCAGCCACATTCCAACTTCAGGGATGGTGTCCAAACATGACACCTGTGTGCATGCTGGGTTTTTTTGTTTGTTTTGGTTGTTGTCATCCATTCCTACTGGCACAAAATGGCCTACTCTTCCAAAAGACAAAACGGGTATTTAAGGCGTGCACAATGACAAATTGACAATGACAAATTCTTTTATTTCGAAGATAATGAATAAGCACCCATGTGCTTTTTTTACATCCAGTCCCTGCCCTTACGGATATATAAAAGAGAGACAGAGACAGAGACAGAGAGAGAGAGAGAGAGAGAGAGAGAGAGAGAGAGAGAGAGGTGTGTGTGTTGGGGTGGAATTCAACCTAAGACTGTTCAAGTTTTTTGTCCACCTGCACAAGATGTTCTGTGTGCATTCACAGTCACACACAAGACCTTGGTTTATATATATAAATAGTCTCATCGAAGGACTTCGACATTCAGTTCAATGTTCTCCTCAAACTAGGAAGAAAGGGCAATTGAACCCAGAACCTCACAATTTTACTTGTTGGCTGGGGCGAGCCTCTAAACCATCCGGCCACCCTCCTCCTTTTGTTTGTCTATTTGATTAACTCATAAAACGTGAACAAGACTCGGGACATAGCTTCTCATGTATGTCCAATCTGATTTAAGACAGTCATCTCCAGGCCCTACGAAATGGCTGAATCATGTTCCTCTTTCTACATTACAACAAGCTTTCCAAAGAATGAGAGAGAGAGAGAGAGAGAGAGAGAGAGAGAGAGAGAGAGAGAGAGAGAGAGAGAGAGAGAGAGAGAGGAGAGAGAGAGAGAGAGGGAGAGAGAGAGGGAGAGGGAGAGAGAGAGAGAGGAGAGAGAGAGAGAGAGAGAGAGAGAGAGAGAGAGAGAGAGAGAGAGAGAGAGAGAGAGCGCAGGCCTATTCACATCGGTTTCATTTTCCTCCCAGGAGCCCCAAGGCTATCGGCTATCGATAGACAGAAGTGGGAGGGAGGGAGGGGAGAGGGGAGAAAGGGGAGAGAAAGAAACAGAAAGCAGACAGAGGAGTGTATTGCACAACAGTGTTTGCCAGACCATCTCGTTTCTCTGCAAGCAATAAAGCAAGCACTTCAGAATCAGTCCACGACCCAAAAAAAGAAGAAAAAAAATTAGGAGTGGACGATTATTATGTAGTGTATTGTTATGTTGTGTTGTGTGTTGCTGCGCTGGGGTAGGGTGGGGTGGGGTGGGGTGGGAGTGGGTGTGATGCAGTATGCTGAGCTACATCTTTATCTTATTTTATAAATTTATCTTTCTTTTTTTCCCTTTCATTTTGAGGATAATGGAATAAGCACTCATGTGGGTTTGTTGTTTTTTACAATACATCCAGTCTCCGTGTGTAAGCACTTCTGTACAGTTTTGCATCTGTTGTGTTGTGTTATGCTGTTGTACTGTGTTGTCTTGCATTGCACTAGACTGCACTTCTTTGGGAGGGGGGGGGGGTCTCTTTTATATGTAACATTCAATTACCTAAAAGCATGGTTTTAGAAAACAAAACTTCACCAGTGATAGCTTTCTGGACTCGGTGAGTTTACGCATGGGAGCTCCATTTACCATGTCATCCAAATACCCAACCATGACTAGCCTACTACACTCCCATGAAACATGAATTATACCCCTCCCCCTTCAAAAAGCTTGGCAACACTCCACAACTAGCCGAACAGCCCCAAAACCCTAGTTGCTACAGACAACTAGCAAACCCACACAAAACAATTTTCTCTTTTCTATCTGACTCTTTCTTTCAAAGAAAATAATAATGACTCTTTTTTTCAACACATACAAGCTTAGGGCAGCTTCACAACTCTGCACAAAGCCCCTGTGAGAATATTCACAACACACGATGCCTACACCGGGTCACTCACGCTGCAAGTATAATCGTAACAGGTTTTCTGAAAACGATTGTACCTCCAAAGTCGAAATACGGCTACCTTAACAGCGGGTTAAAATGGTCGCATGGGCAAAATCTCACTGTATGTGAATCTCAGCTCTAGCTGAGGAACAAAAAAAAAGTGAGAAAAAAAAATATTGTGAGCAGATTTCCAAGGCAATGTCTTATCAATGGCACGAACATAAGCTGGTCCTTACCTACATCATTTGACATTTTTCCATTTCATTCTTTCTGTTTTAATTCTTTTCTTTCAAGGATAATGGAATAAGCACTCATGTTCTTTTTCACATTCAGTCCTGTGTGTATGTGGTTTTGTTAATTTTGTCATCCGTTCCCACCGGCACACAATGGCCTACTCTTCCAAAAAGTTTCCGGTTTTAATGTGTGTGCAAGATGTTCTGTGTGCGTTCGCAGTTATCAAGCCCTGAAACGTTGATTTCACTGGCTAATTTGAAAGATGAAGACAGCAGCACCACCACCACCCCATGTGAGTGTATGTGTAAGTGTATGCGTATGCACATGTGTGGGTGTGTGCGCACACATGCGTGCATGCGTGCGTGCACGTGTGTGTGTGATACTTTTATTTGAAGTTATCTTGGAATGTTATTACCAATATGAAATGTAGCTTTCTTGTGCCTTTCGGGATAATTATACACATCAATGTGCCTGTCAGTATTGTCATTGCCCTTCATGGGATGACTAAACTTAAAGTGTTTTTGCTTGGCAGACACTGGTCACAGCGCTTCACTTGGCAAGTGACCGGTCAAGATGGCGAGACATGGGAGGGACGATCAGTCTGTGATCGTGCCACTGAACTTGTATTATTTATCAAAAGTCTCTCAAGAAGATTCATAAATAGATGTGAGGTGCCTGTTCAAAAGGGATTTTTTCCCCGGAGTTAACATCAGTACTGACTTCACTCCCCAGAAAGTCTTTTGGGAGAGACTATAAACTGGGGTCCCGTGTGTGAAAGCATGCAAAACGTCTTGTCCTCAAGTTAAAACCTGTTCCATGATTAGGATAAGTAGGCCACTGCATGCCAGTAGAAATTGACGACAAAATGTTCAATAACGACAACAACAAATGTAAGCACACTGGTGTTGTGTTTAGACATCATACCTGAATGCCTTACCTTAACGGTGGGTAAACAGTCACACTATCAATAATAATACACACAAAATCTCACTACTGGTGAATCTCATACTACAGCTCCAGCCAAGAAACAAATTTTAAAAATCTTAAATCATGATGACAACAACACTATCTATATGGGCAAAGAATCTTTGAAATCTCCCACAAATCCCAGGTTTCACACCAGCATGTGGTTTGCAAAACTGTGTATCTGGATGAGGCTATAAACCGAGGTCCCATATGTGAATGCACGCAGAACATCTTGCGCACATGTTAAAACCTGTTCAGCTTTTCAGAAAAGTAGGTGGTTGTGTGCTGGTGGGAGAGGATGTCAAAATTTACAAAACTGCAAACACACGGGGACTAGATGTAAAAGTTTAAAACGCATATGTAAGTGCTTACTCGATCATCCTCAAAATAAAAATTAAATGAAACAAACACCCACAAAAAAGCAATCCTACAGTCTCAGAGTCAGATGTACATCAAGAGGATTTTTAGTATGTCAAGCATGAACTGTTTTATGATGTGTGTGTGTGTGTGTGTGTGTTGTGTGTGTGTGTGTGTGTGTGTGTGTGTGTGTGTATGTGTGTGTGTGTGGTGTGTGTGTGTGTGTGTGTGTGTGTGTGTGTGTTGTGAGTGCATCTCTTTTATTCTTTTATTTCCAGGATAATGGAATAAGCACCCGTGTGCTTTTTTTCATCCGGTCCCCATGTGTATGCAGTTTTGTAAATCTTGTCATCCATTCCCACTGGCACACAATGGCCTACTCTTCCGAAAAGCAGAAAGGGTTTTTATGTGTGTGCAAGATGCTCTGCATGCATTCTCTGTGTGTGTGTACATGTCTGTATTTGTGTGTGTGTATGTGTTACTCTTTGTGTGTGTGGGCGCGCGCGCATGTGTGTGTGTGTTGTTGTGTGTGTAATGTGAATGTGTTGCGTGTGTCTGTGTGTGTGTTTACATGCACATGCAGCAATGTGTGTGTGTGTGCGCGCGTGTGTATGCGCGCACATGTGTGTGCATGTGTGTAAGAGTCTCTGTGTGTATGTATGTGTGTGTGCATGTGTCTGTGTGTATGTGTGTGTATGTATGTGTGAGCACACACATACACACAGTGAATGAAAATGCATACATAGATCATCACATCTATAGAAATACAATTAGCAAATGTCTCTTACTTAAATAAGTTAAAAGCAATTGAACAATAAACCCAAAAAAAGTAGGTTTTTAAAAAATCCAATATCATTATCAATGACCGGGCATGCTCACTCACGGATCTGATGTGTGTGTGTTTGAGTGTGTTGTGTGTGTGAGTGTGTTGTGTGTGTGTGTGTGTGAGTGTGTTGTGTGTGTGTGTGTGAGTGTGTTGTGTGTCTGTCTGCGTGTTTACATATTGCAGTAAACTTGTAAACACATACACACATGTTTTCAAGCACACACACACACACACACAGACACACACACGCACGCAAACACGCACTCGCACGCACACACACACACACGGGACTGGATGAAAAAAAGCACATGAGTGCTCATTCCACTATCCTCAAAATAAAAGAATAAACTAAAACTAAACACACACTCATACATACCCACACACATAAACACACAGTCACACACACACATGTAAACACAGTCACACACAAACACACACACACACAAATACACACACACACACACACACACAAACACACACACACACACTAATACACACACATAGATTCATTCAAAGGACTGCAAGGATAAACTATGCGACTATAACACATCAGCTTCAAGTTTACTGTAACATTTATAAACAGCAGAAATAATAACTAGTCCAAAAGATCGAAATAAAGCAAAGCAAAACAACAGTGAAAAAAACAAGAGAAAGAACACAAAAAAAGTAATCAAATTTGTCAGTTGAACTTTTAACACAACAAACACACTGTATGTAGGCCGAGGTTTCTAGGCAGCTCTGAAAAAATGTCTTTCTTTCTTTCATACCGAGGCAAGAAATCAATAAATGTCTCTTATAATCCACGTGCGTATCTTTTCAAACCCCCACACTGATCAATATTTCTGTAGGGTTCAGTTTTGGTTTGGTTTTTGTTGTGTTACTTGCCAGAAATAACTAAAGACCTCTTAAATCAATCAGTATTTTATACCATATATATACAGACGCTCCATAATCTTCAGAGATGAGGGCTGCCAATGTAAATGTGAATGTAACTTATTCAGACAGCACATGTTCATACTACTGGCAGTGACAGATTCATTGAAATATATGCTAATCCACACTCTTCAATTCAAAAAAAGGGTGGAAGGAGGTGGGGGGGTGGAGCTACTGGCATATTTCATTTTATGCAAAATCCTTAGGTTCAACATCTTTTCAAACTCTCCACCCAAACTTCTACAATTCTTGATCTGAAATGACTCCAGCTTCACAAAACTGAACATGCAAACATCAGCAAGTCATTCCATTCCACCATACCTTGCACACTTGTGGTGTAGCATTTCCAGTTCAGTATATGTGGTACTTTCCACTCAACCACATCCATGACTTGCAAAACCAAACAAGTCAGTTCCAATAACAACAAAAACCACGTTTCTTCCATCTCGAGCTCCCGAAATGTCTTGTTCACAGGCAGAAACACAATTCTTCCAGCCTCTGTACACACGAGCGGATGTAAAAGCAAAACTCTGCCCCTCATTTCATATGATTAACATAGATTTGTTAATGAGAGATCATTATTATTACCTGCATAAGATGCTATTATGTACCTGCGTGGAAACACGAGGCTTGGCAGCAAGAGCCACGAGAAACACAGAGGATGGGGAGGGGGGTGGAGAGAAGGGGGGGAGGAGGGGGGAGAAGTGAGACAGACAACATGGACACGAACACAACAGCAAGACGCACACCAACCTGCTTGATGATGGCTGTTTGGGCCAGTTTGGCAGGGTCGGGCTTGGTTTCTCCATTCAGCGTCTCCGAGTTTGTTCCATCGTTGGAATCCGTGTCCATGGCGCAGAGCGGTCGGGCAGCCCAGCGGCGGCGGAGCGGAGCGTGGAGGAGGAAGCTACAGGTCTAGGTCCGAAGCAGCCCCCTCATCAACTCGTGAACCCCTGCTCTCAGAAACACAGCAAACCCAGTCGTCAATACCACTCTGCTCTTCATTGATCGTTGTCAGAACAAGACGGGAGGGTTAAAGTACCATTTCTGGAATATCAGGCACAGTTTTCCCCTACACTACACACACACACACACACCGCAATTAATCCCACGGCTACTTGAACACACAAGTTCAACGGAATCTCCGGAACTTTTTCTCCGTCTCTTTTTTTTTTTCTTTTTCTTTTTTTGGAGGACACACAGGGGGTGGTATTGATTTTTCTCAGGCCGCTGATGTGAATATTTTATAGAAGTGAATGATTATAATAATAGGAAGCCGCCGTCATTGTAATATTCAATGGAAGAGGGAGACAGGCAGGCAGGCAGGCAGGCAGGCAGGAGACAGCAGGCTGTGACTGGCTGTGACAGTTTGCAGCCGGCGCTTGTCTAGTGTCTGTGGGCTGCCGGCACCAGCTAGTCTGCTGCGCACTGGCATTCCACACTACCTCGCTGCACAGCCTTCACACACACCACGCACACACACATGCATGCATGCATGCATGCACACACGTCACATACACACATGCATGCGAGCACGCATGACACGAGCACGCACACACACATGTGCGCTCACACACACACACAAACACATTCACACACACATGCACACACGCATACACACACAAGCACGCACGCATACACACACTCACAAACTCATATGCAAATGCATGTAAGTACATGCAAATGCACACAGAGATATATATGCACATTTAAAATTAATACACTCCCAATCCCATGCATATGGACAGGAATAAATTATACATGTAATACACACATACAGGCATTCTCATGCATGTTGGTTAACATTTATCTACATACCTACAAGCACATGAACACACCAGCACCCGCACACACACAAACACACACACACACACACACACACACACACACACACACACACACACACATGGAGACCTGGCTTATTCTATCTAAATAAAAGAATATTCTACAAGCAGTATTATCTCCAAAAACAAAAACCCGAAACTACACCACAGAGAAATCAAAGAGACTGCAATCTGTCCACCTGTACTCCTCTCCCCCCCACCCCCACTCTTCTTCACCCCCCCACCCCACTTCCTCATCACCCCTCTTCCTCCCCATCCCCCAAACTATCCTTCATTCTCTTATCACAGCCTGCAGATTAATTCTAAATGAGCGAGTGCCATGCCTTCACATAAAACGGGATGTGAACAAGCGGCAGGCCTCCAATAACTGATTAAGGGGGGGGGGGGGGGGGGGGGGGGGGGGGGGGGGGGGGGGGTGGAAAAATCAATAGGCTGGAACCAGAGCCAGACAGAGAAAGCTCTCATGTGAGGAAAGAAACCGGCATAACAAAACAAAAAAACCCAACAACACAAAAAACAAACAAAAAAAGGAAAAAAGTTCAATAGCGGTGTATATATTGATACTATCAGAGTGTCATAACTCTCAGAGTATCAGTATACTTGGGAAAGTCGTTACTGAAGTCACAGAGAAGAGGACATTTTTGACACAGAATTTCTAGAATCGATTTCAACTTTCCTAAAGGCCACCACATATGGTATATCTTGCGGGTTCAAACTTTATGCTTAACTACAAAGATGCTTTACTAACTCAACTGCTTTGCTCAGTTTAAATGAAATGTACTGGTCAAGCCTCAAGATCACGCTGGGCATCTCAATGTTTCTGCAGCCATCGGATTCATTCCCATGAATAATTAACAGGGGTCTTTACCGTACATGTCTGGATCCTATGTACACTTGTGTTCAAAATGAGGAGTAAGGCATTGGCAGACTTGTCTACTGGCTTTGACTTTTGAACTCCACTGACTGCGGTGAGTCATTAGCAGTGATGAAGGCAGTGCACTGGAACATTGATTAATTAAGGCAGTACAGCATGACTTGAGCAAACTGACCCTGGTGAAGCCCATCCCTCTCTGGATGCAATCTGGATGTTTGCATCATCGATACCACAAGCCATGGCTGGCCTACTTTTCTGTGGATGAGTATTTTATGTGTACACTTACTTAACTTAACTTAATTCTCTCTGTGCCAGGAGGCACACAAGGCTCGAACATCATTCCTCCACTAGTTCCGATCTGCAGCTGTGCGTCGTGCGGCGTTCCACGTGCTCCAGCCTGCGCCGTTCCGCTCTACCTCTAACTCTTGTGTATACATACATTACGCATTTGTACACGGGACCTCTGTACAGTTTTCGTGTGAAGACAGAGTGCAGACTTCGCTATCTAGACCAGATTAAAAATTTAGCATGCTGCCACAATGATGATGCTGCATAGCCAGGGAACCCAGAAGATGAATGTGAAAGGGAGTGGACAGCTGAGAAGTGACTCAACCCAGCAACTTCAGATCAACATCTGAGTCCAATGTCAATGCTCTAGTCTAACCACCCTAGGTACCGTAAACTAAACACATGCACGTATGTATACATGTATACATCTGTCATCTTCCACACCAAACACCACCATAAGGCCTGAAATTATTTTTCTGTTTAAAAAAATCATGGAGGATAAAATCAAGCAATGTATGTAGGCAAATATTTCTCCACTAAGATAATTATACCAGTTTGAAAAATAAAAAATTATGAGGTTTTCACTGTTTCAGTTTCACATTCTTCCACTGAGTCACTGTTCTGACAAAGAGAATGGATCGATGTGCACAGTGTAAACACACACACACACACACACACACACACACACACACATGTGTGTATGCATGCATGTGTGCAGACAAAAGAGAGGGAAATGAAGAAAACAGGTATCAAACAAGTAGATTTTTTTTATTAATGATTTTTCATAAACTGGACAAACACCACAGCCTTCCTAAAAATCATAAGTCATTGAATATAAATTGATAATGAATAGATGAATACAGTAATCCCCTTTCAGAATCATTGCTCAGAATAACAGTCCAGAATAACAAGCCAAATCAGATTTTCTGACAAACAATCACGATTCCCCTATTCAAGTTATTGTCTTTTTATGCCTGCCTGCCTGCCTGCCTGCCTGCCTGCCTGCCTGCCTGCCTGCCCGCCTGATTTCCTGTTGCTACCTGTCTGCCTACTGTTTTAAAAAATCAAAAATGTGCATTTTTTTTCCAATTTATAAATCATTTCTTCATCTTCTTCATTAAACACTCAGACAGCAGCTGTTGTTGTCTGTCATATGAGTGTATATGCATTGCACTGCTGTTAAAGTGCCTGACAAACAGGCCCAGCACATCCAACTTCGGCGTGTAATTCATTTTGACCGATTCGATTGATTGACAGATGAGCAGACAGACAGACTGACTGACAGACTTACTGATCGATTAATGATTCTTCTTGTCTATGTCTTTTGATTTTTCTATGCAAAATCAAGATTCTGATTTCTTGTTTAAAATACATTTTTTCATTATTTCTTAATAATGATTTTCCATTTTTTATTGCTATTCATATAAGTTACATTTTAGTTTCTATATATATAATTTTCCTTTATTTTTTTTTGATTTTTTTTTTTTGGGGGGGTAACCACTCCAGATTCAACCATGGAGCAACACTTTTAAGTTTTTTTATTTAAATTTTATTCTTTTATATCGAGGATAATGGAATAAGCACTTATGTGCTTTTTTACATCCAGTCCCCGTGTGCATGCAGTTTTGTAAATTCTGTCATCTGTTGCCACCGGCACACAATGGCCTACTCTTACGAAAAGCGGAATAGGATTTAACGTGTGCGCAAGATGTTCTGCATGCGTTCGTACACGGGGCCTCGGTTTATAGTCTCATCCGAAGGACTTTTGGGGAGAGTGGAGTCTGCACTGATGTTAGCTTCAGGGGAAAATATCCCCTTGAACGGGAATCGAACCCAGGTCATCAGATTGCAAGCGCAATGTTCTGACCACAAGGCTATCCCGTCCCCCAAAATTCAAAATTCTACAGGTCTGTAAAGTGGATGAAGCTCAAATGAGTGGTCCCAGTCTTCCCAATGAGCCTATCTACAGCACATTTACTCTGGGTGGGAGCCCTCCAGAGTCTGGAAAATTCCCATGTAGTTATGGGATTCAAACCTGTGACCTTTTGTCTTCATTATGTAATGGACTGATTGATTAATGTATTTGTTTGCTATTTTCTCAACAAGTTTATTTTTCACCGTATAAAAGTGTAATCTTATTCATTTATTCATCAATTGATTCACATTAAATATCCATGCATGTGTTGTGTGTTACTGGTTAATTTTTATATGTACAAGTATACATTGCTTTTATGCATCTGTTCATTTCTGGACAGATTCCAACACAGGGTTTTTTTTGTAAGTCAGTCATCAACGCATGTTCCTGATTTCTGCTATTCATCATGTCATGTCTGATCTGAGTATCACTTTGACATAAACAACTCCTACCACCCACACAGGCATGCACGCACGTGCACACACAAACCTGGTTAATATCCCTATTGAAAGTCATAGATTATATAGATCTCTAGATAGATATAATATTATGCAAGATAGATTTAGATACTAAGATAGGTAGCCATAGATATCTATAGATCTCTCAATAGATAGATACAAGATAGATAGATCTAGATATAATATATATATATTATACTAAGAATAAGATAGGTAGCCATAGATATAGATCTCTAGATAGATAGATGCAAGATAGATCTTGCTCTAGATACTACAGTAGACAGACAGAGACAGACTGACTGGTAGTGATACTAAGATAGATCTCCAAAAATATACAGAAAGGCTGATAGGTAGATAGGTACTTAGATAAGATAGATAGGTAAGTCGGTCAGTAGGTAGGTAGGCAGGTAGGTAGGTAGGTAGGCAGGCAGGCAGGCAGGCAGGCAGGCAGGCAGGCAGACAGACACAGACAGACAGATAGACAGATAGATAGATGGATGGATGGATGGATGGATGGATCCGATGGATGGATGGATGGATGGATGGACGGATAGAAAGAAAGATAGATAGATAGATAGATAGATAGATAGATAGATAGATAGATAGATAGATAGATAGATTAGATTACATTAGATTACATTAGATCATATTAGATCAGATTAGATTAGATTAGATTTGATAAGCAGATTGAGATAGATACACTAAACAGATGCGATAGAAACTAAAGAAAGACAGATCATAGGTAATGTAAGTCTCTGTCCATAAGGACAGCTGCCAGATCACTTTATTTCATGCAGGCAGTCCCCTGATGAAGACACTGTCTGCGACAGCAATGCTGACTTGCCATAGAGAAAGAGATGGAGAGAGAGTCGCAGACTTGCCACAGAGAGAGAGAGAGAGAGGAGAGAGGAGAGAGAGAGAGAGAGAGAGACAGGAGGGGGAGGGGGGGGGGGGGGGGTGAGAGAAGTAAAATCAATAAATGCCAAGCAGCGTTTCCATGGTAACCAACTGTTTCAACAGCCAGCGGTGGCAGCATGTTAAGACCAAGGGGGAATAAACCAGGCGACTTTCAACCCACGACCTATTATGGGTGCAACTAGTTCCAGTCAATAAGTGTGGTGTAAAAATAGTGCCAGGTTCCCAGTACCTTTGGCTTTGCTTGGTTCCTCAAAACGAGAATAAATTATAAAATTGTCACGCTCAGGTTCAGCCCAATAGGACTAGCAGCAACAGTGCAGTGAAGCCAGGAAAAAAAAATTGAGAAAAAAATGTTGTCTTCGGACCCGTTTTTATGCAGAATTTGCATTGTATAAGTAACTAAACATTTTTAATGTGAACACACACACATACACACACACAGTGACACACACATATTCACATCCATTCACACACATGCACGCACCACATGCATGCACACACACACACATTGTCAATTTTTTTAGTTTTCTTTACCCCATAAGAAAAGTAGTCTTACTCAGAATGGCTTTTTCAAGGTTGTCTCTTCATTAAACTTTCATGAATAATCATTAAACAACGAATTTTTGGGGAGAGGGTGTGTGTGTGTGTGTGTGTGCACATGCACACGTGCGTGCATGCGTGTGTGCGCGCACGTGTGTGTGACATGATTGTACATGTATACAACTACATGTGCAAGTGTGCATGTGCATGTATGCACCTATATAACTTATAAGCATAAAATATGCAAGCAAGTGTAATTATCTGTGCAGGTTTGCACAGATGTAAGACTAGTGGCTGTACTCAGTATACTGTACGCATGCATATATATATTAGATATAATAGTATATAATGCACTCACTCACAAATCAGTTTGTTGAAATGACACAAGCATAACAGGTCAATTCAAAATATGAGCAAACGCTTCAAATATCACAAAACTATGCTGTGTTTTTTCTTCCTTTTTTGTTTTGTTTTAATCAGTTAAACTTTGTATATATACATGATGACAAAGTTATATATACTAATTTCAATTCCAGCAAGAACTCAAAATTATCAAGGGCACCTGGACAAGTGGTAGTCTGACTGGAAGTTTTTCATTTTTCTCTGGAGCCCAAAACAAAATGCAAACATATGATATTATCTCCCAGTCCTTCCAATGAAGCAAACACCATAACTTCAAAATCATCATTCTTCCAAAGAATATTGACAATTTATGCCAAGGTCCAAAGCATAGGCACTGTTAGTGTTACAAGTATCTATCTTAGTATCTATAGGCATTTGATACCTTTACCATCATTAAAACTAAAACCATGGTAACTAATGACTAATGTGGCATTTACTTAGACATGTATCATTATCATTCCTGAAGATAAAATATGGCTACCTTAATGCTTGCATTGAAGCTGCAGAGACTGAGTGTCAAAAAGGCACTACAGAATGGTTGGTTTCTCTACAGGAAAAACTTTGTAGAAATTTAAAAAATAATTAAAAGTAAGAAAAACAAAAGAAAGGCAAAGGGGAACAGTTTTCCCCAAACCTTATTTTGATTCTTATTTTTTGATCAAGTTCAATATTAGATATAAAAATCAACTTCAAAGTGTCATCATTACATTTGCCTTGCCATCCCAATCACATGCATTCATGTCTTTTATAAATTTATCTGTCATCAAAAATAATTTGCCAAATATTTTTATACAAATGCTTAATCCCCTTCTTTCTTTCTGAAGTTTACTATTAAAAACAAAACAAAAAACTTAACCTAGTTAATGAACTCTGATTACTTATTGTTAAACTTGACTTTTTTAATGTATTCTACTACTGTGCATGAAATTAAACCCTGCTAATTTTCATGTAAATTTTTGCCACTATTATGATAATTATATTTTTGGGCCAATCCGCCAATCATGTGGACATATCACATGATGGTCAAGTGGCAATAGGCCAACAGGAAGACTCACAGTAAGAGGACTGGAGACAAAGGGCGCGAGAAAAGAGGAAACGAAACAGTCAGGCATGAATGACGGATTCTCACTCTGGCCTAACACTTCAGTCTCAAGCTGCCAGTGCTTCTGTGCTGCTACTGTATCGATCGTTTTAGAAGACAATGGCAGCTATCGCTCAGCTACTGTGCAGCATCTACTTTATAAATTATGTTAATAAACGCTGCCATGGTTATGTGTCAACACACACACATCACTTCACTCACCTGCAACTAAATATTTTTCCAGATCGCAATTTCACACTCAAAACAATGAAACCTTGTGGAATCTTCGAACGCCTGGCTTCACCAGTTTTGAGTGGGAACCACTGAAAATCGCGGATCAACGGGTAGATTTCCCACAGCGGTAGCATACTTCTTAATAAATTATGATAATAGCTGATACTCGTGCATAATGGCGTAAACATGTCCCTCCTACTTACCCGCAAACTTGACCCAAGCGAGGACACTTTATGTGATGTCAGTGGGACCAACGAATGGCTTCCGAGCGGAAGAATGGATTCTATTTTGGGGCACACGGCTGCAGTGTCCCATTTCAAGATTTTCACGAGCCAAACAAAAGGGAGCAGTTCTTTATTGAAATGCATTTTGAATACAATTTCCCGATATTCCTTTACATCTGACTTAATATTACAGCGCTTGTAAATAAAATTATGTATTATTGTATTTCAATGATGAAATACTGCATATTGAATGATAAAAGAGAGCTAAATAATCACAATATTTATTTGGCATCAACTGTTCTCAAAATCTCCCCTTTCGATTAAGAGAAAGCTATTGCGTCTTTGCTATGCTAGCTCATCTCTAATAACCTAAATTGTTGACAAAAGCAGTTACAAGTAGGTCTATACCAGTACCACATACACACCTGATTTTGCAAACAATAACTGATGACAGGCTTTGGGTGTTTCAGCCTAGTCCTACAGTAAAATAATGGTTCCCTCTCATTTTCATCCCAAAGTAGTCACCAACTTAAAAAGCCAATGATCTATGATTTCGTGGGGAAGAAGGGGGGGAGAGAAAATCATTGCAGGAAAGGTTTACATTTGATTTACATTAGGAAAACTGCATATCACCTTGAGTTTTGTTTCCCCAGAGAAGAAAGCATTGCCTAAAAACTTCACACACACCACACACACGCGCATCTATAGGTACCGCTTTGAGTTATATAAAAGAAAAAATAAACAAAAACGCACACATGCACAGGACAGATGAATGGTTTATGGCAGATCTAAATATCTTTCACGTCGGAGCGTTGAAAATATTTTCCAACACATATTTTTAGAGAAATGTACACATTATTATTGTCTGTCTTTGAAAACATGAGGGGGGAAAAACCCAGCATACACATTTCTCAGTTTATTACACAAGACAAACTACTGCATTACCTTCTACGAGTCAGACACAATTTTGTAAGAATGTGAATTCTTTTTTGCAGCAAAACGGGTTTTGTTGTTTTGTTTCTCTCTGCGTCATTGTTTACCCCAATGAGAAACTTCATGGTCCTCCTTCAATAAATTTTGTAGAGAAACAATATTCGGTAGCTCATTTCTTCTTCTTCTTCATCATTCTTTCTTTCTTTCTTTCTCTCCTCACCATCGTCGTCGAACAGCTCAGACATTGTTGTCTGTCATATGAGTGAAAATGCGTTGCGCTGCCGTGCACCTGACAAGTCAAGACCCAGCACATCCAACTTCGGCATGGGAGAGAATTGTTATCTTTTCTTTCTCGCTTCAATGAACTATTACTGTATTAGCAAATCAAACTGTATTAGGCCCCTTTTTGACATCGCTCAATCTCTGATTCACAGTCTATAAATATGCCTATTTCGGGAAATTATTGTTTTATTGTGCTTTGGTTTTGTTTTGTTTGTTTGGGGGGGTTGTTTCTTTGGAAGAGGGGGGGGGGGGGGGGTGTTGTTGGGGGGGGGGGGGGGTTGTTGGTGGGGGGGGGGGGGGGGGTTGTTTGGGAGGGGGGGGGGGGGTTGTTGTTGTTTGTTTCCTGGTTAGTTGGTTTGGTTTGGATTGTTGTTTTGCTTCAATGTTGTTTGTTTCATTGTTCAAATAGTTTTAATTGATCTTTTGAAATTGTGATGTTAGGTTTTCAGTATTCGTGGTTTTTTCCGTAAGGAATTCCATTGTTGTGTTGTAATTTCTCTCTTTTTCCCAATAACTAGTATGTCTCTGATAATCCCACCATATTACTACTTCCCCATTGTGGAGAAACATTAAACAGAAGAAAGATCACACATGCGCACATGCAAACACGCATGCACGCACACGTGCACACATACACACGCACGTGCGCGCGCACATGCACACACATGTGTGCACACGTAAACATAACTTTATCTGCTGGGCACACAAACATGACTACCACCACAAACATGATTAGGCCTAGCACCAATTTCTGTCTACATGCTCTCTCTCTCTCTCTCTCTCTCTCTCTCTCTCTCTCTCTCTCTCCCACACACACACACACACACACACAGAGTTTAGAGAAGTTATACATGAAATGAAAGAAAGCCACTGTGAACAATTATTATTAACAGATTGAAAGGTTTGTGAAAAATTATTATTAACAGATTGAAAGGTTGTGTTTGTGACCAAAATTATATGAATGAAGTGATATTGCAATGAAGTGGATTATGATGAAGGGGCTGGCTGGTTGGTGTGCTAACAGTGAGACTTGAGGCACAGTTTGCAGTGTGTGTTGAAGATGAGAAGGATTGGGAATTTCATCCCTCGTGGGGATGCCAGGGGGGGGGGGGGGGGGGGGGGGGGGGTCTGTCAGTATAAATAGCATCCCCACCTTCGGGAAATTCTCATTAAAAATTTAATCGGAAAAATCCGCTGGGACGTAAATCCAGTCCCCCCCAAAAAAAAATCTATAAATTTTGTGCTAGGAATTCTCTCTTTCTTATTCCTCTCTTTGTTTCTGTGCTGTTCCTTTTCTTCCTGCCTTCTACTTGTTGTCTGTTTTCTGCCTGCGCAGTCCATTTTCTCTGCTTTTTCCCTCCAGAAAGACTCAAAAGATAACAATTCCTTCCCATACCGAAGTGGGATGCGCTGGGCCTGATTTGTCAGGCGCTTAATGGCAGCGCAACGTATTTTTGCTCATGACAGGCAGTAGTTGCTGTCTGAGCGCTCGACGAAGAAGAGGACAAGAAGAAGGGGATTTAAAGAAAAAGATTTTGCATACACAGATATTATGGAATACATCAAAGAATCTGCAAATAAACTTGATAATATTCATTCGATATTTAAAGATAAGAAAAAGAAAAGAAAACGCAACCGTGACAAAATCCCAGCTGCTGCATAGACCTCACACTGTGGAAGCACTGTGTTCTGGTAAAAGATAGAGATTATTCTTCAGAATGTTCATTCGCGAAACAATTGTTAAAACCATGATAATTTCGCCTCTCTTCTACAGGTTCTCTTACAAACTGCTCCTCTCCACCCACTGCGATTTTCTGCAAGTGCTTCCCAGCTGTCGTGAGTTTATGTCAGTGAGCTTTGTCACTCTTGTATACATCCTTGAAGAGTTTATTTATTTTAATTTTTATTATTCTTTTATATCGAGGATAATGGAATGAGTACTTATGTGCTTTTTTTTACATCCAGTCCCCGTGTGTATGTGGTTTTGTAAATCCTGTCATCTGTTTCCACCGGCGCACAATGGCCTACTCTTACGAAAAGCGGAACAGGATTTAACGTGTGCGCAAGAATGTTCTGCGTGCGTTCGCACACGGGACCTCGATTTACAGTCTCATTCGAAGGACTTTTGGGGAGAGTGGAGTCTGCACTGATGTTAACTCCAGGGGAAAATATCCCCCTTGAACGGGAATCGAACCCAGGTCGTCAGATTGCGAGCGCAATGTTCTAACCACTAGGCTATCCCGTCCCTCCGGCACTGGATGCCGTGAAGGACCATACAGCATGTCCTTGGAATGTGGCCGTCCTTTATACGGTGCACATGACCGATCCAGAGGAGACAGGGAGCTGACACAGCAAATGGTGCATGCTGAGGGAGTCTGCCTGTTCAAGAACAGATGTGTTGGTGACTTTGTCCTCCCAAGCAATGATCAGGATTCAGCGCAGACAGCGAAGATGGACACTTTCCAGGCGGTTCTCATGTCAAGCGTATGTTGCCCATGTTTCACTGCCATAAAGCAGAGTGCTGAGAACGCTTGCTTAGTAATAATAATAATAATGTATGGAATTTATATAGCGCTGAATCTTGTAAAGCACAAATCAAAGCGCTCAGATGACATGATTTTTTTAAATATATAATTGTTTTATATCGAGGATAATGGAAAAAGCACCCATGTGCTTTATTTACATCCAGTCCCCGTGTGTATGCGGTTTTGTAAATTTTGTCATCTGTTCCCACCCGCACACAATGGCCTACTCTTTCGAAAAACGGAACAGGATTTAACGTGTGCCCAAGATGTTCTACGTGCGTTCGCACACGGGGCCTCGGTTTATAGTCTCATCCTAAGGACTTTGACATTTAGTTCGATTTTTTTGTCAAACTGGGAAGAAAGGGCGAGGCTGGGAATCGAACCCAGAACCTCACGGTTTACTTGTTGGCAGGCAAACGTCTAAACCATCCTGCCACCTTCCTTCCACTACTCCTTGAGTTTGGTGCTCAGAGTGAAACTGCTGTTATTTCACATTTTTTAGTTTTTTGGACATCAGTACAGCAGTTTTGGCAATGCAGGTATCGATTTCCTTGAAAGCAGAATTCTGAGAACGCTTGCTTAGTACACCTCCAGTTTGGTGCTCAGAGTGAAACTGCTGCTGTTTCTTTTTTTTCTTTTTTAAATTTTATTTTAGTTGGACATCAGTGCAGCAGCTTTGGCAATGCATGGATCGATTTCCTTGTCAAGATGTAGGTTACTTGTGACTCAATATACATTTTTGAAACTGTTTCTAAAGCTCGACTCTACTAGCTTCCATGTCTTGTTGGAAATGTTTTTCTGACTCACAAATAGAACTATTAATCACCAATGCAGCCGAAGTGTGGGAATTGGAAGCAAACCGTATGGTAGAGATGGTTATTACTTTTTGCTATTAATGTTTGTTGTTGTTGTTGTATGTTCTGACTCACTCATCTAATACCGTTTATATCGAGACATAAGCAGATATCCATTGCATATAACAACCACTGTTAAAAGGATTATTCCATTCTATTCCATATTGTTTATAGCCCTACCGATCACAAAAGCCATATCAAGGCATTCAGTTTCAGTGGTTCCAGTGACTTTCATTTCAATTTGGAGTAGTGTTTATCTGCAAAACTAAAGCCATTGAAATAGGTGTATCCAGGATCGATCTTACATTTAAAAAAAAAATGTCCAGTCTTCTTTGTTATATTACATATCATTCGTACTGCCTTTCTGTTCCATATGATATTATTACCATAGGTGCATTTTTATTCGTCTTAGCTAAACTTCCTTGCGGAATGGAGGAGACTAAATCGGTCGAACCTGTGGGCTTATAGACCTGTGCACGTCATAAAGGCCCAGGGCAGTTGGAAATGGGAAAGAGATACCTCCCAACCTTCCAGGCAAAATTGACAGGTTCAATTTTCGACTGCATCCTTGAAGTCGGAATGCAGCTACCTCAATGGTTGGGGTAAAAAACCGATCACATATGCAAAAATCTCACCATTGTTTGAACCTCTGTACTGAGCTCTAACGATCGTGAAAAAGCGTAAACTTAAGTGGTATGGGCATGTCACAAGATCCCAAGGAATTACAAAGACAGTTTTGCAAGGCACTGTCCAAGGAGGAAGAAGAAGAGGCAGACCAAGGAAGAGCTGGGAGGATAACATCAGTGAATGGACAGGCTAGAACTCAACAAACCTGAGAAAGGCAGAACAGAGAGAGGAATGGAGGGAACTGGTTGCTGAGTCTTTGAGGGTGCCCCCACGGTCGTCAGACTACGGGACAGATAGATAGATAGATAGACTGAGCTCTAGCTGAAGAAAGAAAAAAAAATCTGATGTCTTTTGGCAGAGTCTGTACCAAAGAAAGGACAGTGATTGACGTGAAGGAGTTAATGTTTGCAAGTAAATTTACATGAAAGGCTTCTGTTTTCAGGTTTTGTTTTTGATTTTGCTTTTTTTTTTATAGATCAGATTTTCAGTTTTTCCATTGTGCAACTATGAATTGATAGAATCACATCCCTAGGCTAAGGAGGTTCTGTTTTCAGTTAGTATGACCCAGACCTGATTCAGAAGATAGTGTTATCAGTTCGGTTTTTTTTTGGGGTGCTTTTGGTGGTTTGTACATTTTACACCTCTCTCAGTCGTGGCAGTGAGTGAGAGAGAGAGAGAGAGAGAGAGAGAGTAAATTTCAGGCTGCTCTCCCTGAGAGAGGGCATGCATTAAGTGCAGAACCACCCTGTAAAATGGCCTTGTTCCATTTCCTTATGAGCGTGGCTATTTCCAGGGATAGTTTACTGCGAGTTCTATATGCGAGTTCTTCTACATGCGCTAAATATGTTGCAACAAGAACATCAGTTATTGTCTCACCCCAAAGACTTGCACTCAGACTGCTACTCGTGGTCTAAAGGATGGAGGAGAATAAGGCTTCAGACAGGAATTCACTCTTAAACCTACGATCTTTTGCTTTCTAGACAGGCAGGTTATTACATAGATATCTGGTCCATATGAACAAGAGAATGTGCATTTAGGATATATGGTAAACAAATAGGAAGACATGACATCATACTTTTAGTGCAGTGTAAGCACACTAACATGAAATATTAATTTCGTTTAAGAGAATTGTAGCCAACAATTTCTTAACTACAAGGAACGGGTAATTCTGTTTCTTTGTTTCAATAGCAGTTATAACGCATGCAGCAAGGAGGAAAGTGGCACTTGCTTAACAAGTAAATTGTGAGGTTCTGGGTTCATTTCCCAGCCTTGCCTTTTCTTCCCAGTTTGACGAGAACATCGAAGTGAATGTCAAAGCCTGTCAGTTGAGACTATAAACCCGTGGCCCAGTGTTCGACTGCATGCTGAACATCTTGCTCAACTGTTAAAAGCCCTTCCGCCTTTTGGAAATGTAGGCCATTTCGTGCCAGTGAAAATGACAAAATTGTTAAAAAAAGCAAACAAAACCTCATGCAGAGAGAGTCGTGGTTTTACACCATTAGAATGCTGCTACCTAGATGGTGTGTGTGTGTGTGGGGGGGCTATCACATGCAAAAATCTCACCATTGGCGAACATCAGACCTCTAGCCAAGGAATGTAAAAAACTGATTTTTCTAACATGTTGTTACATAATGACATCTATTTAAATTCTTTAAAAACTGATTTTTCTATCATGTTGTTACGTAATAACGTACTTAAATTCTTAAGGTAAATGATAGCAATACAGTAAAGCCTTCCTGTGAAGAGTTACCTATTTGGGAGAGACCACCATGATAATAACACATATCTCCAATACATTGTCACATTGCAGGGTGGGTCTTTGGTTTGTTACTTTGGCTGGATCATGCCATTCTGAGGCAATTTTATGTGGCGCGCGTGTGTGTGTGTGAAAGTCAAACTTTTATTTTCAGATGGTACATAACATTGAATAAGCAGTTACTGTGTAGTTGAAGTCATCTTTCTAAATGTGTGTGTGTGTGTGTGTGTGTGTGTGTGTGTGTGTGTGTGTGTGTGTGTGGTCCTTTTTTTCTATGGTGGCCCCAAGTGTCCATAGGTCATTTTCCATACATAACTTTGTTCTCTATCTGAGGGCAGGGTGCTATCTTCTACTCCCTCGCCTGGGAAGACATAGAGGAACTAGTAAAGGTTATGAGGCCCGATGATGGGATTTCTCTCCACATGCATTCTTTCTTTGCGTTTGTTTTAATAAATAACACAAAACAAAGATTTCTCAGCAGTGATTTATTGTAAAGCTTTATTGTGAAAAGCAGTCACTTAAAACACATACCAATCAATATAGTTCTCCACTCACCCCCCAAAAAACAATACTGACTATCATCACAGTACTAAGTAGGAAGATTCCTGACTCTGGCCATTAGAACAACAGGCAAGACAAAATACATTTCCCTTCATTGTATATATACTTGCAAGCTTTTGGTTTCAATCTCAATATTGTCTAGTGAAGTGAGGTAAAAGGCCCAGGTTTTACAGGCCTATTTCTAGCCTCCAGTGGTGTCAGGACTGTCGGCAGACGACACGAAGCATCGAAAGAAAGAGTATCATAGTATCTAAACATCCATTCCAACAGCTGTGCAGGAAGAGTGCAAAAACGCTTAACACTAGGTCTTAGAGCAAAGGTCCACATGCCGCAACAACAATCCTGACAAAAGAAGAAAAAGAAAACAAAAGGTTGGAACTGGAAGATTATCCAAAAGAGCCCCATCTTTAATCCTCAAAACCTGATATAAACTTACAGCCGTTTATCAAACAATCTTGACACAACTTTCAAGTACCAACATCCTAGGTGAGACAGAGACTGCATTTTTTATCTTCATATGGCAACAATTGTTTTTCAACCAAACAACAACAACAACTAACCAAACACACAAAAAAATCCTTCAAAGTCCACCAAAATCCCTAACCACTGAATCAATTCTGAAGTCCAATCCTTAGCTGGCTTGAACCAAGGAGTAAAATGAACACTCTGGGGTACTTCATTCAACCCATGCTACTGTCAACATGCCTGATATCGTTGAAACAGTTATGTAACTTTCTTAGAGTTCTTGCAAGAGTTTAGCCCATTCAGCCAATTTCACAGAAATGCAACGATTAACAAAAAAGAAAAAAGAAAAAAAAAGAACAGTCACTTGGAAGCACAAGGAGTGTCCTCCTTCCAATTCTTGAAAAATCAAAAATGAAAGAAGCATAATTCTATGAATAAGTTGGTGGTACTAGGAAGAACGGTAAATATAAGCCTGGAACAGTCAAATACTAAATTATCTCTCTTTCACACAAAAACCACACAGCTATCTTTTAAACAGCGAATAAAGCAATTCGCATATCCCAACTGCAAAATGTAAAATGAATGCAACTGATTCTCAGTTCATTTGGCGTAGAACACATTTCTTGATGAAATAAAAATAGATGAATGAGACAGAAAAACAACCAACAACAACAACAAAAAATACAAAAAAGAGAGAGAGGAGAGAGAGAGAGAGAGAGAGAGAGAGAGAGAGATGAAATTTTTATCCCCAAATTTTTTCTAGAGGGTGGATAACAGAGTTCCTCCCAATCAAAAAAAAAAAAAAGTCCTGCTACCCACAGGAAAATTGAAAGACTATGGCAAAAAAGCTTTCAAACAATGATCTATGAACCAAGATGAAATAAGCAAGCCACCTCCATATATCATTCTCATCCTACAGTCCCGCATGCTCTTTAGAATACATACATGTACATGTTACCACTTTTCGAAATGCCAAGCTGGAAAGTAAACATCATGTATGACACAATAACATCAAAGACTGGAAGCAAAAATAACATACACTATATATCAGTACATACATATGATCATGTCATTCAGAATAACATCATGGTACTTGCTTCACACCATCACACATTTTTGGGTTTTTAAAAAATATAAACAGGCATGAAATGTTCACTTAGTATTTATTCACATACTCCAATTTTTAACTTAAAATTCTTTTTTTTATTTATTATATTTTTTACTGCTGACTCATCCTCTGTGTCACACCTTTCCTACTGCTTCCAATCTACTCATTCCAATCTTACATCCCTGAAGTCGGAATGTGGCTACCTAAATGGTAGGGGTGAGGAAGGGTGGGGGGAGGTAGCATACGCATAAATCTTACCATTGGTGAACCACAGAGCTCTAGCCAAGGAACAAAACACAACAACAACAAAAAATCCAATCTTGCCACCCTTGCCACACCCAACTTGTCCTATCAAATCCTCAGGGCCTTGAGTTCATCGGAAGTTTAAATCAATATTAGGCCACACTGAGACCACCCACCAGAAGGGCCCTGCAGTGCTGGTGGGTCATTTCAGTGGTGTTCAATGGTGCCTGTTCTGAGACAAGCATATGCATTTGCTCAGCACCCCACTGACAACAATATCAACTAAGTCTGAGACTGAGATTGAGTGAGACACTCTCCTGGCTCAGCAACCATCACAGTACCCTCCCAACAACCTCCCACAAGTCTCCAGACCCCGAAGGCTTTGACACAAACTCACCACCGGCACAGAAGTGTAGTGGAAACCGAAACTGAGATCATCACGAGACTGAAGCAGCAGGGACCACAACAATATCACAGGCAATTTTTCTTTTATGGCATGACAGCTGGTGCTGATAAGGATGGATTAGCAACGATGCTCCTGAAGTGCACCTGCTTTAAGACTTTTTGACAAGAGCTGTACTCTATGAGCTCTATCATAATGTATACCGGCATCCACCAGGTCTGAGAGAGACAGACACCACCTGCAGTGTTGGTTAAGTAATTTGAGTAACATTCTTGCAAACTGTATCCATGAAGATGCCTCAGCTCTTAGCAAACTCTCTCAGGGTAGGAGCCAGCTGGAGTCCTTAATAATCCTATTTTTCTCGTGGATTTAAACCCAAGATCTTTCAATCAAGTGGCTAGACGAGTATTTACATACTTTTTATTCACACATATATATATACAGCAAACAATTCAACAGTTTGCTTCAAAAAATGTATTCAAAGATGCAAATTTCCCCTTTTTCTGATGTGGTAATTATAATGAAGAAAACCCATATATGTTACATACTTATATAAACAAGTAAATCGGCTAGTTTAAAAATTAATTTTTAAAAATGACACAAACAACTACAAAACCCTTAAATAGTAAAACTGATAGCTGGTAAGATTAACAAGAAGACTGCAAGAAAGCATTTTCCTAATATCTGGAGTCAGTAAATTCTACATTTGAACTCCATGAAAGGAAAACCACTTTTCTTCTCTTAAACAAACACTCCACATTCAAGTTATCATAACTAAAACATATACCATCATCATCTTATCAGTTTGGCATTTGCCTTTGCAAATGTGTGTGTGTGGAAATGTAAATACAGGTCATATACACCAATATGCATACTGACATTCAAGTGCGCGCACACACACACACACACACAGAGGAATAAAATGTTAACCCTTTTCCATGAAAAAGAAAGTACTCAAACATGAAATACTCTGTAGCATAAATGTGATGGTGTGGTAACTAGATTTCCTCCCATGCGATCAGAGCAATGTGTTACTATTTTGGGACATACCTGCAAATTGTGCAGCGCTCTGTTTCCTTGGGTGGTGGTTGAATACTACCCATTGCATACACTTTGCCTTTGAGGTGAAATGTAGTATTTATGCAGCCTCTTTCTTAGAGGCCACATCCTCCCTGTTCATACTGTACTGCCATTGCATTGTGGCAGATCAAATATCTCCACTCTCTTACAAAAAAAAAGAGTGAGCATCAAAACAAAAAACCCCAAAGCTTATCCATTGCACAAATTTGTATTATACATCCACCATGTAGACTAAGTCCTGTTATTTTGAAATGCCCATATATTAAATCAACAAGGAGACTGCACAGAAGCACCAAAATCATCTTACGCAATAATTGTCAAATACTGGAATGCTTCTCAATCCTAACAATAAATATCAAATACAGGAATGCTTCTCAATCCCAATAAACATCAAATACAGGAATGCTTCTCAATCCTAACAATAAATATCAATTACAGGAATGCTTCTCAATCCCAACAATAAATATCAAATACAGGACTGTTGCTTACTTTGTTTATTCCCATGTAAAGCAGGGTCCCTTCCCGATGGTGTGTCACCTTGTTGTGGTGGGATGGCTTGCGCGCTTCAATGACCCCCAGAGCTATGTGGGCGGGGGCTTGGCCTCTGGCAGGTTCAACCATGCTCAACAGGTCTGTGGGGGAGGAGCCTAGACTAAACATGCACCCTGGTCCTCCAGGTTGGGGGTTGTGCATTGGGCTAACGACCCATTCACTTAAAAACTAGTTTGTTACGGAAACTGCAACATTACCTCTTACGAGCGACATGGTTGGGGAAGAGTCCTCTCTGGTAGAGCCTATGACGCGTGCTGGTGTTCGGGAAGCCAGTGCGCCGACAACTCTTCTGACATGGGCCGAGCTGAAGAGGATCTCCCAAAACCGAGTTCGTTGGAGGGGTGTTGTTGCAGCCCTATGTTCCCCAAGGAACCAAGAGGCATAAGTCAAGTCAAAGCAGGGTCAGTAAAAACTGAAGCAAATGGAGAAGAAGATCATGTCAGTGTTGTTGGGTGCAGTGGCTAATGCCATACCTGGTGATGTCAACAGGTGAGATGCAAAACTACAGATAATACGACAAAATATCCATAAACTATGTTTTACTGTGCTCTCAATTCTTTTTTTAAAGTTCAGAAATATTGCTGCAAATGAGGGATGAGTGCCTTGCTCCCTAAACCACCTATGAGAGGGTGTGTGTGTGTGTGTGTGTGTGTGTGTGTGTACACACACTAGAATGTGAACATGTATATTGTTTGGAGCTGTATGCAAAAGCCTCAACCTTGGCAAGTTTTAACACTTCCACTTCTTACTATTTTCAAACTTTTCCCCCTGTCTTACATACAGACTTATGAAAGACAGAGAACAGGCTTTTGTGTATCTGGGCCTGGTTTAGCTTCCATTTCATTTCATGCTGTATATATATATATATATATATCCCCATGGACCATGAAAGCTTTATCAAGGCCGATACCTCATTCAGTTTCTGTACCTCCAATAACGTTCACTTCAAGTTCAAAATCAATGCCTCCAAATCCCTTCAAATATCATACATCATCAAAACAAAGATAATCCTCCCAATATTAAATAACAAAGTACCGTGACTATTTCATTCCTTGTGTTCAATAAAAAAATAAAAATAAATGAAGGCTGTGCTGAGGATGCCAGCTATTCCACTTCATCATCATCCAGGTTACATACAAAATTAAGAAAGACTGAGAAGAGGCTTGTGTAAAGAAAAAGATAATGAACACATCCAAGCAATAAAAAAAAATATATATAAAAATGCCATATGGACAAATAACAATGCAGAAAAAAAACATCCTGTGCCCATCCGGTGTTTGCAATATCACTATCTTGTCACCAGAACAAAACAACACCGGCAAAAGGTCACATAACATCGGAGTACCCCCCCAAAAATTGTAAATTTTGCTTGTAAAATGGCAGAAGAACAGACTGGGAAGACAGAAAATAAGCAAGAGGACGAGAGAGGATAGAAGGTAAAGGAAAAGGACAGACACAGAGTGATAGAAAAGGGGAAATTTCTAGTATATAGTTTCCAGAAGGTGGGAATGCTATTTATAGTGAAAGAGCCTTTGACATCCCCATGCGGATTGGTCTGACTGTGTTGATGAGGTCATCTATAAATAATCTTGATTTGTGTAGAATTTTTTTTTAATCTTAAAGTACAATTAACAGACTGTACAAACTCATTTTCAAAACATGGCACTGGCATGTTAACTATAAGAACACATACCTTGATATAAAATGCAGAATCAAAGCAGCAGCACCAAAATCTCTCAAATGATTGATCAATACTGACTAGGAAAACAGTGTATAAGATTATTAGCGAACATCATGCAAAAAAAAAAAAAATGGTTTCGTCATCTGAGAACAGTGATGAACTTTCCGGGGTATCTTCTTCTTTGATCTGTTAGCCAAACTTTATAATCACAGCAGCATTTGTGTCACATCACCACCAAATATAAATAAATACAGAAATAGTTTACAGCAAAACATAGAAGAAAAAAAAAAGGACTGAAAATAAGCATGTGGATTTGCACATGCACACTAGCTCTTAGCAAACTTTTTTTATCAATCACTTTTTAGGCCCAAAACCTGATTTAAAAAAACCAAAGTCATCATATTTTTCACAAAAACAACAGATGTGAAAGACTTTTTTAAAAAAACTTCTCTTTTTGCAAACTCTCTCTCTCTTCTCTCTCTCTTTTTTCTTTCAAACATATTGCTTGCGCTTTGGTGTTTATACTTCTTCCCCATTTGTGGGATGGATGAAAAAAAAAGGTCATTGTACTTAATCTACTACCCTCTGTAATTAAAATTTCTTATTTCATAAATGTCATCTCTCCCTCTCTCTCTCTGTATTCGGTCATTCGGATGAGACTATAAACCAAGGCCCTGTGTTCGAATGTATGCAGAACATCTTGCGCACACGTTAAATCCTGTTCCGCTTTTTGGAAGAGATGGCCATTGTGTGCCAGGTGGATACAGATGACAAAATTTACAAAACCGCATACACACGGGGACTGGATGTAAAAAAGCACATGAGTGCTTATTCCATTATCCTCGATATAAAAGAATAAATAAATAAAAATAAATAAATAAATAAATGCATTCCCTTACTGGATGGGATGCTTATTATCTGGTTTTCTACTGTACTTGTGACTTTGCAGGAGGTCTGCCCACTGGCCTCAGACAACACATACTGACTTCAGAGCAGCTCATTTGACTATACAGGTTGCATGCTGGATATTTTCATGTTCCCCAAATCCACCTAATACTGACATCAATTACGGATCTTTAATGTGCATATTTGATCTTCTGCAGGTGTATATATACACAAAAGGAATTAAGGCTCTGGCATCTAACACTAAAAACAAAAAAAGGACCTCCCTCCCCTCTCCTCTTGATCCAAACTAGAGAAAGGCTGACAATTTCAATCCACTGGTCATTGCGTCTCTCACCAACGTACCTGCAGGTAATGAGGTAGGGAGCAACTATCGTCATCATTTGTGGAAAAACAGGAGGACCCCACACTAGTTATCTCCCCAGCATTTTACATGTACACACAGCAGCAATGGGAAAGGAAGCGCACAAGCATACAGTAAATTTTGCGTAAGCCAGAGCAAGCTGCTACATCTTCAAAATGCTATACAAAATAAGCAGACAAATGTATAATTTTCACTTGATTTAAAGAAACCATGAGATTACGAGACTTCTCTCTCTTTTTTACCCCCCAAACATTAAGTACGTTGCATGAATATCAACAATACAGTTTCATATTTAAAAAAATTAAGCACATATAGAATATAAAATTATCTCAATAAATGAACTTAACTTAAGTACACTTCAACATCAAAGATCTGGAAAATTCTTTAAGAAATAAATCAAAATGGGATTCATTTTAGGAACAAGAGTTAACAAAGCAGGCCACAGTCAGAGAATGAATTATGAAAGCACTTTGTGGTCAGACTCCATAATCACAATTAATGATGTCTCAAGAGCCCGAGCTTAGTCTGTGAACAGTATGTGTACCTTTGTGATCATGATAAGCATATAGCAACATACATTTTTACCACTCCCAATTTTTCAGCCCTCATTGCCATTAACCCATTATTAAAAAATACAACAAGCAGCTGGAAGCATGACTTATTAATACTTTCAAATACATCAAATTTTTGGTTAAAAGTTCAATATTATAAACCAGATAACTGGAAGCACTAATCAATAAATTATATATATATATACCAGCAGTGCTAACATGACAGGAATAAAACACAGGCTGATCTATAATGGATAGTTATCAAGCTTCTGGTTCTCAAGGCAAACAATCTCTCATGGAGTTCATAACCCGGTCAAAACTTACAGGAACAATCCATAGTTGACAACACAATCCAGGAGACAATTAAAAAATATCAAACACAGACAATTAATGTAGACATTAGGTTGTTTGTGCTTGAAAGACAAGATACTGACAATTTCTTAACCTTAACATGGTGAACAAATAATCATGAGGAAAAATATGATTTCCTTTAGGAAAACAAAAGTGACCGATGCCATACTGGAGTGGTTAAGACCATTTGACTTCAATCCCATGGGTCCATGATGTTGTGGATTCGAATCTTAGCAGCATCTGGTGAATTAAGGGTGGGGAGTTTTGCAATCTCCTAGGCCAACTTCAAGTCCACACCTGCCAGTGCCTGAATTCCCTTCATGTATATACATATTAGAAGATCAAATATGCACATTAAAGATCCTGTAATTCAAGTCAGTGTTCAGCAGGTTATGGAAACATGAACATACGTTAAGTCAGAATATGGCTATCTTCATGGTGGGAAAAACATTCGCATATGCAAAATCTCACCATTGATGAACCTTGTAATTCTAGCCAAGGAACAATTAAAAAAACCCCAACAACAAAACAAAAAAGCTGCTGATGGGACACTATGAAGTAGGGTCTTCATGGAATCTACAAATAACTGCTTATGTCTAAAAAGAGAAGTGAACAAGAAACTGTCACTGGCCATGCAAACATCACAGGCCGTATGCTCAAAGATTTCTTTCAACAGCTGTGATCTGCATGTCACAGCAGTACACCTTTCCACACAGGCATTGAACTACAAGGCCTAGACACCAGTTCCTGTGAGTGGCCTCCCAAAACCAACACACACTCTTGTTCGAATTCTCTCAGCATCAGTGAAAACATTTGTTCTCTTCTCTCCCCTCTGCCTGCCCCGTTTTTGCTTTTTTTGGGTTTCTTTCCATTTGTGCTTTCAGACATGACGTTTTCTAAAGGTCTAGGAGAACTTACCCTGGGTGAAACCCGGTTTTCTCCTGTAGCTTCTGTTTCAGCATGGATCAGCGATACAACCTCACTCATTTCATTCTCAAACAAAGATGGGTCAGATTCCAAGGCGTCTGCTTGATCTGTGGGAGGCTGGAATTCTTCCCACAGCCTGATATCTGATGGTGAAGTTGTGCTCCAATGCTGCAGCTCAGGTTGATCCACCTGACTGCATGCTTTCTCTGGATCATTTGCTGAAGACCTCTGCAAATCTGAAACCTTTGTTGTTATTGGTGACTGAGGAAACACAGACTCTAGTTTCACCTCACCAGGCTGACAGGACGGTTTGTACCAGTCCTTGCAGCCCCTTGCCTGGAGAGGACATCCATTCTGATTCCACTGGGAAAAGACAGGGAGCAAACCATCACTGAACAACTCCCCCACATCCTCTGTCCATAACTGATACTGCTGGAGAGGACAAGCGCTTCTAGACGCGCAGGATGCTAACACTCCATCTGGACTTGGAAAACTGACCAAACCCAACTCTTCAAGGAGAACGTCCTTTGCCTCTGGCGACACTTTCAGAACAGGAGAATCTGAAAGGTCAATCAGGTCAGGAACCGATTTTTGGGAGTCGAGTACAGGTTTCTGTGAATCATGAACTTGAGGTGATTGGAGGGCAGTCTCTTCACGCACGCTCTCAGGTGACTGCACCGAGAGATCAGGGTTACCAGAGCTTGCAGAGGAACTCTGGTGTATGCGCTCTTCCTTCAACTGAACATATCTAGATCCCTTCTTCAAAAAGGGCTTGAAAGACAGGTTGCCCTTCTGTGATGAAGTTGCTGGGATCAACGCCTCTGTCAGGCTGACATGGACGCGAGTATCAGAGGTGTCTGCGACGTTTTCATCACCATTTGTCTGCTTGCCATTCCTGGAAAGAGTGGATGAGGCACTCTGCTCCTCAGCAGTGTCTCCTCCTGTCCCCTTAGGCCCCGCTTCTTCCATTCCACTGTTGTCCATCTGCAAACCAGTCTGATTCTTCTCTTGGTCCCAGCAAGGACTAGAACAGGTTCCAGCAGGTATGCCTTTAGGAGAGCTGTCTGCTGCTTCCTGGGATGGGCTGTAGCTAATGCACGAGGTAGGAGTCTTGGCTGCAGGCTGGTCTGGGCAGTAGGAGACACAGGTGTGAAACGACAGAGAAGGAAGCCTGTTCACCTGACTGACTTGCTGCCATGTGCTGGTGTCTGAAAAGGAATTCCAGTCGCTGTGTCAGTACCACCATAAGAAGAGAAGTCAGCATTGACATGTTTAACATCACAAGATAATCCAGACACTAAAAAAATAGCAGGAGGCACCGTGGTCGAGTGGTTTAGGCGGTCAACGCGTGATCCAGAGGTCGCGGGTTCGATCCCCGCTCGGCTCGGTGTTGTGTCCTTGGGAAAGACACTTTACTCCTATTTTCCTCACTCCACCCAGGTGTACAAGTGGGTACCAGCTCTGCTGGGGAAGTATCTGGCGACAGACTAGCGTCCTGTCACAGGGGTGGTGAAAAACCATCAGTTCGCTTAACGCTACAGAAACCGGGATAAGCTCCGGCTCTATGGGCCTTCTGGCTCGAAAGAACATACTTACTAAAAAAATAGCGGCAATGTGGGTAATAATCAAGAGGATGGTATAACAAGAGGATGACAAAGCAGGCTTCTGATCCTAAAGGCTGACTTGTGCTCTCCCCCCCAGCCTGCTACTCTTTTAGATCTCTATGACAATTTTCATGACTGTTCTCAGACTTCCTATTTTTCCACATGCAGTTAAGTAACACATTTTTTCCTTACACCAGAGCTCCCTAACTGGATTTAGCCAAAAGCACTGAGACATCACAGAATATATAGCAACCTCCCTAAACTGAACTTCTTGAAACGCTCAGACAGCAACTATTGTTGTCTGTCATATGAGCGAAAATGCATTGCGTTGCCATTAAGCACCTGACAAGTCTGACCCAGTGCATCCAACTTTGGCGTCCTAAACCAAACCAAACCAAACAGTTGTAGAGGTAGGTAACAGCAACACTTACCAAAGCTGAAGCACCAGACATCGCTGACTGGTCTTCCCTGACACTTTCCACCAACCACTACCATGTGACGGTGCATCTGAAACAACAACAACAAAAGAACATACCTTACATACAATATCAGGAGAATCAGATACTTTGGGCCAGTCAGAAGTGACTTAGAGAACAGTTCATCTATGGATCAGTGGTCTAGCAGTTACACACCTGTCTAGAAAGTGAAAAGTCCAGGTTCGAAGCATGTGGTGGTTCAATCCCCCAAACTTTTCCCCCATCCACTAGACCATGAGTGGTGGTCTGGATGCTAGGCTTTTGGATGAGACAATACACTAAGGTCTCAAGTGCAACATGCATTCAGGGTATGTAAAACAACCCAGGGTAACAAGAGAGTTGTCCCTGGCAAAATTCTGTAGAAAAAAGCCACTCTGATAGGGCAACAAGTACACATGCAGACAGGGAAATTAGACAGAAGTATAATGTGTCTGTCAAACTGTAACCGCCCTTCATATAACGATTCCACGCCAAAGTCAAATGTGCTGGGCCTGACTTGTCAGGCGCTTTATGGCAGCAAAATACATTTCAGCTCGTATGACAGACAACAATAGTTGCTGTCTGAGCATTTGACAAAAATATATGACAATTACCAAAAGATTTGGACTTGATTGGACAGCGCTTCACGAATGATTTCATGAAAAGGAACACAGTCGAAAGCTGTAAGCGCACACGTGGTGGTAACCCCTCTCTCCCCATAACAACGTACCACTGATGCCGCATGCCCTGAAAGACAAGGTGGGGATCCAAGGGCTTTGACTTTCTTCCACTGGTGCAACACTGAAACATGACACACATATGACCAAAGTCAGATCCAGACTGTTGTGCTGTTTAGCTAATGATGTAACAAATGACATACATCCTCTTCATCTTCAAAGTCAGATTCAGACTGTTGTGTTGTTTAGCTAATGATGTAACAAATGACATACATCCTCATCATCTTCAAAGTCAGATTCAGACTGTTGTGTTGTTTAGCTAATGATGTAACAAATGACATACATCCTCTTCATCTTCAAAGTCAGATTCAGACTGTTGTGTTGTTTAGCTAATGATGTAACAAATGACATACATCCTCATCATATTCAAAGTCAGATTCAGACTGTTGTGTTTATTAGCTAATGATGTAACAAATGACATACATCCTCATCATCTTCAAAGTCAGATTCAGACTGTATATTAGCTAATGATTGTTGTTAATGTTGTTCCACAGCTAGAGCTCTGAGTTTCACCAATGGCAAGATTTTGTGAATGTGACCATTTTTGCCCAACATGAAGGTAGCCACATTATGACTTCGGGATGTATGCTGGGTATATTTGTGTTTCCATAACTCACCAAGCACTGGCATGAATTACCGGATCCTTAATGCGCATATATGATCTTGTGTATACAAACAAAAGGAATTAAAGTACTTGCAGGTCTGCAATTGAACTTGACCAGGAAGACTGGATGCTCAAAAGATCTCCAATTATCAGCAAAACATTTTTGGACATTTCATTCTAGGCGACCAAAGATGTTTTTAGATATAGTGTGCTGCTCTGGGTTAACAAAACAAAACAATAACAAAAAAGCAGCAGTCTTTAGAGAATGGTGAGTTATTCTAAAAAATTCGTTTCATACAATAGTAACACTGACAGTCATATAAAGGAAGGTAAAGGAGTCCCATAACCTATAAGGTCGTAGGGGAGCGAGGCGTCAGAGACCTCACTTCTCTAGGGCCAGCATCTTGAGGGTGGCGCCCATCTCCTCTCCCTCGTTGCTTTATCTTCCCTGACCCTAAAGAGGGCAGGTACCCATTTACAGCTGGGTGAACTGGGGGAACTGTACTGAAGCCAAGGCGCGCAAACGGTCACCCATCCAACTGGTAACCACGCTCGACGCTGCTTAACTTGGCTGGGGGAAAGTGAGTGCTCCGACCACTGAGCTATCCCGTCCCCAGTCATATACACTATGTAAATTTCTATCTAACCTTAACAACTGACGAGACTTTCAATGTCAACATTCAATAACTCTAACACGGACTTCATTATCCTATGAGATTGTCTGTTCATCTTCAGAAATCTGAGCTGGACCCATACAGCTGATTTTAAACTGCATTTAACCCATAGCACCCTGAGGTCACCCAGTACATTCTCATACAATTCAGGACTGTCAAGGGAAGTAATTTTTACAACTTTCAATAGTCACTAACATTAAAAAAAAAAAAAAAATTATGCTATCTTTTACTGCAAGAAATGTCATTTCCTGCATTCTGCATTAAATAAAGTACACACTGGGCCAGGCAATTTTTGTATTCATGCAGTTGTTTACAACCCCCAAAAAAAAATCACGATACCTCATCACTTTTTGCTATTCGTATGGCAATCACGATCTCTTCTACTAAACTTGTAAACAACAGCTTGTAGGCCACTCTGCCCCATCTGCTTTATCAGTCTTAACAATATTCCAATGGAAAAAGCCTTTAGATCTGCTCTATGGACGTCCAAATCCTCTCTCAGCACACATCCCTGCCATTGCCCATAACAGAATTTATTTAGCAAACTTAAAAAATTCATAATTTGCTTAAAACCTCACTGATTTGGACACCGTAAAGTGCAAACAACATGGCCACTTCTTGTTCACGCAAAGCAGCAACTCTCACAAGAATCTCGTTTATGTAAACAACAATAGCGGTGCCCATAGTAAGCACATATTTGAGGGCGTTTTTGGGCGTTTGCAGGAAAGCTGGGTCTATTTTTACCAGGGCGTTTGTGGACGTTTGCAGTGGTGATGGGTTAAGAACAGATTCTGCCAGCACGCAGCTCTCTCCTCCGCTCCCAAGGTACTTACAGAAACTGTATCTCCACAGATCTGATTTGGGCTGCAGACCTGCCATTCCCCCAAACAGCCACATAGCATTGTTGGCCACGACTGCTGAATGGCTGTATCTTCCCCCAGGATGGGTCGGAGTTATAGCTCTTAGTTTCATCCACTTCAGCTCATCTGAAAATTGTAATTAGCCTGTTTTACTACTACCTTACACACAAAAGTATGCATAAAGCATCAATATATTGTTTGTATACATTCTTACCAGAGTATGATATATCCTCAATGTGCAAATGCATGCAGAACATCTTGCACACATTAAAACCTGTTCTGCCTTTTGGAAGAGTAGGCCATTTGTGCTGGTGGGAATGGATGACAAAGTTTACAAAACTGCATGCACATGGGGGCTGGATGTAAAAAAAGCATGCCAGTGCTTATTTCATTATCTTTAAAAAAAAGAAAAAAGAAATGAACAAATACATAAATGAATAAATAAATAATGAGAAATACTTTATGGCTTTTCAATAGAGTACGTTCTATGGTCAAGTGAAAGTGCTAAAGTGACTTACTAATTAATATCCTACTATTATCAAACCCCGGGTTCAATCCCCGCTCGGCTCGGTGTTGTGTCCTTGGGAAAGACACTTTACTCCTATTTTCCTCACTCCACCCAGATGTACAAGTGGGTACCAGCTCTGCTGGGGAAGTATCTGGCGACAGACTAGCGTCTGTCACAGGGGTGGTGAAAAACCATCAGTTCGCTTAACGCTACAGAAACTGGGAAAAGCTCCGGCTCTATGGGCCTTCTGGCTCGAAAGAACATACTTTTTTTTATCAAACCCAGTATGGTCTCTGACAATGTCTTTTGCATATTCCTTGACTTAGATTTAGCATATCAAGAATATATCCCCCCCCCCCAAATAACCAAACACATTTCCCTTACAATGACAGGATTACGAATAAAGAACTATGGAGAATGTGCAAAGTTGATGATCTGAAGTCTGTTGTTAGTACCAAAAGACTGCGCTGGTTTGGGCACGTTCAACAGAAAGTAGACCACCACATCATAAAAAGAGCAATGAACTTCGTAGTGGATGGAAAGAGACCAAAGGGAAGACCTAGCAAGACCTGGGCTGCCTGTATTGCAGATGATCTTAGAGAAAGGGGCACAAATAAGGAGGAAGCTCAAAACAGAGAGATGGAGAAGGCTCATCAATGTCAAACCTCCCCTGGGAGAAACATGACAAAAAAGGAAGAAGTAGAAGATTTCCCTTACAAACTCTGTTGCTTCACCCTTTGACAGTGGCTGCATGACTCATTAGACAGAATGAAAATTTTGTTACTGCCAAAAGTGTTAGAAACATGGGGAGGGGGGGGGGGGGGGAATCAAACAATAACACATTTTGTTGTAAATAGTATCATTCGAAAAAAATGAACATGATGCGTACTTCACAGGGTCGAAGACTGAAAGTACACATCATGTTTCTTCTTTCAATAGTCATATTTACAGGCAAATTATCCTTTTTTTTCTCTTTAGACAGTCATTCTCCCATGGGGATGCTGGGGTGGGGGTGTGGGGTGGGGGCCTGTTAGTATAAATACCATCCCCACCTTCTGGAAATTCTGGGCTAAATTTTTTTTCCTCTTTTTTAATCCCTCTCTTTGTGTTTGCCCTGTTCCTTTTCTCAATGTCACCTCCTTCTTGTCTAATTTCTGCCGTCTTGGTCCATTCTTCTGCCTTTTTTCCAGAAAAAACTTAAAAGATAACAATTCTCTCCCATGCCAAAGTCAGATATGCTGGGCCTAACTTGTCAGGTGCTTAATAGCAGTGCAACACATTTTGGCTCGTATAACAAGACAATAATAGTTGCCATCTGTTCATCGATGAAGAAGAAGACAGAGCGAAGAGCTTATGAAAATGGCTAAAACAGACTGTAGGAAATTATTTTCTTGTCATTTTTATCTACAAACTGATGCCAATTTTAATATCGTCATGTTCCGCTCAACAAGAAATGCCAGCGCAAATGATACCACTCTCACCTATGTCAAAGGCCCACATCTCTTGATTCGCTCCCCTTGAGCTGACAAATCCTCCATAGACATACATGGTGCTGTTGTGCACCACCGCGGAGTGGTCACGACGACAGCTGGGCTGGACTGACCCCGCCTTCAGTCTCTTTTCCTCTACATGGCCGCTGACTGTTCAAACACACACACACATGCACGCACACACACACACATGCATGCACATGTACACACACACATGCACACACACACACACGTGTGCACACACACAGATACATGGACAAAGACACACATACACAACCACACACACACAATCACTCACACACACAATCACTCAAACACACACACACACAAACGTACACACACACACAAACGTACTAATATCACAACTCATAAACAGACTTAAATGAATTTGAACACACACACACTATAACACACTCCTGACCTGCATTGCCCTTAACTGCTCTACAAATGAACACCCATCAAATTTGATGACAATACTGAAAAGGCAACTTTATTTTCTAACTTAATAATTGTAACCTCTTGTACCATACTGTACTGAATCAGATTACAAAGCATCATATTTCATTGTACTGCATGGTACTGCACTCCATAGGCATAATTAATTGCACCGTACAGCACCTATCCTGTCAAAACAGATTGTTTTGCATAAAACTAAAAGTGAAGCTGCTTTCTCCGAATAATAATGGTAATAAATGGAATTTTTAGAGCACTGAATCTTGTAAAGCAAACAAATCCTGGATAGAATGCATTGCACCAGTACAATGCTATCTTTTTTTACCTTCATTTGCTCTCTTTCATTGCATGCACAAATAAACAGACAGAGAGACAGACACTGACAGACAGACATTTTCCTGTGACAATGGGTCTTTCCACAGAATTTTGCTACAAGTGCACACGGTCAATCATTACCATGATTTCCTTCACAAATTCTAATATATGTGTTGTCTATATGGGACTATGATTCGTAATCTTATCTGAATAACTGGCACTGAGATTGATCATCATTCAAAATCTAAATGAAGGGGCCAGAAGGAATTCAGATTTAGAAAGAATTCAAACCTCAAAGCAAAAAAAACAAAACAAAAACAAACAAACAAAACAAAAAAACACCCCCCCCAAAACAAAAAAAACCAAACACCCTCTATCCCCTTCCTTCCTGGATGCATGTTCCTATACACTGATTAGGGGGTAACAGAGACAGATACTAGACACACATGGAAGAGAGGCCATTGTATGCCGGTGGGAACGGATAACAAAATTTACAAAACTGCATACATACAGGGACTGGATAAAAAAAAGCACAAGACTCAAGAGTGCTTCTTCCATTATCCTTGAAATAAAATAATAAAATAAATAAAAAATAGATATGAAAGGGAAGAGAGAATGAGACAGGTTAAACTGAAAACAAATGAATGAGAGTTATTGATACACCCCCAAAAATGTCACAACATACTCACCAGTATCAAATATCCACAGCTGAGCGTCACCGACACTGTCACTGAACGTCCCTCCAAAAATCAGCACCAGGTTCTATCAACACAGTGTCAACAGTTTTCTCTATTACAATATACTGATCAACATTTCAGCAACCATCATTTTTTGAAAGTAATACATCTACTTGAACTACTAAGTGTGTGTGTGTGTGCACGCGCGTGCACATGCGTGTGTGTGTGTGTAATTTTGATTTGAAATTATTTGGAATGTTTTTAAAAACGAATATCAATTGTAGTTTATATTCATATTTGTCTTAGTTTATTACCTTTTCCATGTTGTGTGTCTGTGAGTGTTTTACTTTGTAACTGCCCTTCATGGGATGATTAAAGTATTTTTGACTTTACTTGACTTGAAATCAGGAGATGTGAGCAAAGAAACAGACAAGAGAAAACTTCAGGAAGTGAGCTTTCATCCCTATTTCACTCCATTTTTTCTTCTGTTAGAACAAACAACTTGTAGAATACTTCACAACTGGAGACTTTCAAGTGAACAATTCATTTAAAAGGCAGTGTCAGGAAATAAGCATCTTTTTACTACGTGAAAACTCTTTTGGTTTTTTTTATGATTAAAAAGAAAAAAAATCTTTGAAAAATTTGGTGGCAGGTATCTAAGTTAGGAAATTTTGTTGCCCCAAATAAGTAATTGCAATTTCATCACATGAGTACATGCATTTCCAAAAGTAGTTACAGATTCTTTTTTTAAAAAATGTAAAAAAAACTGCTTTTTGTGC
The DNA here is from genome assembly GCA_028751875.1 of Rapana venosa. Taxonomy (NCBI): domain Eukaryota; kingdom Metazoa; phylum Mollusca; class Gastropoda; order Neogastropoda; family Muricidae; genus Rapana; species Rapana venosa. Next base: position 70,658,695 of record CM054136.1, on the reverse strand, counting down.
TTGTTGGTGATGTTGTTGCTTTATTTCTTTTTTCTATTCATTTACTTATCTATTTGTATAATCAATGATCTGAAAAGCAACAAAGTGGCTTTTGATCTGATCAAATAACTGGACCATGTGACTTAATATTGCAGAACTAAAACCTTTTCCAAAATGGTTATCAGATTACTTAATACTTGGATCCTTCTGAACTTGTTCCTTGCTAAGCTAGTTAGGAAGAAGACGGGATACAAAAGCAGCATCTAAATTTAAAATGTTGCAAAAAAAAACCCAAACCCAAAGAAGAAGTATAAAGAAGCTCCATGATACCTTGTAAGCAACAGATGTGTGACCTTGCAGGACAGGAAGGCCAGCCCCCAACAGTTCAACCGTTTCCCATTTACAACTGCCTGCACATCAAGTAAACACATTGTTATCAAGTCTACAATTTACGAATCACTCTTCCAGTGAGGGCTACTGTTATCTATAAAATAATACTTAGTTGAATGAGGTTTGTCTTCAATTTACTTTCTAATACAGAACCTTTATGTTTGATTCCCAGTCTTGCCCTTTCTTCCAAGTTTGACGAGAAAATCATATTGAAAGTTTACGTCCTTCAGATGAGACATTAAAAACCTGTACAGCCTTTCAGAAGAGTATGCTATTTTATGCCAGAAGGAATGGATGACAAAACTTAAAGAAAACAAATGCATGCACACAGGTGTCATGTTCAGACACCATCCCAGAAGTCAGAATGTTGCTACTTTCATGGTGGGGAAAAAATGGTTGCATACGCAAAAAGATCACCACTGGTGAACCTCACAGCTCTAGCTCAGAATAGACATCCTCCCCCCCACCCCCGCAAAAAACCCCCACCCCACCCCAACAACAACAAACCAACAACAAACAAACAAACACCCCCCCCACAACAAACAACAAAAAACCACACAACAAAACCCAAACCATTTATGAATATGTATTCAACTTTTCAAGTGAGATATATCTTCAACTTTGAAGTTTCTAATGCACAGAGAGGAAGAAGGGGGAAGGAGAGGGTGGAGAAAGAGAGGGCGAGGAAGAGAAAGAAAAGAGAAAGAGAGAGAGGGAGTACACTGAAACTATTCAGTGTCAATGCTAACTAAAGCCTTTTAACACACACAAAAAGGAAGGGGGGGGGGGGGGGGGGAGGGGGGGGAGGCATTTCATGATAGTGTGACAACACAGAAAATACTATTTATGTTCAGTACCAATGGAAACTCCCTTTACCTGACTTAACTGCTAGTCATCTGACGTGGTTGCAACAGACAGTAGATGAGCATTGAAAAAGAAAGTGTTGCATCTACTCTCATTCCACACTCCTGACTAGTAAGTAGAGGTTCAGCCTGAGTTTTAAACCTTTTCCAAAATAAAGAACAGTGAATTAAGTTTTCTCATAATTATGGATACTAACATTTTAACCCTCTTGTTGTTGGATTCTATGGAGCTAAACTACCTGTAGATTTTGAATTCTTTGAAGGTTTTCTACCTCCATCTGACTACTTTACTCCTAAGACAATTGTGTGTGTGCATGACAAGTTATCAAGCTGAAATTTTGTCACAAGCTAGGTATGTCTTTGTACTTGCATTTAGGCGCACGTTTATGTGTCTGGTCACCAGATGTCTTGTCATTGTCACCTTATTTGTCACCAATCACAGGTAAAAATATGGTATATATGATAAAACAGCAAGTCCTGCATGGATTTGACAATAGTTCAAGCATGTTAGTGTTGAATAAGGAAGTGATACCCAGCTGATGTGTTTACCAATGGTTATGTGCAATAGTACTTCAAGGATGTGTCACACAATGTCCCCATAGCACCTGTTGTTCTATGGTATGTCTTGAGGAGACAGAAGTTTTGTTTAACTATTTTTTCTTTTGAAAACAAGTCATATTCAATCAACATGTGACCTTTATACTGTACTTCATATCTGCGTGTGCTATCACATGTTTGTTAAGTGTACAGAAGTGTATTATTGTACATGACTGTCACACTGTCACCAGTGTCACAGCACAGGTGTGACAAATTTGAAACAACACAGAACTTCTGTAACCCTACAAAATTTTAATGTTGGTAGTCTCTAAAGTAGTCGTAGGGGTGGCACAGGTCACATCACATCACAAAAAGCACAAATTAGGATGTGTTGTGTGGGGGGGGTGGGGGGGGGGGGGTGTACACATTGCTCCACCTGTCGAACCTGGCAACGGGGGGCCCCAAAATTTTTTTTTTCCTTCTTGCTTTTTTCATTATCGGCATACTGTTCGTTTCCCATTGCATTTCAAAGCAAAAGTGTGGTAAAAATAAAAAACAGTAAAAAGGGCATCGTTTTCCAGGCGTTATGCCGCGGACGGGGCCAGGAGTAAAATTTCTCCACAGTCGGTGGGGAGCACGGGTCGGGAAGTGCCCTGTACACATTTTTTTTCGGCTCCCCTTCTCCCTAACTGCAACATTTTTTTCCCCTCTTCCCGAAGCTTTTAAAAACGACCACTTAACAATTCCGTTCAAAGTTTCTATTTTCCAAAAAATAACATTCATTTATCGCTCCAACGATATCTTTTGGCTACAAAGAAAAGCATTTTTTTTCGCCACGCTGCACCTTGAAAAGCGTTCCGGTCGCTGACTTATTTTTTCCCTTCCTCCCACTACACCATTTTAAAGGGTCTAAATTTACACTGGCACCGTCTGACACCCTCCCTGCATCGCCCCACCAATTTTTAGACACACAGGGAAAACCACCAGTCTGGGTGACGAAAAGTATGCCCCGGGCGGCAGCACCAACCCGTCGCTTTCGGTCGGATTGGATCAACGGGACCCCTTACTGTCGGCTGCGGGCCGGGCGGGGGCAAAGGGTTTTAAAATCTTTCCCCCTTCAAGCAATATTTTTCCCAGCTAATTTAACATATCTTGTTGAAAAAAGTCATTCCCAAGTATTCACAGAATTTTTTTGTTTAACCCATAATGCTTTTAACCCTTTTTCAGGATTGACAAGGGGGGGGAAACCTGGTGGTTAGAGCATTGCACTTTGCTTTTTTTTTTCTGGAAGAGTATTAAAACAGACAGACACTCTATTCACTTGAAGTACACATGATTTTTAAACCCCATTCACAAACCCCCACAACACTCCCCCCCACCCACCCATACACTTACCAAGTGAAAACTCCACACACCTTACGAGGGAAAGGTTCCTTCCTTCCCACCAAACAGGGCAAAGACTCCCCAAACCCGCAAGCACTGTGCCTGTCAATCCGGGGCCCTTTAATTGAAGTCTCTGGCTGCCCCCAAACCCCGACCCCCCTGGCGTCATGTTCTCCCCCACAGACGGGGGAGTCCAGCGACTGCCACAGGCATGTGGTGACTGTGCTGAGGTCCTGGGAAGAACTGCATGTCATCCCTCCTCCTATGGTCATTGTCCTGCCTTCAGATCACCCACCTTCACAGCACTTTTTTTTTCTACAACAACAACAATAATAAAGGGGTAAAATAACACATAGCGAGGTACATAAAAGGGTGAGTGCAGTAAACTGTAAAGTTTAAGTGGAAGGCACATGAGATTAAAATTTTTAACTGGAAAGAACATGATTTCTAATCCAAGGATTTCTGAAGATACTGGTCAAAGTCTTGGCAAGATATCTACATCTCTTATTCAGAAAAAAAATTAAGATCCCTTCGGTTAACTTGTGTATCTTGACAGATCTGCAAGTATCTAAACCTTTCACACATGTGGTAATGCATGTATATATTGAATCTGAAATAGGCACCTTTAACTTCCTGTCAATGCAAACACAACCAGCAAGCACTTGAGGCTTCATGAGTGTATTCCGTTCAGCTTGCATTGACCTTTTGATTCAATTTCAGATTTGGAAATTGAGTTTGGTGTAGTGTAGTAGGCATCTGTCAGTCTCATAAGACTATGGAGTTGCACTCTAGGTGTTTATTCTGGTACAGCATCAAGTGTGGCTGGCCAGTCAGACACATGAATGACAGTCCCTGTGGCAGAGGGCACAGTATACTTTACTGTAATAGTTATTTCCTACACAGTAACTTAGCAAGACTCGATCAGTCCATGGGAAACAGAAACACAACATGCAGCAAATGATGTAAAAAGTCACTTGCATCTGCTTCAGCTGCACATCATCGTAAATTATCACATGCTTCTTCTCTCTCATCCCTCTGCCCTACACCTAATACCAGCTCAACACATACAAAATGAAACATACAAGGTTGCAACTCCTCCATTTTAGTGTTGAGGATGCTATAGCCAAGTGGTCAAAGCTGTTTGACTTTATGAGTTTATCCCAAGGGTCCATGAACTTGTGGGTACAGATCTTGGCAGCAGCATTTGGTGAGTAAAGGCTGGGATTTGTACAATCTCCCAGGAAAACAGACCTACAAGTGTTATAATTTCCTTCATGTATATGATCCACATACAGAAGATCAAATATACACAAGTACATAAGAAATGTAAGATCCCATAGTCCATGTCAGCACTCGGTGGTTAAACTAAGAAACATGAACATACCCAACATTAGTGGCTCTGAAGTTAAAATTTGTTTTTTCACAGGCAAAATCCCCTCAATGCTGATTTAACATCTATGGCATCATGATCAACAAAATAATTGTCCTTGACCAGTTCTGGCACAAATGGCAGCTTATTGAAAATCAGAAAAATAAATGATTCACAAACTTACACAGTGTTACAGTCTCATCATAAAATAATATCAACAATCAACAGTCTCACCTTTACAATCCTGTTTTAACAATATCAACACACTTTCTGTTTTGCACATACACAACAATGTTATAGTCCCTTTTGTTTAGGCTAGTGCCTGAACACACCAGCGCTAAAAGAAAACAGTCTTCTCAACTCCTACACTGAGAAGCAAACTCTTTCCAAGATAGAAACCAGTAGCCTACTATCCAATAAAGTGGAATATATCATATGTATTGCCCAAAAGGAAACCAAATATAAGATCCTTCATTGTGTGTCAACTTTCCCAACCATCTACAGGATATTTATGACAGTGACTGTGGTCTGGCTGACTGTCAAGTGGTTGGGAAATTGGAAGTAAGCAGACGGTCAGACCTATCCTGTCACACTGGTGACTTAACGTTATCTTCAGTTAGCAACGTGTCCTGTTACACCCACTGTGATCTATGAATAGAGCAGTTGTGTACACTGGCATTTAAAATCATCCTGACCTCTGCAGTGGGCTTTTTGTTTTTATTTTTTTCCAGTTAAGGACAGCCCAATACTTGGAGCGACAAGATGAAGAAGCATAATGACACGCTGTGACATCATAATAATTCAACACGCGCTAATGGCACGATAACACATTTTCACAGTATAATGCCAGCGGCTTCCCGATCACAAACATGTTCAACTTCAAACACATACACACACGTATCATTCACTCACTGTTGAACTCATTCACCCTGTCTGCTTGTCTCTCTATGAAATCCCATTCATCACGTAAAAGTCATACTGATTATCATATATAATCAAAGGCTACTGTAGCCTAAAATGTGCTGTTGTAAGCGTTCGTTCTCGTGGAAAGTAAACAAAACATTAACTCCTGTCTTATAATGAATCAATGAATGGGTCCACTGACAGCAAACAGAGAAACAGACACAGCTTTGAAAGGTTCGGCATCATGAAATAAAAGTCGATGTCACAAATGAACGATGATATCTTAATCCACCGTAAAATACTTACTGTGTTATCCCACCGCAAAATCGACCCGCCGTAGAAACGGGAAGTAACTCCGACCAAGGTGATAAAGTATTGGCATAGTGCTACTTCCCTTAAATAAAGAAAAAAGAAAAAAGGACAAGATGAAAGAGAAAAACAACAAACCCACAAAACAAATTAAATCCTTTTATTTCGAAGATAATGAGTAAACAACCATGTGCTTTTTAAAATTTTTACATCCAGTTCCAGTTCATACAAGGGATTATATCATTAACCCCCCTCCCCAACAACAACCCACAAAACACCCCTCAAAACAAAACCAACAACGAAAACAAATCACAGTAAATCAAAACGTTTCGACACCCCCTCCCCCCCCCCCCCCATCCCGAAAAACACAACAACAACAACAAAACAGAATGAATCTTGATATATATTCATTATTGTGAACAACACAAAAACAAACGAACAAGGCATCAACAAACAAACAAACAAAAAACCCCAAACAACAAACAAACAAACCAAACTAAACCAAACAAACACCCCCCCCACACACAAAACAGCAACAATGCAAATCTCAAAAAAGAAAAAGAAAACTACATTTCCATATTTAAAAGAAGATAATGGCATAAGGAACCACACACATCACACACACACACTGGTTGCATCTCACTCACTCGCTCATCCCTTGGTCGGGACAACCGTTGGGGTACCCGCATGGACGCGGCAAGTGGACCGCCAAATGGTTCTGTCCTGGGCTGTTTTCAGGAGGCTTGGTACAGTGAGGCCGGTCCACTCCTTGATGTTGGATATCCAGCTTTTGCGTGGTCGTCCCTGCCTCCTTGCTCCTTCCACCATTCCCTGCAGGACTGTCTTTGACAGGCTGTTATGCCTTGTTGTGTGGCCAAACCACTTCAGTTTCCTCCGTTTGACTGTATCTAGCAATGGTTCTTGTTTGCCAGCCAGTGCCTCGATCTGCTGCCAGACGTAGTCATTGGTTTTGCGGTCTCTGTAGGTGATGTTCAGGATCCGCCTGAGGCACTTCATCTCAAAGGCTTGAATGCGACGTTCTAAATCGGCAGTAAGTGTCCATGCTTCACAGCTGTACAAGGCAATGGATGTGACGAGTGCCTTGTAGAGTCTGACCTTAGTGTGGGTTCTGATGTTGTGGTTTCTCCACACTTTCGCCAGCTTAGTCATGGAGGAGAGTCCCACAGCAAGTCTGATCTTCACCTCTTGTGTGCTCGTGCCTTCTTTGGTGATGACTGCTCCAAGGTACTTGAAAGTTTCCACCTCCTCTAGTGTCTCGCCACTCATCTTGATGCTGGTGGGAGTGGTCGGTGTGGTACTGTTCACTAGGATCTTGCTCTTTTCTGTGCTGATCTCCATACCGTGGGCATTGGCTGATGTTTCCAGTCTGGTGGTGAGATCCTGGAGTTCTTCTTCACTGCGGCCCATGAGATCAATATCGTCTGCGAATCGAAGATTGCAGACTGGCCTTCCTCCTATTGTGATTGTGGTCTTGAAGCCAAGGAGGGCCTCCTGCATGATGTTCTCCAGGAACACGTTGAAAAGAACGGGGGATAGCGGGCAGCCTTGTCGAACTCCAACTGAAGTCCGGAAGAACTCCCGATTTCTCCACCCATGAGGACTGCACTGTGGGAGCTGTCATACAGCGCCTGGATGACTTGAATCAGGTCCTCGTCGAAGCTATAGTCTCTCATGACTTGCCACAGAGCTTCTTGCCACACTCGATCGAAGGCCTTCTTGAAGTCAATGAAGTTGTTGTAGAGCTGTAGCTGATGTTGGAGATGCTTCTCTATGAGCATTCTGATGTTGAAGATCTGTTCGGCAGTGCTTCGACCTGGTCTGAATCCTGCCTGTTCTTCTGATAGGATTTCTTCTGCTTGTGGTTTCAGTCTGTTCAAGGCAATGCGTAGCATAACTTTGCTTGGATGGCTTATCAGACTGATTGTTCTGTAATTTTGGCACTTCTTCAGGTCTCCCTTCTTTGGAAGTGGAACTATGATGGATTGGGTCCACTGTTCAGGCCACTCTTTGCTGGTCCAGATGCGTTGGCAGATGATTGTTAATGCCTTGATCATCTCTGGGCCTCCGTTCTTGATGAGCTTAGCCGGGATGTTGTCAATCCCTGGTGACTTGCCTCCTTTCAGGGATCTTACTGCTTCTTCTACCTCTTCCTCCAGCACCTGTGTGCTTTCAGGATCTGATGGTCTGGGATCTTGCTCGTGAAGTTTGTTCGGATCAGCCTTCAGCTTGTAGTTGTACAGGTCTCTGCAATACTCTGTCCATCTCTTCATGATAGTGGCGCTTTCTGTAAGGACTGACCCCTCTTTGTCTTCAATAACGGAGGTCTTTGGCTGCTGGGACTTGGTTAGTATCTTGATGGTCTGGTACGCCTCTTTGCTGTCTCCTTTCGCCATTGCCTTCTCAACCTTGGAGCATTGTTCTGACATCCAGTTCCCCATGGCCTCAGTCATCTTCTTCTTGATTGACCTGTTGACTGTTCTATACTCTTCGGCCGTTTCTGGGTTTTTGTTCTTCACTGGCTTTAGCTCCCTACGTTGGTCGCACAGGTCCAGGATATCGTTGGTAACCCACGGTTGGTTCTTTTTCCTCTCTTTCCCAAGGATCTCCAGCGCTGTCTCCTGAATGGTCTTGCTGAAGGTCTCAGTGAGGTTGTTGATGTCATCTTGGAGGAAATTCAATGCTGCAAATCTGCCCCCTATCTCAGCTTTAAAGATTTCAGCGACTTCGGGGTCCTTCAGCTTTTCCATGTTGAACCGCAAACGGGATTTCTCTTCTGGTTTTTGGTCTTCAGCTTGATCTGTAGGGTCATGAGTACCATGTCGTGGTCACTACCAATATCAGCGCCAGGGAAACTTCTTGTCTGGGCTTTGTTGATGCTCGACTTAAATCGTTTGGGGGCCAAGATGTAGTCAATCTGGTTATGTGTCTTTCCATTTGGTGAGTGCCACGTCGTTCTTCTTGATGTCTTGTGGGGGTATAAGGTGTTGGCGACAGTAAGATTGTGGCTGCTTGCGAATTCCAAAAGTCTGAGACCTCTATCATTAGTTTCGTCCACGCCAAAACGGCCTACTGTCCCTGGCCATTGGTCATAAGCGTCAGGTCCGATCTTGGCATTCCAGTCGCCCTGGATCACGAGAAAGTCCTTCTTTGGAGTTGATTTGATGGCGCTCTCCAAATCTTCGTAGAAACACTCGATTGCTTCATCATCGTAGTCTGATGTTGGTGCATAGACTTGTATGATGGTCATGTTGTGTGGTTTTGCTGCGACACGCATGGAGATCAGTCTGCTTGAAATTGGGGTACAGCTGATGACACTGTTAGTCCTCTTCTTGTTGACAAGAAATCCTACTCCGTGTTGGTGTTTGGAGTCGTCGCCACTATACCATAGTTTGTGATCCTCCTCTGTAGTTGCTTCGCCGAATCCGACCCAACGGACTTCGGCCAGTCCCAGTATGTCCCATTCGTATCTTCGAAGTTCGTGGGTTAGCTCTTGGAGCTTCCCACATGCGTACAAGGTACGGATGTTCCATGTACCAATGATGGTCCTTTCAGCCTGGAGTTTGATAGCTGTTGTTTGCGTCCCAGTCGCATATTTTCCACCTCCATCCTGGAACGCTCCAATGGAAGGCGCGGTTGTTGGTATTCCGGGCCTCAACCGATCCGGCATGTCTTTCCTTGCAGTGTTGTCCATGTAGGTATTTCTGTGGGCGTGGATTGCTTGGCGGCGCCCATCTCCTCTCCAAGCTGCTATTTGCCCATAGCTGGGGATTTTTGGGTCGAGTTATCTCCCCACTGAGACAGGTAGTACTGGGTTACAGGTTACCAGTAGCAGAGGAACACCTCTGACTGGTTGCATGCAGAGAAGAAAATACTTTAAATCTGAGTAAATATGAAACAAAAAGAATATAAGATAAATAAAACACAGAGAGAGAGAGAGAGAGAGAGAGAGAGAGAGGCCAAGACTTTAAGACGCCACTATCCGTAGATATTCCATTGTAAAACAATCACAGTGGTTATTGCAAAAGTAGCCTGTCAATTCTAGATCCAGATCTAGACAATGAACACCCCCACCCCCAAAAACCCCAAACAAACAAACAACAACAAAAAACAAACCCCAAAATAAAACAAAAACGTAAGATGTTGCCTAGAAAATATTTTTAAAAAAATGAGACAGTCGTATGAAAACAAAGCATGTCCTCAGACCAAAGTGTGTCTACATGAAATTTTGTAATTGGATTAACCCTACTCCGTTCAACTTTATCTTCGAAAGTTCCTGCCTAAAACGCTGAAATCCCCACATTAAATCGGTTTCAAGTCTGCTTCAAAATTGGTCAGCTCAACATTTAATGTGCCAGCCAAAAGACTGAAGGCTAGCTAATACTCCAGTCACGGAACTGTTTGTCGGCATAGCCTTTATTTATTTATTTATTTATTCTTTTATATCGAGGATAATGGAATAAGCACTCATGTGCTTTTTTACATCCAGTCCCCGTGTGTATGCGGTTTTGTAAATTTTGTCATCTGTTCCCACCGGCACACAATGGCCTACTCTTCCGAAAAACGGAACAGGATGTAACGTGTGCGCAAGATGTTCTGCATGCGTTCGCACACGGGGCCTGGGTTTATAGTCTCATCCGAAGGCCTTTAAAAAAAAAAAATAATTTTTTAAAATTTTATTCTTGTATATCGAGGATAATGGAATAAGCACTCATGTGCTTTTTACATCCAGTCCCCGTGTGTATGCGGTTTTGTAAATTGTCATCTGTTCCCACTGGCACACAATGGCCTACTCTTACGAAAAGCGGAACAGGATTTAACGTGTGCGCAAGATGTTCTGCGTGCGTTTGCACACGGGGCCTCGGTTTATAGTCTCATCCGAAGGACTTTTGGGGGAGAGTGGAGTCTGCACTGATGTTAACTCCAGGGGAAAATATCCCCTTGAACGGGAATCGAACCCGGGTTGTCAGATTGCGAGCGCAATGTTCTAACCACTAGGCTATCCTGTCACCCACCCTTTAGTGTGATGAGCCAATCTGCTGCAAAACACAGCAACTCCATTTTTCAAAACAACTATCTTCTTCGAAAATTGAACTTCGTTTGTCAAAACTTAACTTTTGCACACGGTAGAATTTTGTCAGCGATATCTTGTTTGATGTTTGAGTTTATTTGTGAAAACTTAATTTTGCACGTTGTAGAATTTTCTCAGCAATCTTTTGTTGAATGGAGATAAGTGAAAGCATTAAAAAAACAAACCATTATCGAATGATAGGATCAAAAGAAATATATGATTTTCTTGAAACTTTAAAAAAAAGTTATGATGTTTTACCTCGTAGAGGGAACAAATATTACACCACTTTAGCGCCACCGTCCCTCCGTCTCTCTCTCTCTCTCTGTCTATGTCTCTCAGAAGCGATGTCAGTTTTTGCTAATTTTGTTAATTGCTGCTAACATGGTAGGGCTTAAAGGCCTAGGTCTAGATCTATAATTATGTTTATGCATCGCTGATCTGGGGGTAACGTGGCTTCCGTGAAGTCGTGAGCCTAAATCCTGTTTGAGCCCGAACTCCCCCTCCCCTTCCCCCTCCATTAGACCTTGAGTGGTGGTCTGGGTGCTAGTCTTTCGGATGAGACGATACACCGAGGTCTCGTGTGTAATGCACACGAAATAACCTACCGCATAAGAGAGTAGTCCCTGGTAGAATTATGCAGAAGAAAAAAAAATCCAGTCTCATAGGGAAACAAATAGGCCTACACTTACAAACTGGAATTTTGGGGGGGGGGGGGGGGGGGGGTAAAAAGAGTGAAGCTGCTCTTATCGTGGCTGTCTCTCTTAGTGGAGAGCATCCCGAATTTCATGCAGAGAATTCTGCAGAGACTGAAAGTGGAATACAATGCAATACAATACAATGCATTACAATACAGCCCAAGACGTTGTTGTGCGTTCCCCAGGTTAACACTCTGGGGGTCACCCAGAATGTGCACTCTTGACTCATACTGTGAGATTGAAATTGCACACTGAATGAGAAGTTTGCATGTATGACTGTTTTTAAGTTCCTCGCCATATAGACGGCTATACTCCAACTTCAGAGGAGTTTTTCTCCTTTTGAAAAAGGAGAGTGCAGGTTGTTATGTTAAGAGCTTGTCATGGCTGAAGGCAATCTCAACACAACATTTTACAACATAACAACATTAATTAGTGAAGGCCTTTGCAGTTAGTTGACATCAATAACGGACACAGCTTTTGGTCTGAGTCACATCCCGATACAATTATGTATGTATGTATGCACGTGCGTATGGATGGTTGTTTGCATGCATGTATATCATTGTATGCAGATCTATTACGTAAACGTATTTTCTTCTATTTAGTACAATTATCATCATTATTATTATTATTTATTTTTTAAATTTTATATATTAACCCTCCCCCCTCATGTCCTCCTTTACTCTCTCAAGTTGGTTTTTTTTGTTTTTGCCACCAGTACCCATTTGCCCTACTTTTTCATCCAAAATCTTTTTTAGCTTTTTTTTTTTTAAAGCAAGGGGATGGGGTGATGGTGTCACGCCAAAAATATAACAATACCCCAATTTGCAGCAAGTTCATGAACTTGATAGTGAGGGAGCATACATACAGATTGTCAGAGCAGGCACACACACAAAAAGAAAAGGTTTTCGACCTTGAAGTATGGATCTGGAAATGTAAGTTCGGTCTAAGCCTAGCAGGCCTTAGGTCTAGGCCAGTTATACAGTTGTATCTTAATTTATCTCTTGTGGCCGTTTACGTCATCAAATGAAAGCAACGTCACTTGTGAGCAAGCTTACTTCTGCAAAGGATTAGCCTAATGCTGCCAGGCCTGTCCTCATTTCCTTGTGGCAGACTTTGCGTTCCTTTTTTTTGGGTAAGTTTCCAATTCTTTATTTATGGGAACTAGACTTTGAAACTAATGTTGAATGGCGAGTTTTTGGTATAGAAATGAAATGATCTTACAAGAAAAGATTCTGCACTATCCCAGTTTAATGAAGTCTAGTGTTGAGGCAGTATGAACGGCAATCTTGGCTCTGAAGACCAAAAAAAAAAGATCTACACAAAGCGTCAGGGTTCGCTTTGTCTAGATCTAAAAGTGGTAGGTTGTAGACACTGCGTAGAGCAATGTGCCTAAATCGTACAGGGCCTACACTTTTAGTTTTAACAAGGCTAGGCCTATAGAGCTATGCATTCTTCCACTTTGCCCTGGTAACAGCTAAATTCTAGACATAGAAGTTTATTTCAGTAAATGGACAAAAATGTATATTATCCATCATTTTAAAAAGCCCAGCTCAGCACCTACTGAATGCGTGTATGCTGCTTTATCGTCATTATTATTTTAAGCAGCAGCAGATACAATATGATCCAGTCTTGTTGTTTATAGTCCCGCCAACCACGGAGGCCATAGCTGTCACTTTGTAAAAATTTAAATCTCGGAATAAAACTGTGCAAACTATATACAGATTAAATCAAGGTATAAAATAAACTCTGTTGTCGTTCCTTGTATCACCCCACCTTCCCCCTTCCCTGACTAACCAACCACAAGGGTCAGCAGTTGCAATAGAAATAGTAGGGGGTAGTAACAGTAGAAGCAGCAGTGGAAATAGCAGCAGCAGCAATATTCTTAGCAAACATAACAGAATGCTGGGACTCTAGATCAGTAATTATGTTAAATTCTTCCCACAAAAGGCACTCACATGGTTTACAAGATTTTCATTCAGTTTGTCACAAATAATTTTTGTTTGAATTCAACCCCTCCCAAAAACAAACAAAAAAAACAGAAAAGAAAAGAAAAAAGAAAGAAAATGACTTGGCCTATCTGGTTACTTTTAAGATTAATTTAGATTGTTTTTGTGAACATGCTCCTGCATGCATTTATACCAACCACATATACTAGATTTGATTGTTTATTTCATATCCCTGCAGAAAATGTCACATCCAACATTACTTGCTTTCTTTCAAGAATTTAAATACACCAAAGACATTCTGAATGTTTTTTAAATGCTCGGTTTGTTGTTTAAAAAAAAGAAAGAAACAGTTTAATTCAAAAGTCCAATTGGTATTGTCTTGTCCCCCCCTTTTTTTATTTAAAAAAAAGTTCTTTTTAATTTCGAGGATAATGGAATAATCACTCGCGTGCGTTTTTCACATCCAATCTCCGTGTGATGCAGTTTTGTAAATTTCGTCATCTGTTCCCACCGACACAAACATTAATGGTCTTTTGTCTTCTCTTCCGAAAGGTGGAAAATGTTTTTACATGTGTGCAAGATGATCTTCGTGCTTTCGAACACGGGGCCATGGTTTATAGTCTCGTTCGAAGACTTTCGGGGGTGTGGAGTCAGCACTGATGTTAACCTCAGAGGAAAAATCCCCTTGAACTCAGTGGTGGTTCGAACCTGGGCTCGAACCCGGGGCAACAGATCGCGAGCTCAGTGCGCATTGCTCAAACCACCAGGTTATCCTGTCTTCCTTATCAAACTTGTTACCTGAAGCAGTGTGAGTTAGTCTGCATCCTTTCCATTTTCTTCAATATTCTCACAAACACGTTAGGATAACTTTTTTCCCCTACCACAGCATATGACAGGGATCAATTGCATCAGTCTTCGTGTTTTGAGAAGGCAGTAGGCTGAAACATTTTGATGTGGATTAGAAAAAGGACACATGGCCAATGAAGAATATTGATTCGTTGAATCCACAATATTTAGATTGTTTCAGTTCCGTTTCAGTTCCCGTCTTGAAGAAGGCCTATATATTGTTGAAAGTGTAAACACTGATTCAAGAATTCATTATCAGGCCTATGCTTCTTTACTATCATTTTCAGTTCGCGCCATGACAGATCTAGAGACCAAATGCAATTTAAAAAAAATGCTTGAGTCCACTTCAGCAGTGTATGGTAGGGCAAACCCGGCTGTGTCACAAGTCTAGTACTTAATCTGCATCAACAAATGGGCGTTACTTGATTGAGCCTTTCAATGTTCTGTTCGTAATTAGAGTGGAAAGATATCAAAGTGAAGAACACGCACGCACGCACGCACGCACGCACTAACACACACACACACACACACACACACACACACACACACACACACACACACACCACACACACAACACACAAGTCCTTCGGATGAGACTATAAACCGAGGCCCCGTGTTCGAACACATGCAGAACATCTTGCGCACACGTTAAATCCTGTTCCGCTTTTCGGAAGAGTAGGCCATTGTGTGCCGGTAGAAACAGATGACAAAATTGACAAAACTGCATAAACACGGGGACTGGATGTAAAAAAGCACATGCGTGCTTATTCCATTATCCTTGATAAAAAAGAATAAATAAATAAAAAATAAATAAAATACATTACCCTTTATTACCCTAACTGTTGCAGATAAAAACACCCACATCAAATCCAGACACTTTGCTACATCATGGAAGGAGAAAACGGGGCTGCTTCCCTGGACAAAATCAAGCTTTCCCCCAAACAAGGCCGAGAGGCGGAGGACAAAATAACACGCACGCCAGACAGGCCAGCAGAGGATGCCAAGTCCGGCATGGTCACCAGATCAGTCAAAAAACTGACCACTGCTTTGAAGGGCAGCGGCACTGGAACTCTCCGCTCTGCATCCTGGCACGCGGAAAGCCACAGCAAGCTGGCGATGTCTGACAAACCTCTGACGGTGAAACGGGAGGAGGCCTCAGCGACCCTGAGCAGGAGCAACCTCAAAAGGGCTGAGACTGAAATGCGCATTTCAGAAACTGACGTTTCAGACGTGGAGGAGGAGAAGATGGATGAAAAACTGGGAAGGAGAAGTATTAATGATAGTGTAGAGGATCACCAACGTAAGCGAGACACGTTTACTCCTGACGATGTGAAGAAAGAACTATCCCCGAGCAGTCTTGAAAAGAAACAGGGAGGCAGTCCTCGAGTTTATGAAACCAGACCTCAACATTTGAAAGCAGAAGAAAACAATGATTGTTCCGTCACTGAGGCATTTCCAAAACACCTCAGAACTGGGGCCCATAAAATCGATGACAAAAATTTCGTGCCAAAAGCGGTATGTAACGACATTTTCGGTCATGAAAACATCAACTATGAACACGAAGAGAACGAGGAAGAAAAGAGACGACGAATCAAGCTGAGTCACATTTTAGAATCCAGCGGCACAAAACCTCATATTCTGGGAACTGAGAGAGGAGGCATGGCACAGGTGGTGGTCAACCCTGGCCAGGTTAAACAAGTGGTCAGTTATGAGCCGTCCGCTGACTGCGCTATGATTGTGGGGGATGGTCAAGAAGACAGAAGGGGGACCAAGGCCTATCAAGCTCAGCTGGACGTCTCCAGTGAAGGCAACCTAGAGGCAGGAGGAGACGCTTGTGCCGTACCAGGAATGCAGCACGTCAACAAAACCAACGTCTTCAGACACGCGGCATCCCAATGCGTGGACAACTCGCTGCGTTTCAGAGAAGTGGCGCCAGACAGCGCTCACTTGCATCAGATCCCCCCTATCCAGTCAGAGAGACTCCCGAAAAGACCGGGCCAGAAGGGAGAACTGGTCTTTCAAGCCGATCCCTCAGTCCTCTCCTCCATCAAGCCCGTGCCGACGATGAACGAGTTAGGAGCGAGAGAAAACGACAGCGCCGTGGAAAACCTGGCCACCATGCCGTACATGAACCAAGACCTCAACTTGCTGTACCAGCCCGAAGTAGGCGTCTTGAAGTCCAAACCCGTCCCCAAACCCACGCGAGGGAGGCGAAGCAGGAGAAGGTCGCCCTCGACGCTGACAGGATTCCCGGAGTACGGGCCTTTCGTCCCTCACCCTGACATGCACTTTCCCGAACAAGCCAGGTTCGTCCCGGGCCACTCCTACCAGCGGTACATGCTGCCCGAGTTTGCTCACGGGCTGTCGGCAGAGTGCTGCGACGTGGTGCCCGGCCATAGCGGGGGTTTCGTGGCAGCTTACCAGGCCGACGACCCGCGCGAGGTGATGGGGAGCGGGGAGGAGAGCATCTCGGCTTACCCGGCCAACCGGTGGTACTACAAAGATGACTTTTTCAAGATACCACGCCCTGCGTATGGTGAGCTGAGCACACCCTCGTTTGACGTACTTGCCTTCCCCCCCCCCCCCCCCCCCCCCACCCATAGGGATGCTGGGGGTCTGTCAGTATAAACAGCATCCCCACCTGCTGGAAATTCTGTGTTAGGAATTCCCTCTTTTCTATCCCTCCCTTTGTTTCTGCCTTGTTCCCTTTCTTTCCTGTCACCTCCTGCTTGTCTATTTTCTGCCTTCTTCGTCCATTCTTCAGCCCTTTTTTTTTTTTTATACTAGAAAGACTTAAGATAATTCTTTCCCAGGCAGAGGTTGGATGCGCTAGGTCTGACTTGTCAGGCACTTAACGGCAGCGCAACGCAACGCATTTTCGCTCATATGGCAGACAGTGGTTTTATGTTTGAGCGTTCGACGATGACCACGACGACGACGACGACGACGATGACGACGACGACGAAGAAGAAGAAGAAGAAGAAGAAGAAGAAGAAGAAGACTATACTTGCCAAATAAAGAACAGGATAAACTCGTGTTGGTATAAAGTACGGAATCACTCGTATTTTTAATTTTTTAATTTTTAATTATTTTCTTCTTTTATTTCGAGGATAATGGAATAAGCACTCATGTGCTTTCTTAAAAAAAACAAAAAACCAGTCCTCGTGCGTTTGCAGTTTTGTAAATTTTGTCATCTGTTCCCACCGGCACACAATGGCCTACTCTTTCGAAAAGCGGAACGAGGTTAACGTGTGCGCAAGATGTTCTGCGTATAGAAAATCGTACACTCTCCTCCTTCCTTTTATACCTTGTTATTCCCATCCCTTGGTTCAGCACACCTGCTTCTCTCTCGCTCTCTCTCTCTATCTGTGTGTGTGTGTGTGTGTGTGTGTGTGTGTGTGTGTGTGTGTGTGTGTGTGTGCGTGCGTGCGTGCGTGCGTGCGCGCGCGCGCGCGCGTGCCTGCCTGCCTGCCTGCCTGCCTGCCTGTCTCCCCACTTCCTACACACAGCTCTACCACAATACACACCATCACCACCAATGCGCACCACTCGTATGATGATGTGACCACCGGCGTCTTAGTCATCGTCATCATCATTAGCATCATTTTATTTGTTGTTGTCAGATTGTACAGCCTACACACACACATACACACACACACACACACACACACGCGCGCGCACGCATGCACGCACGCACGCACGCGCACGCACGCACGCACGCACGCACACACACACACAGAGTAGGCCATTGTGTGCCGGTGGGAACAGATGACAGAATTCACAAATCCACATACACACGGGGACTGTATGTAAACAATCACATAAGTGCTTATTCCATTATCCTCGATATAAAAGAATGAAATAAAATAAATAAAATAAAACTACACCGCTTCACATTAAACTAGACAACACTACATCGCAACACACTAATTATATCACAAGTATACCACAACAAACTTCACAGCCATTCACACTCACAACCTTACCCAAACCCACGTTAAATACTGTTGGATGCTATAGCCAAGCGGTTAAGACCGGTTGAGTGGTGGGTTCGAATCTCGGCTGCCTTTGGTGAATTAAGGGATGGGGGGATTTTTACGATCTCCCAGTTCAACTTCAAGTGCAAAATCTACCAATGCCTTAATTCCCTTAGTGTATAATTATATACACATGCAACAGATCAAAGATGCACGATACTAAAGATCCCTTCATTCTTCTTCTCCTTCTCTCGTTCGCTTTTTTACACCGTCAGATGTGTTTGGGAGAAATAATGGCATGACAAGTCCTTTCCAGCTCCTCTCGTGGGTCGTACAGCTTGGTTTGCAGGGTTTATCTCTCCGTCAGCCACACAATCTTCCTCAGGTCGCTGAATAGCGTGCACCTCTGAAGGATGTGCTCGCCAGTTTGGTTTTCGTCCAATAATTGATATCAGCGTTTGATGAGTTACGGTAACACGAACATACTTACCCAGCAATACATCCCCGAAGTCGGAATGCGGCTACCTTCATAGTGGGCAATAAACAACCCCCCCAAAAAAACAAAACAAAAAAACAAACAAAAAAAAACCCCGGTCACATACGCCAAAAAATCTCATCATTGGTAAACCTCAGAGCTCTAGCCGAGGAACAAGCAACAACAAAACCGCCAAACTGCCCCTCCCCTTCCCCACCCCCAACCCGAAAAAGGTCACATACGCAAAATCTCACCATTAGTGAACCTCGGACCTGTAGCCGAAGAACTAACCCCCCCACCCCCACAAAACCCCCGAACCTCCCCCCTCCCCCGCCCCCCCTTGTCGCCACCACCACCACCAAACAACCCCCTTCCCCTCCCCCCCCCCCCACCCCCCCCCCCCCCAGCCACCCCAGCCACTGACACCAAAACCCAAACCCACATGAAAATGCCCCCGGCAGCGGGGTTTTAAAAAAATATTTTTTAAAATCCAAGCCACCATATTAGCCAGCCTGCCACTCTTCCACTCTCCACATCTGTCAGTTGTTGTTGTTGTGTCTGTCCTTCACAGCGCCGGCACCCCGGGCCAGGGGTCGGGGCAGCAGTCGGGGCAGGCCCCGGGGCCGCAGGGGCAACGGCGGGGTGAGGCAGTACCTGCAGCACAGGCTGCTGTGGGCTCGCTACACGGGCCGCTCCCAGGAAGCGCTGGACCGAGTGCTGAGCATCATCAACAGCAAGTGCGGGTAAGCCTGTGTACTTTGCCACAGCTGTCAGTTTCCCCCCCTACTTTCAGCTGCTCTCAGCTGCTATCCATTCCATTCCACCCCATCCCAGCCCAGCTGGTGCTGAATTATAGCAGGAACTGACCCCACACTTGGACTTGGTAAAAGGAAGTAAAGTAGTAGTATGTTCTTTCGAGCCAGAAGGCCCATAGAGCCGGAGCTTATCCCGGTTTCTGTAGCGTTAAGCGAACTGATGGTTTTTCACCACCCCTGTGACAGGATGCTAGTCTGTCGCCAGATACTTCCCCAGCAGAGCTGGTACCCACTTGTACACCTGGGTGGAGTGAGGAAAATAGGAGTAAAGTGTCTTTTCCAAGGACACAACACCGCGCCGAGCGGGGATCGAACCCGCGACCTCTGGATCACGAGTTGACCGCCTAAACCACTCGACCACGGTGCCTGGTAAAAGGAAGGGATGCGCTAAACTTAGCACTCTTGACTGAGTGATGTTGGACTGGTGCGCTGTGTTGCCTGTGCCTTAGATAGATAGATAAGATAGATAGAGAGATAGATAGATAAGAGAGGTGGATTTGACAAGAGGGAGGGAGGGAGGGAGAGAGGAGAGAGAGAGAGAGAGAGAGAGAGAGAAGAGAGAGAGAGAGAGAGAGAGAGAGAGAGAGTGAATGAATGAATGAATCTTTGAA
Organism: Rapana venosa; assembly: GCA_028751875.1. Taxonomy (NCBI): domain Eukaryota; kingdom Metazoa; phylum Mollusca; class Gastropoda; order Neogastropoda; family Muricidae; genus Rapana; species Rapana venosa. The sequence goes on along the minus strand of CM054136.1, from coordinate 70,638,508 downwards.
TGAATGAATGAATCTTTCTTTTTCAAGGGTAACAAAATAAGCATGCCATACTTTTTTTTCCATCCGGCCCTTGCCCTGATTAGGGACTATCAACAAAACAGGTAAAAATCTTACTAGAGAGAGAGCTAGAGCGAGAGAGAGAGAGAGAGAGAGAGAGAGAGAGAGAGAGAGACAATTGACACAATTGACAATTGACAATTGACACAATTTTATTGCTATTTAGCGATCAAGCCATATAGCGCTGCGGCACGGTAACAACGATATCGAACGCGACGCGATTACAATGACATGGAAACCATGGCAGTGGTGGTATGTACATCAAGATTCGATACATTATTGTCTGTGTCTCAAGTGTCTCAATTTTCAAACCAGCCTTTCCTTTTCCAGTCTACAGCCAGCGAAGTCAGCCCATGTAAGACCGGATCAGGTCCCGAAGATGATGTAACTCCTGCTCAGCACTCGCCACCACTGTCTCTGTGTGTTGTGTGTTAGTACACTGTTTCCCTTTACGAAGTCTGGCAAGCCTGACACGTTCTTCTGGCAACATGTTTTTCTCTTCTTGCTTGATGTACCAGAACACACACTTAGATTCCTCGCCAGGATCTCCATTCCAAGAGTATTCCAGGATGATGTCATCTGATTCACACATCACAATGTTTTGATCACCCGAACTATGTACCACCACCTTTCGAAACCGTGTGTTTCTCTTGCTGTCCCTTAATGGACGCTGTACACGTTTGTCAGTTAGAGTAGACACATACTGTTTCACAATACCAGTATCAGTATCAGAGTCATCCACTGTGCAGCCAACTGTCAGCTCTTCCTGCACATCAGGCGCCTCAGAAGACACACCGATCTTGCTGTCTGTTGCTGGATCACACAGTAGATCAAGTGAATCTGGTGTGGCTGAGGCATTCAATTCACTGCTGACACATAGTTCTGTGTACACACTGGTTTGTTTTCCTTCTGTTTCCACATCGAGCAGGGAGTCAATGTTACACAAGACCGGCTCTTCCAAGACACTGTTATTGTCACATTGGTGACTTGCCTGTCTTTCTTGGTGTTGTCTACTTCTTTGAACATCGCGACGTCTTTGACAAGGGGGTTTCTTGCGATAGTACTGAACACGGGAGTTACGGTTCAGCACCGGGTCCGCCATTTCTGTTGACACTGGCTTGTCAGCTGGCTTCATTCGCAAGACGAACACAACACTGCCGCTCTCCCCCGCGACTTTCCAACTCGATACGACGTTGTCGATCAGCAGGGCGTTTAAAGTTGTTATTACAGTAGCTGGAAGGCCAGTAACTGACATTTTGAAGCTAAAATGCAAAAATTTGCAGCAGCTTACTAACAGCACACCCGTTCAGTTCTCGTCCCGTCACGTCGTCGAGAGAGAGAGATTAAAAAAATTATTTTAACCAGCCGCCATGGCGCAGTGGTTAGCGCCTTGGGTTACGGACTGGAAGGTCGCGGGTTCGATTCCCATAAGAGTCATAGGGATTTTTCGGACTCCGGCCGGCTCCTACCCAGAGTGAGTGTGCTGTGGGCTCAGTGGGAAGACTGGGACCACACAGTCGAGCTTCATCCACTTAACGGATGCGAGTTTGAGAGTGTTGCTCAAATTACCTGACCAACACTGCAGGTGTCTGTATCTCTCAGGCCCGGTTGACGCCGGGATATATTATGATAGTAAGCGTAGAGTACAACCCTGTCAAGTAGTCTCAAAGCATATGCACTTCCACAGCAGCATCATTACGTCATCCTCATTGTCATTGATCATCATGCATTAAAAAAATTGCCTCTGATTCGGTGGTCCGGTTTCTCTGGTCTCATGGTGACCTCAGATTCAGTTTGCCCATACACTTCTGTGCCTGTGGTGAGTTTGTGTCAAAGCCTTTGGGGATGGAGATTCGCGGGGGACAGTCATTGGAGGGCCGTTGTGGTGGTTGCCACCTGGGGTGGGCAACTCACTCAATCTGGCTCCGCGACTGAGCTAATACTGTCGTTAGTAGGTGGTGTCCTGCGTATGTTAGCTCAGAACAGGCACCACTGAACACCACCAAAGTGACCCAGCAGCAGTGCAGGGCCCCTCTGGCTGGTGGCCCCACGGCGGCCTGATAGTGATGGGCTCCCTGTGGACCTCTGACTCTGAGGATGAGACATAACAAATCTGGGTATGGTTGTAGCGGGGAGATTGGAATGAGCGGCGTGGGTACAGTAGGACGGGGGTCGTCAGAAGATGAGGCAAAAAAAAAAAAATTTCTATTTATTCTTTTAAATCGAGGATAATGGAATAAGCACTTATGTACTTTTTACATCCAGTCCCCGTGTGTATGCGGTTTTGAAAATTCTGTCATCTGTTCCCACTGGCACACACTGGCCTACTCTTACGAAAAGCGGAACAGGATTTAACGTATGCGCAAGATGTTCTGCGTGCGTTCGCACACGGGGCTCATCCGAAGGACTTTGACATTCAGTTCGATTTTTTTGTCAAACTTGGAAGAAAGGGCGAGGCTGGGAATCGAACCCACAACCTCACGGTTTACTTGTTGGCAGGCGAACATCTTAACCATCCTGCCACCTTCCTGAGAGAGAGAGAGAGAGAGAGAGAGAGAGAGAGAGAGAGAGAAGAGAGAGAGAGAGAGAGAGAGAGACAATTGACAATTGACAAAATTTATTGCTATTTAGCAATCAAGCCATATAGCAGTTACAATGACATGGAAACCATGGCAGTAGTGGTATGTACATCAAGATTCGATACATTATTGTCTGTGTCTCAAGTGTCTCAATTTTAAAACAGCCTTTCCTTTTCCAGTCTACAGCCAGGGAAGTCAGCCCATGTAAGACTGGATCAGGTCCCGAAGATGATGTAATTCCCGCTCAGCACTCGCCACTGTCGCTGCGTGTTGTGTGTTAGTACACTGCTTCCCTTTACGAAGTCTGGCAAGCCTGACATGTTCTTCTGGCAACATGTTTTTCTCTTCTTGCTTGATGTACCAGAACACACACTTAGATTCCTCGCCAGGATCTCCATTCCAAGAGTATTCCAGGGCGATGTCATCTGATTCACACATCACAATGTTTTGATCACCTGAACTATGTACCACCACCTTTCGAAACCGTGTGTTTCTCTTGCTGTCCCTTAATCAACGCTGCACACGTTTGTCAGTTAGAGTAGACACATACTGTTTCACAATACCAGTATCAGAGTCATCCACTGTGCAGCCAACTGTCAGCTCTTCCTGCACATCAGACGCCTCAGAAGACACACCGATCTTGCTGTCTGTTGCTGGATCACACAGTAGATCAAGTGAATCTGGTGTGGCCGAGGCATTCAATTCACTGCTGACACACAGTTCTGTGTACACACTGGTTTGTTTTTCTTCTGTTTCCACATCGAGCAGGGAGTCAATGTTAAACAAGACCGGCTCTTCCAAGACACTGTCATTGTCACATTGGCGACTTGCCTGTCTTTCTTGGTGTTGTCTGCTTCTTTGGACATCGCGACGGATTTGAGATGGGGGCTTTTTGCGATAGTACTGAACACGGAGTTACCGTTCAGCACTGGGTCCGCCATTTCTGTTGACACTGACTTGTCAGCTGGCTTCATTCGCAAGACGCAAGACGAACACAACGCTGCGGCTCTCCCCCGCGACTTTCCAACTCGATACGACGTTGTCGATCAGCAGGGCGTTTAAAGTTGTTATTACAGTTGCTGGAAGGCCAGTAACTGACATTTTGAAGCTAAAATGCAAAAATTTGCAGCAGCTTACTAACAGCACACCAGTTCAGTTCTCGTCCCGTCATGTCTGAGAGAGAGAGAGAGAGAGAGAGAGAGAGAGAGAGAGAGAGAGAGAGAGAGAGAGAGAGAGAGATCTTCTCCAGCCTTACCTCTTTTCTCTCCCTCTCTTTGTTTCTGCCTTGTTCCTTCCCCTCCCATCCCCCCTTTCTCAACACCACACCCCCGTTTCCTCCTTTTTGGTATATATATATTTTTTTGGGGGGGCCTTCATAGTCCATACTGACAGGCCTCCGGACATTCCCCGCGAAAAGGGGATTTGGAGATAACACTTCCCCAAACACTCATAGCGGTTCCTCTGTCCCCTCAGCCTTCAAGAGGAGGCCCCTAAAGAAGCTCCTCAGACCAGACTGTGGGGAGTAGCAGACAACACTGAACCTTCCATGGATGCTGCTGCTGCCGCGGCTGCTGCTGCTGCTGCCGCTGCTGCTGCTGCCGCTGCTGCAGTGGCGGGTGCTGCAGAGGTGACGGATGAGGGGCTGTACGACCGATTGGACAGCAGGGATTGCGCCCCTAATGCCCCTATCCTGCCGGCCTACCGTCCCGCGGAGCAGCCGCATGTTGAAGCGGATCATTACCCGCCCCCTTGCTACCGCGCCTCTGCCTTCTCCAGCAACATCAGCAACATGATGTCGGGTGAGAGATGGGAGGTGGGGGCGGGGAGGATGGGGTGAGGGGGGGAGGGTGGTGGTGGTGGAGGGAGCGAGGGGAGGGGAGGGATTGGGGTGGGGGGAGGATGGTGGTGAGTAGATTTTTTCGATAGTGATAGTATGTGTTTTTGTTGTTGGTGCTGTTGTTTTTGTTGTTGGTGTTGTTGTTGACCTAACCCTTGTCTGGTTTGGTGTTAGTCACAAGCTTGTCCTTTCTCTGTTTCTGTCTGTCTGTCTCACTCTCTCTCTCTCTGTGTCTCTCTCACAGACACAGACAGACAGACACACACACACACACACACACACACACACACCCCCCCCCCCCCCCCCCCGAAAAATTGTCTAAATCACCTTGAAGTGAATGGGCATTAAACTAAGAAGAAGAAGAAAACACACACACACACAACAACAACAACAACACACACACCACCACTCTTCACACACACACCACACCACACCACACCACCTCACACCACACACACACTCACACACAAAACACACACACTCACACACACACACTCACACACTCACACACACACACACACACACACACACACACACACACACACACACACACACACACACACACACACACACACCACCCATCCACAACACACACACACACACACACACACACACACACACACACCACACACACACACTCTCACCCACTCATCCCCCCACACACACCTCACCCACTCATCACCCACACACCCACTCCCACTCTCGCCCCCCCACATCCCCCCCCAACCCACCCCCCACACCACCCCCACCACACTCCACCCAACCCCCCTACCCCATCCCCGCCCACCCCAACCCTTCCCCCCACCCCAACCCACCAACCCACATCCACACACATTTACAACACACACACACATAGAGAAACTTGACCACTATAGCCCAACACCCCAACCCAACTAACTCGCTAGCATGTTGTGGTCAGGCGGCAGCAGCAGCAGCGCCAGCATCCTCAGTCAGAGCGGCATCGCCAGCAACGCCGTGGTGGACGGCAACGGCTACATCGTGTACCTCAACCAGGACGAGAACGCCGAGTTCCAGCACCAGCCGCCCATCCCTTTCGTGCCTGCAGATGCCGCCAGTCTCAGTGACCGAGGAGGTCCGTGTGTGTCCGTCACACACACTCACACACTCGTCTCTCTCTCTCTGTGTCTCTGTCTGTCTGTCTGTCTCTGTCTGTCTGTCTCTGTCTCTCTCTCTCTCTCTCTTAGTATTATCCTCACATCATACACAACACACACACACACACAACACACAACACACACACACAACACTCACTCACACACACACAGACACACAACACACACACACAAACACACACACACACCACACACACCAAATCTCACTTACTCACATTCTCTCCCTCAATGACTGTATAGGCTTAGATTCTTCTTTTGTTTTGTTTCTTGTTTTTATTGTGTGAATATATGAGTATTGAGTTTATTTCATTATCATGACATATAATTTGAAACGAGTATAATCAAAAATGAGTGTTGATGGTGATCGTGTACTGTTTTGGGAATTATAAATTGGATATTATCTTTGAAATACACACACACACACACTCTGTCTCTGTCTCTCTCTCTCTCACCTTCTATCGTTTTGCTTATAGTTATGGTGTATCCTGATGAAGGATTCATATTTTATATTTTCAATACTTTCAATATTGGACTTGTCCTCTGCACTTAAGTCTTAACGAGTGCCCTGTTTCAATATCTTATTGTTATGTGTAACAAGTATATGTACCATTTGATAATGTGTAGATGTTTATCTTTGTGACTTATTAAGTTTGGTTGTTATTCTTCTTGGTTTTGTTGTTGCTGTTGTTGTTTCTTTTTCTCTTTTTTTCTTCTTTTGTTGGTTTGGTTTTCTTTCTCTTTTGTTTGTTTGTTTGTTTGGTTGTGGGCTGGTTGTTGTTTTTTTTGGGGGTGGGGGGTGTTGTTGGGGGGGGGGGGGGGGCTGCTTTGAAAAGGGTTATTTCCCCATGTTTCTACTGTGAGACTGTATAAGTGTTGGGTTATTATTAAGATGTATTCCTACGGGCGGGGACTGGATGTAAAAAAGCACATGAGTGCTTATTCATTATCCTCGAAATAAAAGAATTTGTCATTGTCATTGTCATTGTCTCTCTCTCTCTCTCTCTCTCTCTCTCTCTCTCTCTCTCTCTCTCTCTCTCTCTCTCTCTCTCTCTCTTCTTTTTTGTTTTTTTGTGTGCAGCTTCCTTCATTATACGAATAATAATAATAATAATAATGATAATGATGATGTATGGAATTTATATAGCGCTGAATCTTGTAAAGCAACAAATCAAAGCACACGAGGGGGGGAGGGGGGGGGGGGGGGGGTGAGGATAGTTAGTAAAGCTTAATTCATGTCTTCGCTCTGTATGTCTTCACCTGTTGTTGTTTGTTGTTGTGGTAGTGTGTTGTTGTTTGTTGTTGGTGTGTGTGTGTGTTGTTGTTGTGGTTGTGGTGGTGGTAGAGGTGGCGGTGGTAGAGGTGGTTGTGGTGATGGTGGTTGTGGTGGTGGTGGTAGAGGTGGTGGTGGTAGAGGTGGTGGTGGTTGTGGTTGTGGTGGAGGTTGTGGTTGTGGTGGAGGTTGTGGTGGAGGAGGTGGTGGTGGTAGAGGCGGTTGTGGTGGTGGTTGTGGTGGTGGAGGTGGTAGTGGTGGTGCGTTCCTCAGCTTAACACCCTGGGGTGGGGGGGGGGGGTGTCACCCAGAATATGTACCCTTGACTCACTCATCCCACCTAGGAATCACTGTGAGATTGTGAGATTAGGGAGTACACTGGATGAGAAGATTGCGTGTATGACTGTGTTTTCAAGTAGCCTACTTTCGCCATATAGGCAGGCAGCCATACTCTGACTTCAGAGGATTTTTGTCCTCTCCAAGTTGTTATTTGAAGAGCCTGTCATGGCTGAAGGCAATGAATCTCAACACAACATTTTTACAACATAACATTTTAGTGTAGGGCCTTGGCAATTAGCTAACATCAACAACTGACACGGCTTTTGGCCTGGGCCATTGTCTTCACATTCTTTTACAAATAAACCTATATTCTAATTATGACTCCCTAAAATAGTCGGCTTGATTAGCGGTGCTATTTGACGGACGCTATAACCGAGTGGCTAAGACCGTTTGACTTCAATCCTATGGGTCCATGAAGTCGGGGGTTCGAATCTCAGCGGCGTCTGGTGAATAAGTTAAGGGGTGGGGATCTTTACCGATCTCCCAGGTCAACTTCAAGTGAAGATCAGTGCTTTTAATTCCATTCGTGTATATACACATGCATAAGATCAAATATGCGCGATAATGATCCCGTAAATCTTGTCAGCGTTCGGTTGGGTACGGAAACACGAACATACCGAGCATACATCCCAGAAGTCGGAATGCAACTACCCTAGGTTGGGCAAAATAGGTCGCGTACGCAAAATCTCACCGATGGTGAACCTCGGAGCTCTAGCCGAGGAACAAAAAAAGAAAAAAAAAGAGAAAGGTATTGCAAATCAATTTGGCGACAATATCATCCCTTCTCTTCTTCTTCTTCTTCTTCTTCTTCTTCTTCGTGGAACGCTTAGACAATGACTATTGTTGTCTGTCACATGAGCGAAAATCCATCACGCTGCCGATAAGCGCCTGACAAGTCAGGCCCAGCGCATCCGACTTCGGCATAAGAGAGAATTGTCATCTTTTAAGTCTTTTTGGAAAAAAAGACAGGAGAATGAACAAAGAAGGTTAGAAAATAGACAAGAAGGAGGTGACAGGAAGAAAAGGAATAAAGTAGAAACAAAGAGAGTGATAGAAAAGCGGAAATTTCTAGCACAGAATTTCCCAGAAGATGGGGATGCTATTTGTATTGACAGGCCCTTGGCATCCCCATGGGGAAACTTCTCTGATGAATCTCGTAGTCTTGGTTAAAGGAGGATCATGACATGCCTGTTGCATGCTACAGGAAACCCAGCCACCATTGTCAACAGACCCATGACGAGTAGCAGTGACGTCAAAGCGGACAATGACGTCAGGAAGGCGGACGATATGACGCAATCAGAGGGGCTAGCCTGTGTCGGCGTGGAGACGGGTGCCATGGTGCCGAACAAAACAATGGTAGATGGCATGTCTTCGGATTCTACGCTGGCGGGTAAATTTCAGTATTTTGCAAAATGGACATTAATTTTTCTCCTTTGTTTTAATGTCTGTTCCCTTCCATGTGATTTAGACACATGAGAGATACACGAACAGAAAAAAAAGAAATAAACAAACAAAACTGATGATGGTGATGATGATGATGATGATACTCATGATGATGAAAGCGTGTAAAGCAGAGTGGGGGGAAGAGGCAATTGTCTGTGTCCAGTGTTACAGTATTAACCCTTCTCTTCAATGGGAGTGCATGAGTGATAGCTGTAATGACAATTACAGTACAGTTTTACGAATGTAGACGTTGATAAGATCATATCTGGAAGTGACTGTTAAAGGGGTTAGAATCATAGCAAAAAGAATGCCAGTTTCACAAAATGAAATGTACTATAATTATGTTCTATGATGTGGTGTATAGTTTGTGTGTGTGTGTGTGTGTGTGTGTGTGTGTGTGTGTGTGTGTGTGTGTGTGTGTGTGAGGGAGAGAGAGAGAGAGAGAGAGAGAGAGAGAGAGAGAGAGAGAGAGAGAGAGAGAGAGAGAGTAATTGATTGATTGATTGGTTGATGATCTTTACCTCCAAAGGTGACAGACAAGCATTAGCACACTATTTTTTCATTCGGTCCAGAGAGAGAGAGAGAGAGAGAGAGAGAGAGAGAGAGAGAGAGAGAGAGAGAGAATATGAATGAATCTTTCTTTTTCAAGGGTAACAGAATAAGCATGCGCATACTTTTTTTTTCCATCCGGCCCTTGCCCTGATTAAGGACTATCAACAAGACAAGGGAAAAACCCTACTACAACAACGACAACATGATTGAGAGAGAGAGAGAGAGAGAGAGAGAGAGAGAGAGAGAGAGAGAGAGAGAGAGAGAGAGAGACAGACAGACAGACAGACAGACAGACAGACAGACAGACAGACAGACAGACAGAGACAGACAGACAGACAGACAGACAGACACACACACACACACACACACACACACAGACAGACACACACACAAACAGACAGAATGACAGACAGACAGACAGACAGAGGTGTTGTGTCAGTTACATCCTAACATTCACATCCCCCCAAAAAACAACAACAACAACAACAACAAACACCCCACTAGCCCTGATACGAAAGCATCGTTCATCTGTAGAGACGGTCGCCACTGGGGAGACAGCTGCAGTGGCAGCAACGCCTCAGGAAAGTTCTCTGGCATCCTGTGTAGCGGGCTCTTACCCAGAGAAGGACAACGGCAAGAAACTGACCGCCCGCAAGAGAGGGACGCCCAAAAGTATGTATATATGATTATCGAGAGAGAGAGAGAGAGAGAGAGAGAGAGAGAGAGAGAGAGAGAGAGAGAGAGAAGAAGAGATTAAAATAAATTTTAAATTTTAATTTTAATTTTATTCTTTTATATCGAGGTTAATAGGATAGGCACTTCTTCTTTGCGTTGCCTGGGTTATATTGTGAGGCCAGATCTTCTGAGGAATTCAGCAGTTGCCTGCAGGTCATCCACCGTGCCGTACAGTTTCTGCTCCAGAGGCGTGGGCTCAGGCCACACTTCCAGCCTTAGCGTCTGGAGGTCCTGCAGTCTTGTAGGATGTGGGCCGTATCCTGTTCTTCTTCTCCACAGGGGCACATATAGGCACTTATGTGGGTGTTTTTGGTTTTTGTTTTGCACCCAGTCCCCGTGTGTATGCAACTTTGTAAATTTTGTCATCCGTTCTTACCGGCACACGATGGCCCACTCGTCCGAAAAGCGGAACAGGTTTTAACATGTGCGCAAGATGTCTTGCACAGAGAGAGAGAGAGAGAGAGAGGAGAGAGAGAGAGAGAGAGAGAGAGAGAGAGAGAGAGGTATTCTGGAAAGCAGTTTAAAAAAAAAGTAAAAACATTATTTTGAAGATAATGAATGAGCACTCATGTACTTAAAAAATTTTTTCTTCTTTACATCCAGTTACATGTGCATGCAGTTTCGTAAATTTTATCATCGGTTCCCACAGGCACACTATGGCCTTCTCTTCCGAAAGGCGGAACAGGTTTTGACGTGTGCGCAAGATTTTTGTTCTGCGTGCGTTTGCACACGGGATGTCGGTTCATAATTTCTTCCGAAGGACTTTTACACACAGCAGAAGAGACAGGCACGCTTGACTTGACCTGACTTTGACGGACGTTAGAGCCGAGTGGTTAAAACCGTTTGACTTCAATCCTTTGGGACCCCCCCCCCCCCCCCTTCTCTTGTATCATAGCTTAGCAGGAGTAGCGAAGCATCAATGGAACATTCTGCATATTATAGCCTACACACCATGGTATTCACCGATAATGAAGAGAGGTTTAGCTTTGCTGTAGGTCTTACTGCCGTTTTGGCTGCCACTGTACTGTGTATTATGCATCTCCGTTGTTTCTTTTTAGCATGTTAATCCGTACTTTTCATTTTATTCCATGTTGCGCTACCAACCACAGAAAACATAATTATCAGGGCTTGTCGCCTCATTCAATTTCAGTGGCTCCAGTAAACATTCACTTCAGTTTCAAAGCCAACATCTCCTAATACCTTTCCAAAAATTTTTAAAAAGAAAAAAGGGAAAAAAATCTCCTAATACTTTCAAACATCGAACACTGTACATCTTAACTCCCCTCTCTCCCCCCCCCCCCCCCCCCACAAAAAAAAAAAAATCCAACATTATATAACACAATCCCTAAATCATTTCATTCCTTAAGGCTAACAAACCAAGATGTGCTAAGGACGCCAGCCATTCCGCTTATGTTATCATCCTCAGGTTACAAAACCCCCCCAAACCAACAACGTTAAAAAATAACAAGCATTTTAAAGTTAAAAAATACACATAAAAACGCGACATAGGCAAATAACATTGCAGAACGGACATCCTGTTCCCATCCCAGTGTTCTAAATATCACTACCTGGTTGCCAGAACAAAAGAACACAGGCAAAATGTCATACAATGAAAACATATTTTTGTGTGTGGAATGATTAGCTTTTTTTTAAAAAAAAGGGCTAGAGAATGGACCGGAAAAGCAGAGAGAGAGAGAGAGAGAGAGAGAGAGAGAGAGAGAGAGAGAGAGAGAGAGAGAGAGAGAAAGAAAAGACACAAAAGGGAGAGAGATAGAAAAGTGGAAATTTCTAGCACATAATTTCAAGAAGGTGGGGATGCTATTTATACAGAAAGAGCCCCCAGCAGCACCCCACACTGGGAGGGGTGGGGGTGGGGTGGGGAGGGGTGGGGGGAGGTGGGGTGAGAGGAAGAAAGGTAAGGAGAAAAGACACAAAGAGAGAGATAGAAAAGTGGAAACATTTTCTAGATCATCATTTCCAGAAGGTGGGGGATGCTATTTATATACACAGAAATAAGCCCCCAGCACCCCCCACACAGGGGAAGGGTGGGGAGGGGGGGGGGGGGGGGGGAGAAGGGTAAGGAGAAAAGACACACAAAGAGAGAGAGATTGAAAAGTGGAAATTTCTAGCACATAATTTCAAGAAGGTGGGGATACTATTTACACAGAAAGAGCCCCAGCAGCACCCCACACTGGGAGGGGTGGGGGTGGGGAGGGGGGTGGGGGGAGGTGGGGGTGAGAGGAAGAAAGGTAAGGAGAAAAGACAC